>OX376373.1:151396139-151996139 GCA_947369275.1 Nemotelus nigrinus
GGAGTCCCCCAGGTCTCCTGCCTAAGTCCTACTTTGTTCAATATATTCACCGCAGATGTACCTCAAAACCCCAACTGTTCGCTGATGACATGTGCATTTACAAAAGTGCAACCGAGGCTAGCTTAATTATCGATACTTTGGAAGAACAACTGGCAAAACTTTACCAGTACTATTATAGATGGAAAATTAAAATTAATCTGTCAAAAACAACGGCTATATTCTTCTCTCGTAAAAGGAAGAGACTCTATTGACCTAGCCGAAACATAGATTTCCTCGGCAAAGAAATCCCTTGGGCGGACAATGTTCGATACTTAGGAATCGTCTTCGACAAGAAACTTACCTTTAGAGACCATATCGAAGAGACGTGCACTAAATTATCTAAAGCCATTTGCGCTCTGTATCCACTGATAAATCGCAAGTCAAAAATGTCCACAGAAAATAAGACGATGATTTATAAAGTGGCTCTTCAGCCAATAATATTATATGGAGCTCCTACTTGGACACAATGTGCCAAAACTCACAAAAATAAGCTGCAAGTCGCGCAAAATAAAGCCCTAAAATTAATAAGAAATAAACCATTTTATTACTCTACAAGAAGAATCCACCAAGAAGCCTATGTATGCAGCATTGATTCCCTAGCAAATTTACAGTCTTCCAGCTTTAAAACCACCACCCGAAATATTCAAAACCCATTAATTAACAGGCTGTTTCCCTAGAGTTACACCCCCCTTCGACTGCAAGTACTCCCTAGTATTATGTTCAATTAGTTATAAGTAGCCGTAAGTAGTCTCTGTTATATATATACAAAAATATACAATCAAGGTTTTTGTCAGATTTTCCTTGTAGCTTTAATTAACCAGACCCTGTAAACAGTAAACTGCATAAGCTAAATTTTACACCTTAGAGCAAAGATTTTGTCTAATCTCTAAATGATTTACTTGTTAAGCAACCTATGTATGAATTCTGGAATAAAATAATCAATCAATCATAATTATCTTTAACCCTTTGGCGCCGGCGGCCATTTAAGTGATATTTTTAATATACCTATTATTCCGTCGACAAATAATTTTTGCTAAAATCAGGCTAGCGAAATGAGTTTTGAACGTGTTTCAAATGTTAATCGGATAACGTTTTGGAATTGTTTAACCCCATGTGTGCGCTAGGTCCCTAAAAAGAGATCGGGAAAATTTGAAAATTTTTAAATTGCGTTAACTTTTGATGGAGTTATAAAATGTTTATTAAATTTTCAGGACATATTGGTACTATTAAGTTGTAGATTTTTGTTGCTTTTAATGAGCGTGTTGGCAACCCTATAGCTAGGGCAGACGCTGAAAGTGAAAACCTTCAAATCATCGACTCTCCTGAAAAATTGCCGCTTTTTAGAAAAAAAGCATTTCATATATATATATATATATATATATATATATATATATATATACATATATACATATATATATATATATATATATATATATATATATATATATATATATATATATATATATATATATATATATGTATATATATGTATATATATATATATATATATATATATATATATATATATATTTATTTGTTTATTAATCCCTTGCGCTACAGATACAATTCCAATTACAGTGTCAAGAAAGCAAAAAAAAGAATGAAACATAAAAAGGGAAAAGAAATAACAAAAATAATTCAAGAATTTGAAAGCTAAAATAGAAAACACATGTGGTGTATTTTTATATGCAAAAGACATCTGATGACACTTCAAAATGTTCAGTGGCAAGAAGTTGTCTTGACACCAGAAATTAAGAGCAAACAAGTCAGCTGCAATTGATGAAAATCGTTCGCAGTCTTAGTTTGTGTGCATAATTTTAAGTCATCCGCATATAAAAGACAGGATAGAACCTTGAGGAACTCCGGATGTTGGAAATATAGGAAAGAAAATGGAACCATTAAAAGTAACTCTGCAGGGACGACTATGAAGATAAGAAGAAAACCAGGAGAGGAGGGGACCAAAAACACGGAAACCATTAAGTTTAAAAAGCAGCAGGTTATGGTTCTTATGCTTTGTCTACATAGTCAAACTAAAACATTTGAAAATTTACGATGAGCACGACTAATAACCCTTCCCGAATTTACCTATATTTTTAGCATCAAAAACTTATGTTAACGGGAACTCACGACCCAATAATCAGATACAGTTGAAAATTATAGAATGTATTGGTCTTTAGTAGGATTAGGTCTCATAGAAGCGATTTTGAAATTTGGCCAATTATGTGCCAGTGGTGCCATCTTGAAAAATTGCTATGAAAAATAACTACTTTTGGCCCTATAAAATCTGATTGAGTCACCAGATTTTGACGAAATTCACACAGTACCTGAATCATATTCTGCACCACGTTAGAAAATCGGTTGGAGTTGCCAGCTATGGTAATTTTAGTGTTTAAAATTTTCAAAATTCGTTCAGGAAAATAAATTTCTTCGCCCTATAGCTTCAAGTGCAGTCGTGGAATCATAACGAAATTGGTTTGGCAAACTGAACTTGTTGTGGACAATACTCAGCAGAAATCTAGTTGGAAAAAAATCATAGGGCTGCCAGCTATGGTTGCTTTTGTGGGTTTTTTTGCATATCTTTAGTAAGCGATTTTATCATAAACCTTCAAACCATAGTGATTTTGTAGTCAAAATAAACAACAAATATTACGATCTAAAAAATTTGAAAAATTTACGGATGGTTACCCTAAATTTCTTTTTATCCCTATAACATCCAATGCAGTCAATGAATCAATACGAAATTCGCAGAGTAGGTTGACTTCAACGTGTGGTAAATGTGACATATTTTTGGTTTCGGTGCTAGCAAAGAGTTGACAGCACGAGGCGCTTTTGTTATTTTCATACCAGTAAATGCTTACATAAACATTTGCAATGAAAATAAGTAAACAATGATAGCGTTTACAGCAGACGTTTAGTCCGCGGACTATACATCAAATTTCACGTAAATTATTTAGTCCACCTGCTGTAAACACTCAGTTCCCGACCCAAGCGATAGGTCAGTACACGATTTCAAGTGACCTGACCTAAAATAGGTCGTGGACTATACCACTGTAAACACACCCGACCTAAGCCTTGATTTTCGCGCGACTATTAATAATACATGTCCGACGAATATTTATAGTAGTGCTCGCAACCCTTTCGTTTGACTCAAAATCATTTAAATAATCACGTTTGAGAGACATATGAAAAGATAATTACAGTGTATGATCTAAAATTGATCTAAATGACAGCTGTCACGTACAAACGAGGACTATATTCGACCTGACCAAATTTTAGGTCAGATCGATGTAAACACCTTAGGACTAAATTCACTTAGTCCGCGCTATATGTCAGGTCACATTTGGTCCAACCGCTGTAAACCCTTCCATTTTTTTTTTGGATGGCAGCCCCAAAAACCTTTCTATCGCTGTAACTTTCGATGAAGTCATTGAAATTTAATCGGCTTAGGGTGTATTATTGCTAAGAGTGTCCTTAAGAAGCTAGTGGTAGATTACACACTCAAAATTTGCACAAATCCTCTATTGTTCTTCGAAACATTAGTGTTTCTAGCGGTTCTGATACGCTAGGGTTTATAAGGATGCCTATAATATCATTAAATGCCCCCGACAACAGCGATTAACAATAACAAAGTTTTAGTGAGACGTGGACCTATTCAATATATAAAATTTCCACCTCACTCGGATGGCACAATCATGATCTGTAGTCATACGGCTGACAATTTATAAAAATCAGAAAGAACAAGGTGTTCAAAATCGATCCTTACTGAGTAACTGAAGAATCATAGAAGAGGCTGGCCGATCTTGAACTAAGACCAAAAACACAAGTACTAAAGATGGGTCAAAAAAGTCAATCAATGATGACTCACTTTATGACTCACCCAAATTATGTGTCAACGCAATCATATGTTGTTCACTGTGCCCGCCATTTTTGTGTACACAAAGAAACGAGTCAATCACTTCACATCAGTAATCATTTGGGTGACAAACTCTGTATCGAGGTCCTTCAATAAGCTATGACACAGCTAGGATTTTGGTGTGAATTGCGTAGAGTGTCAAACAAGGATATAAGTAATTTCACTCGGTGCAAACGTGCAGATCGTCAGAGGTTTTTTGGAAATCTATGACGGGAAATGGCCGTCGTGGAAGAACGTATTATGCCTGCACTTTATGGGTTGAAGAAGATTTTTATATAGGCTTTATTTTTATGGAATTTCCCAGACAATTTTCACTGACTTTGATTAATTTAGGTGTGCGTGGTCCCATCAAGCTGAAATTATGAAAAGTTATTGATGTATGTGAGATGTAGATTTTTCAATGTTTTGACTAGGATATATGTCACCTTTTGGTGAGGGCGGAGATTTTTGCGAATTGATATAATTCACATTTGTATTCACATTGATTGTACATTTGTGATTGAAGTTCCCTGTCTCTAATCAAGAAAAAATAACAAAAAAAAAATAATTATTGTAAGATTAAAGGAAGTAGGAGCATCCTCGCTTCTTTAAGATAATATTGACAACCCTAGAATTCGTTTGCAATTGTCTTTTCTACTATAAACGAATATTTTCGAAGAATGACTGTCTGCTCAGCGGTTTAGTTCACGAAAAGTGTCAAAAAATTATTGCTAAACATTAACTTATAAGTAGAACACAAATATTTATTTTGTACGATAAAGTTGTATTTATGTTTGTAAATCGTGTTTTCTATTATGACCAATTATTCATTATTTACTTTAAATAAAGACCTTAAATGTAATCCTGTTTCATTCTTTTATAATGATTAACACAATTAGTTGACATACATTGACTAACTTATCTGAATGAGTAAATCGAATGCTTCGATACACCAAATTGAGTCATATTTTCCATAACGACAATTTGTATAGAAACATAGGAGATGCGAATCATAATTGTCCAGTTTCAAAAGAAGAACCTCAAGGTTAACAGAGGCAAATACATTTGAAAAATCAGTGCAAAGAACATTCACACAGTTGATAAATGTTCAGCTGGAGATAGTCGATCAGCCCCTAGGTAAGGTCGCTAATTGTGAATGTGGGGAAAATATTGGCCAATTTTAAAAAAGAAGAGAAAAGCAGTTGAGGCAAACAAATAGTGGACATGAGATGAGGAAAATTACTGGGCTAGAGTTTTAGGTATGTTAGAACGAATCGAAAGAAGCACGCAAAAAAGTAGTAAGAAACATTTATAGGATGAAAAAATGTCTCTAGTAAAACTAGGTCAAAAAATAGTAATTGAGTAGTTATAGTATAGTATATATAGCATATGTAACGTCAAAAACTATGTTTTGAGTGGTGGCAGTAGATAATTAAGAGAATGGATAATTTTCCAAAATTGTTTTTAATTATTGTATCTGATAGATGTCTCAACACGTTTCCAGCCTGCACTGCATTTCCAAAAACCATTTTCCTATGAAAGCAAAGTATTTTCAAATCCACATTCTAAACATTCTAAGGTTCAAGAAAGAACGTTTAAATTAGTTACATGCTAACTTCTTAACCCCGACAACTGACACAACTTTTGAGGTAAATCAGGAAGCATACTGAATACTCAAAGACTAAGTATACGTCGGACTAAAGTGAAAAATCATAAGAAAGAAGAAGGAAGGATTTTCTGAACTTCCCAACCACGAAGAAGGTAATGCCAGCTAATGCTGTTAACTTCGATCAACATTCTAGAAAAGTTTACTCTATGAAGTTAAATCGTGGGAAAGAAGAGGTTTGGAATCTCACAAAAGAGCTGAGGACAAATTCTTGAGAGAAGAATCGCAAAAGTTAAAAATCAGAAAAATTAGGTGAAAGAAGGTCTAGTATACCGCGAGAGTCAAAATTGATGGCACACTTAGAAATTTCATTTTTGAACTAACATATTTTTCTAACTTTAAGGTATAGAAAATAGTTGAATGTCTTAAATAAAAGTTTTATTCGTTTCTAAGACATTATAATCATTGCATAGCAGTTCATACAGTACTTATCATTTTATATTCAAAAACATTGTTAGAGTGCTATTTTTGTCAGTCAAAAGTAATGGCTCACTTGTTCCTATCAATTGAAAATTACAGTTCAACTTAAAACTAGTATTTAGCTTGGGCTCCTTTTGCTTTTCTCACAGCTTGCAGGCGTCTTGGCATATATTTTACAAGGTTCTTTGTCACAGTTGGGCATAGAACTTCCCATTCTTCAAGCAAAACATTTTTCAAATCTTTCTTGCAGGAAATTGGCCTTTTTCGAACTCGCTGATTCAAAATGTCCTACAAATGCTCTGTTGGGTTTGGAGACTGGGGAGGGTGGTCAAGTTAATTCGGTGTCCAATACAAGAGCCGTTCTTTGACCAAGCGAGATGTATTGTCGTTGTCTTGTTGGATGGCCCACTCCCTAGGCAGCTCCAATTTTTTAACACTGGGAGGTAAATTTTCTTGCAAAATTTTGAGGGTTGAACAGAAAGTAGAAAATTTTCCAATTTTCTACAAGATTTGAGCTTCGCGATTATATTTCTGATTGTCGAATAATGTCTTTTAACTATTTTCTAATTTCGCGGTAGGCCTTGCCCTCTTGCCATAAATTTAAAATTATTTTTCTTGTCTCTGAGTTTCGTGCCTCATTTTTCTGAAATATACTTAATACTGAGCACAACTCAAACACTTCACAGCAATCACAAGTTTAACCACAAAAAACCGCTAGCTTTCGAGCCGACACATCAACAAGGCATGATAAAAGCAAAAAAAAGCCGCAACAAAATTCTGGTTTTAAGCATAACTGTTATTTTTCAAATGATAAAAATAAGTGTGCCATTACTTTTGACTGATAAAAATAGCACTCTTACAATGTTTTTGCATACAAACTGATTGGTACAGCATGCATTGCTAAGAAATGATTATCATTTCTTCGGAACAAATAAAACTTTGTTTTGAGACATTCAACTGTTCTCTATACCTTACAGTTAGAAAAATATGTTAGTTCAAAAATAAAATTTCTGAGTGTGCCATCACTTTTGACTCTCACAGTATATCGATTGACATTGCCTTAGCGAAAATGGTGCCTTAGCAAAAAGAAGAAGAAAAGATTGAGAAAGTACTGTCAGGTGATGGTTGAAAAAGAAGAACTGCATTTAATAGAAGACAATACGGCTCACCGAGTAACATTAAAAAAGCGGGTGGAAAATGGTAGCTGAGATACGATGAAGCTAAGAAATGCTTATACATGACTATTACAGAAGATGTTGAAAAAATATCATTTTGGTTAGATCCAAAAGAACGCGAACAATACCAATTGGGTTAGAAGTACCAAAATTATTGTTGACTGCCAATTACTAGTAGAAATTGCTATTGCAATCATAGTTCATGTTTTAACGTTGGCTTAGAAACACAGTTCTTGGCAACCGTGCCACGACTCTAAACAATTTATTTGTTGATGGTCTGATGAAATATCGCTACTCGAATTGCTTTGCAAAAAAACTTGAAAGATCAGCTCATCAGAGACGTGGTTTATGTCGCCTACTTGAAAAAAAATTTTGTGCTCAATCAGCCCCTGAGAGTCACTAGATCCCAATGATTGCTTATTGAAAACCAACACAACACAACATATGCAGCAAACGAGCCAACAAATAGGTGCTGCAGGCTATTCAATAGCATGAGCAATAACTTTTCCCCTACGATATCTAAATCAACTTTTAAAAAAAATAGTATGAAGGCTCTCTCTTCATAGTCTCCCCCTTACCCCCACCTTACTAATATAAATACATGTATTGTATATTTAATTTAAATTTAAATTCACTTAATTATTTGTCATTTGCTATTCATTTATTTATTTGTCATTTATTTATTACTTTATTTGTTATCTATTTTTATTTAA
This sequence comes from Nemotelus nigrinus, assembly GCA_947369275.1. NCBI lineage: Eukaryota > Metazoa > Arthropoda > Insecta > Diptera > Stratiomyidae > Nemotelus > Nemotelus nigrinus. The sequence continues at coordinate 151,404,045 of OX376373.1, forward strand.
TTTATTTATGGGTCATTTGCTCTTTATCGCATGCCATCCATACCCCTAAACATTAAGCTATATCTTTTATGTCAATGTTTTATTTATTGATTATTCGTTATTAATCTAATTATTTCCTTTTTAATTTGTTTGTTACTTATTTAACTTGTTTGTTTTTACTTTTTGTTTTTACTTTTTGTTTTTACTTTACTTTACCTTTCCATTTTACTTTTACTTTTGATTTGATATTTTGTATGTGATTTTTGGACTTTGTTTTGGTGATTAAATAAATAAACTGACTGCAACCCTTCACAAAAGGGGAATTTCCCTAGAGTGATTTTTAGATAAGTAGCTTTTCATTTTATGAGCCCAAAGCTTAAATCTTATGTTGAAGAAAACCCCACAAACGACTGAATCGATTCAAACAAATTATTGTCAATTTCATTTCGATTGAAGGTTGCACTTGAACCCTTTAATAGCCTTTGACACCATTTGCTGCTAGCTGCTTGTTAGTATCAAATAATTTTTGACACAATGTCTGAAAAATAATTTAGGATTCTGTTGTTAAGAGTGACGTTTTGTTAAGGCTCAAAACTTTCAAACAAGGAAACCATCGATTTGAGGATTTTGCTTCATTTTTGAGCATAATGTAAACATATTTTTTGCGGCCACAGCCGTTTTATTTTCCTAATCAAAAATGTTATTTATCATATTCGGAGCCCAATATAACACTATTAAAAAATATTCGGAAGACCAAAGAGTGAATGAAAGCTTTCTTTTCATTTGTAGCACCATTCAAGCAAACCAAATTCGCAAGCCAAAAAAAAAACAAATCACACAACATCCGATAACCTAAACTCTCTTTTCTAGCTTTATATAACCTGATCCCGAAAAGAGTCCTTGCACGAAATCCAATAATCAGCAACCCGATCCCAATTCATACCCAATAAACAGTAACTTTTCGTTTGCAGGCATGTTTCCTTCCAACAAACCATCAACAACTTATTCAACACCCTGAACTCGAAACGACCTCGCAGCAAATTATTCGCTATGGTTATTTAGTAGTGAAGGCTCAATCGTCTCATTTACACGATTGGCATTAGGCAGTCTCATCGACAAGTCTTTGCAAATTGACTCTTCGTCGAACGTTAAACAACATAACAAATATGAAAAGGATGGCAGCAAAAGGGCACTTGAGCTTTTCAACCCATTCAACAACAGCACACGGTGTTACCATTCCTATAGAATCATGTGTATGCCCCTACCCCGTCAGGATGTTTTGTTCCGGTCGCATAGCACGTATCGCGACCAAACGTGTCCCTCCTCCCCAGAAAGCTGTTGTCGTTGTCTCGGGGTGCCTGAAGGGACCTAACAAGTGTGTGTCGGTAATTAGAAGTAATTAGATGAAACTCTTCAAGTGGCAGATGGAGAGGAGAACGATGACGACGATCGTGTTTCTTGAGTCGCGCGTGGGAGTCATTATAGCGTCGCAAAAGTGGGTTTACGTGGAAACTTAATACGTACTCTAGCTAACCAGGTAAGCGTAAGCAGAGGTTCCGGGAAAACTGGCTAACTAAATCAGCGTATAAAGTGGTGTCTCACATTGTTGAATTGAATCGATAAGAAGAGCTGGATGTTGAAGCTAGCGCAGAACACCAACTATTCCATGTATCAGAAAGATGAGACTGAGTTTGTGATTTAAGCATCATAGAAAGTTTTCGGTGCCGAAATGACATCACATAGTTAAATAAATTGCAATAGCAGGCGAGGAAGTGCCAAACTTAAACTAATAACCGAAGCAACTGACGTCATTGGCACTGAAAGAAGCTCATTTGCATTCTCAACTCCTTCTGCTTGCGAAAAATGAGCTTGGTGTTTCACGTCTGGCCAATCGTTATAATAATGTAGGCCATAGCAAATTCAATTTGCTAAACAGCCTCATAAGTACAGTGAGTTCTCCCAAGCGGCATGGCAGCGTGTCTGTTGCTTCTACTGCAGCAGGTTTTTCATAAAATTCTATGATAAATGAACGTAAACACATTTCGTGTACAATATAAACTAATACACTGGGGCCGAGTTGTTTGTGTCTCGTGTACGATGTTCCATAGGAAGTTTTTATGTTTCGTGTTGACTAAGCTCGGGGCTGCCTTTTGGCGATGCCTAAATATATGTACTTACAGGGTTTATATAACCATTCGTATATTATACAACGATCCGTGAATGAAAAGCAAGCGTGACCGTCCTCTAACGAAAGGGTTTCGTGTTTTACAGCAACGAAACAGTAAACAGACAGATGGCAGCTTGACTGTGTGTATATTATTATTATTATTTTTATCATGAATATTTTCGGACGGGGGTCTTCTATTCGAATAATAAAACCTCATGAATTTGACTAGAACTGTGTTTTAATGGGTGTTGGCGTGATGCTAGTGAACGAAACAATACGGACACGCTACATGAGTACTTTGAATTTAACTGGATATTCGGACATTATTCAAATGGCCAACGAAAATATGTCTGTGCCGTTAGAACATAATTCGTTTGTTTGTGCCAATTCAGTTTCTCAATTACAGGATATATTAAGGTGAATATTTATTGATGTTAGAGTGAAATGAAATTGTTGAAGAGGATGGAATGAGGAAATATTGGTTAGACAAGTAGAAGGTAAAGAGAATGGGCTTTGAAAGTTAAAAAAAAATTAAAGGCTGTCGATCAGCAAACGTTTTTCCCCGAAATTTACAGGAATATGACAAGAAGTTTCTTGGTGAAAATTATTAGCTTCCTCGCAGTCATTTTTATTTGGGTCGTGTGTTTGACTAGCTCACGGTTCAATATCAAAAAGCTTTTCGTCTAAAAATTTTTTATTGTACTCATATGTGTTCCATTTTATACACTTTTCAATTTAGTTTTAGAAATTAGTTTTTTAGACAAATAAGTATTTTATTTGGCTGACGATTCAATGTCGTAAGTCTCCTAGGTCTTGGCAATCTGGTTAAATGGTTTTTAAAAATGCTAGGAACTACTGTATATTTCCCAACACATTAATTTGCAGACTGGTTAACTCATTTTAAAAGCAGATTTACGAAATTTTCACAAGCTTATTTAAAAAAATCAATTAAAATATTAAGAAGGCCCTTCATAAGTTTCTTACTTATACTATGTTTCTGACAGTGCAAACAAATTGGTATATTTTTGGAAACTGCCAGGTTTTTTCAAATTTTCCCAATTTCTTTCTTCATGAAACCACAAACCAGCTGTAAAAGTTAACCAAACTCGAGGGAACCATTTGAATATTCACCCAAAATTCTAAGGAGAATTTGATTTTGTTCTTACATTTGTATTCGTGGCTAATTTTTTTTAACTGATAAAGTTGCAGTAGCTACTAATAGAAAAATTTGTAGATTTTTGGAAAGAATTTCTAATAAAGCAGCACAAAAAATCCTTCGACGAATGGAGAAAGCAGTTTTAATGTGCTTAAAGCATTTTTAAGGTGCAGTGTAAAAGATCGAACAATAAAAAAGGTTTAATTCGTTTGATTGTAAAACCCTTCATTTTAAAGCGGGCCACATTTCTTGCCTCAAAAAGCTTTAACTGGTATGTGAAAAAATGTTGGATGCATAAACTTTTAGTTTTCATGCTTTAAAGATCAGTTTGAAGATTAATTTTCATAGCACTATTATAGCACTATGTGCAAAAGCTTTGTTGTGGCTAGTGAAAGGCGTTTTTGTGGTTTTCAAAACACGAAAACGAACTGTTTTTTTTTTCAAACCAACTGTTTTTTAAAACTGTTTGAAAAAAAAAACAGTTTGGATTAACGAAAAGAAACAAATTGTATGCTGTACGACAAGTAGAGTTGGGTCGTACTAGGATTTTCACATACTAAGTTTAACTAGTACGAGTACGAAAAATACTTGTTCCAAATACCTGTTTGAAGTATGTACATATATACATACAATGCATACGATTTGCAGTAATGTAATGAAACGGACTGATATGCCCTCCCCCACCCTCCAGACACAACGTTCTAAGTTAGAATTGTGATGGTGCAGATGATCGTGAAAGGATACCGAGTCATTAGTCCGTAACTTTCCAATGGTCGGTCATTTATTTGGCAAGTCTTTCTCCAATCTAGGGGCAACCTAAAGGAAAACGATCAAATTCAATCAATTTCATTTGTTTTTCATTTTATTATATGCACAAAACATCTCCTGTATTCGTTCAAATGACCAACTAATCCGGTTATCATCTATATGACTTTTCGTCGGGCGATCTCTGATGCCAAACTTTTCCTGGCTAATCTAAAACAGTCGGGTTTCCACTTCGCCTCACTGAAGCATGAAGTTTGCCGAAAATTTTACTAAGAAATGATAAAAAAAAATGTTTCGTTTATTAAACATGCACCCACTAGGGGGCCAATCTCTTCCGTACGGCTGGGCATGAGTCCGGGGGCACCTTACCTCCAGCGGTCTCGTAAATTTTACAACCCCGGTAGGGTTGGAGACACCCCCGTGGTGACCTGCAGTCACGAGGAGGGCCTCAGCACACCCGGAGACGCCAACTGGTGAACCGAAAAGGATCTCAACCTTTTCCTCCTTGGCACTTTTAGTGCTACTTTTAGTTTTTTTAATTTCATTTTGCCGTATCTTCGAAACTAGGCCGCTTTTTCCCAGACTTGTATTTAACAATTCAGAAAGGTCCCCGAATTTATGCAAGACCAAAAAAATTTTTTTTTTTTTTGGAAAAATGTACTTTTTGCCTAATTACCCCTATAAAAAATATCACTATTGTACTTCCCGACAACTTTCAATCATCGAAAGCGTCGTAAAGTTAGTTTTTGGCAAACTATGGCCAAAAAACCCCTTACTACCCTACAAAACCGAAATTTTTGTATCACAGCAATAGGTCTTGGCCCGTTATGTCCCAAACCACTCTAACCAAAAATTGGCCGATTTTGTCCGATTTCAGCTCCTATTGCCCTAAAAGCTTTTTGAATGTTTGAATATATCAGACTTACGAAAATACTCGCAAGTGCGGAAATACTGTTTTCCGCAGCTCCACAGTTTTCCATTGCCAAACAGTTCGTTTTAACAAACGAAAAACGGCTCGTTTAAGAAAAACGATGAAAAACGATTCGTTTACAAAAAGAACGAAAAACGATTTGTTTTAAAAAAATCGTTTCGTTCAACCACGAAAAACGAAGAAAAACGCTTCGTTTTTAAAAAACAGTTCGTTTAAAAAAAAAAATGAAAAACGATGAAAAACGATTCGTTTTTAAAAAACAGTTTGTTTAAAAACTAAAAAAAAATCGATTTAGAAAAACTGTTTGTCGCCATTTGGAAAAACTGTTCGTTCGTTTTTTGCAGCCAATCGTTTTTTTCCAAACTGTTTGGCGTTTTTGAGCCCATCACTAGTTGTGTAGAGACTCGAGCTCAGACCGGAGTTTTGTGGCATTCTTGCTGATAAGAATTATAGTTTTGAATTAGCTTTATCGATGCACACAAAAAGCAACTATCTGTTAACAAAAAACCTGTTAATATCCATTTGGCTAGATTGGGTATTTCATATTAACCATTTTACGAACCATGCCTTTGTGCCAAACGAGATTAAAGGTTTTTTCTGCGTTGGTGCCGGTTAAAGTGTCAAAGCTACAATTCCTTGAAAAATTATCGTAACTGCCAAATCGGCAAGTTTTCGGATTTGAGAAGTGCTTGTGAGCAACCTTTTTATTCACCACAATTAAGATTAGCCCTCCTCGGGGGCGTAAGATCTTGCTTGTCTATAAATAAATATAATAACCACTGTCACAATTCTTATTTTATAATTTAAGCCAGGTTTTGTTGATAATTGCCACTCGATCCTCGTAATTATCTTTTTATAAGACAGAACATGCTCAGGACATTTTGCAAAAAATGCTCTTAAGAATCTACTTGGTGACATTATGCAAATACTCAAAAGCTATGTCTGGAATAATTCTGGACTACTCATCATGCATGATAGAATTTTTATCGGAAAACAAATCAGGTACGCTCAAAACAAATATACTATGTGTTGGTCCTGTGAGAGAGGGGTTCAATCGAGGGAGTTTAACAAAAAGTCGATCGCGCACAACATTCGGTTTTCTGTTATTCATTTGCAAAATATTATTAAGATTCCAGACTAAACAAATATTTGTTTAATTTGAAAAGTGATTGATGGTTAAAATTCACATTAACCTGAATCGGACATACACGTGTTTTTTTTATATTCTGGGCACAAAAAATAAACCATAATTAAGTAGCAATCTGCAGCACCATGACCAAGCGTTTACTTATCAAAATATTAAACAGAATCACCATACTTTTCTGGTATGTTTGGTTGACTGAAAAAAGAAGGTAAGAAGTTGTGGCAGATTAGACTTGACTCAGCAAAAGGCAAGCTAGCAAGTCATCGCAGAAAATTTACTTACCCCGTTTATTTTTTATAGTCTTCCTCTCATCAACGTACATAGAGCAATAATAATAATAGTTTTATTCATTAAGTAGTACATAGATTACTTAGCTTAAGGGGAATTCAAAATGAAAGATCTTATATGTAGCGGCTATCTTATATGTAGCGGCTAGCTAGTTTTTTTTTATTTTGATTATATTTTTTATTATTCATTTTTTTTTTGGCTTACACTTACAAAATACTACCCAGGTAGTATAATACCTGGAGTTGACTTAGCTATATAACCAACATAAGTGAACAGCATGTCCATGAGCCGCCGCTGTTCTGCTATCTCCACCGGACGCATAAATGGCCACTCGTGCGTCCGAGTCCCCGGATCAGTCTGTTTTCATGTCCGCCTGTATCTGCGTAAAATCTTGTTAGTTTTACAACCCGGTCCCTAAGCGGCTCAAGTCCTGTCTCTTGATATAGGAGAGAGTTCTTCAGTCACTTTTTAGTTACTGGGATATTATTATTATTTTTTATTTAAATATATATCCAATTAAAGATTAGACAAGGAACAAACTTACATATAAAAGAAAAAAAAGAAAAAGAAAAGAGACTATAAATTAAAATTAAAACTAAACAAAGTATAAAAAGGCGGTGAAATCTAATCATAATTAAATTCAGATACAAAATCAAAAATTGAGGAAATTAGTTCATTTCATAAGATAAAACGCATGCTCTTAACTTGTTTTCAACAGTGCGAAACGAAGGCGGAAGTGGACCAATATTCAAACAATTATGCTTCCGAGGGAAGCGTAAAACCGCGCTCTGGGGATATATGTAATAGAAAGAGTAATCATTTTGTAAAGGAGACATTCATTGAAATACACTCTGCGTGAAAGAAGGGTAGGGATCTCAAAGATGGAAAGACGCATACTATAACTCACAGTAGGGAATACGGAACTTGAGGATAGTAAGCCAGTAAATCTACGTTGTACAGACTCAACAGCATTAATTAAGAAACGATAATAAGGACACCAAATTTGACAACAATATTCGAGGATACTACGCACGAAGGAGATGTACAGACGTTCACACGAGGAAATATCAGTAAAAGGTCTGGATGCTCTTAGAATGAAGCCGTACAAGCGTGAAGCCTTTGATGTGACACGCAAAATGTGGACATCATATTTTAATTTAGTGTCAAACACAACATTAAGGTCCATGAAATTATCAATTGGATTGAGAAAAGAGCCAAGGATAGAATAGGAAAACGTGATGTGGGATAATTTACATATGAAGGACATTAAGGGTAACATTAAGGGTAATACAATTGACAGACATTACCCAGAGCAGACAGGTCATCCTGCAGCTGGGAGCAGTCATCCACTGACTCAATCACCCTGAACATTTTCAGATCGTTAGCGTACAATAGACACGGAGAGTTGAAGAGGGAAGGAACACCATTAATAAAGAGGAGGAAAGAATCGAGCCTTGCGGAACACCACAAGTAGGATAAAAGGGGGAAGAAGAACAAGAGTGAAACGTTACAAAACAAGCACGATAACGAAGGTATGACGAAAAATGTTGTATAACCTGCCAGTACAAAAACGCAGAATTCTCCGTCTGTACGTAAAGCAAAACATTTTGTGAGGAAGAATATAAAGATAAACCAGAAATAAAATGCATGAGAATGTAAATCCCGATAAATACCCACACTGGGCGCTGTTTCTATTTTGAGAAAGTTTTTACAAGGTTTGGACAACAAAAGTTGCTTAACTTTTTTCTTACCTTCTAAAATACATAATTCATTCTACACTCAGAAAAATGCTTCAATTTTTTGAAGAAAAATGAACACATTATGAAAGAAAATTGGTAACGATTCTGCGCCAAAGAAATATTTACTCAGTCGAAAGAAAAGTAAAGTGGCCTGAGTAAAATTTAGTATAGTTTCAAGGAAATGTTACCATAAATCTGGCATCAATTGGTTCTCGTACGATCACGGAAGTTAAGCAATATTGGATGCGGTTCCTACTTAGATGGGGGACTGCTTGAGAAAATCGCATATATCAAAAGCACGGCTTACTTTGAGACCCTTCGAAACTTTACTCTATTTCAACTAATTTTGAACCTTGTGCCTTAAAAAAATTACAATAGCTTTTACAAATATATGTCTTTCAAGTAAAAAAAAATTATTTGTTATCAATTACTTTAATGTGTGTCTAAAAAAAAAATCCTGAAAAAGAGCTTTTTTGGACGTCCCAAGTGTACCTTACCCCTTGAAGCTATAATGTCACGCTTAATTAATGGAGCTAGGACAACTGAAGACGAACAAAGTCAACCATGAATCCGGCGGAATTCGAACTCGCGAGCAATAGATCGCTGCATCAGACTGGCGCGCTAGCGAGCTAAAATACCGATCCCTCATTTGTGTAAAGGAAATGTTGATAGAAGTCATAAAAACTATCCATTTTTTCGTGGAATATTGAAGCGTGGTTGACGTTGAAACATGTATAAATACGTTCACGTTGTAGTCAAAATTTACTAAATTTGAGGAAAATTACTTGCTTGAAGTATATTCAAGTAAAAATTGTATTCCATTGAATGTAATACATTTAACATACAAATTACTGACACCAAATAAAAGTTTATTTAGTTTGTGGAAGATTTCACATCTCGTAAACAACTAAATATTTTCTTTGATTCTCGGAAACATATTTTTCTGAGTGTACTTCCACGAAAAAAAAACTAATTAAACCCTAGAGTTTTCAGAACCACTCTTCACAGCCAGATTCCAAATTCAACCAATTTTCTCACATTATCATCAAAATCTATCTGTACAAAAAACCACAGACCACTTCCAAAATTTCCATTCTAATTAGCAGTCTCCCTTCCTGTTAAGTGAACACGAAAGCCTTCTCTCCCATCAAATCATTCATCAATTAGTCTAAATAACAACTAACCATCGACAACTCTATTCATCCACCTCTAATTATTTTGAAGCCACAGTGTAAACAAATACCGGCAACCAAACCAAAATTCAAATCCTTACAAACCATACCACCTCCATTCGTTTCGCTCGACACAAAGAATCAAATTGTTACAATTTTTACAAATGAATCTTATAGTCGCAATGTGCATGCTCACTAATTATAGTGGCCATTAATCAAAATTTACAAAACACAAAGCCAACATGTTCGATGGTCAATATGCTGGCGTTCGTTTCAGGCCACCATTAACATTAACTGACAGGGCAAGTGGCTATCAGCAGGCTAGCAGGCAGGATTACACAGAGGCTTGTTAGTGAAATCAGACAAACATGTTTCCACTGTTCGATTGTTACAGTTTCCAACACACAAAAGTAATTCCTGATGTCGATGGAAGTTGGTTGTAAGTGGGTGGTGGTATGGAGTACATGGATTAAACAAATACCTTCTCTACTACTTTATCCTATTCGTGGGTCCACTAATTATTCCTCAGCATTTTGGGCCCTATTAGAAATCCATTAGTGTACATTGTAATGGAAATCGGTGCCTAATTATGCGCACAAACCGCTGCTATTGTTTTCCGAGAACCAACCGGCCCAGATTACGAAAAGAACTTCCGTTCCGGAATCGGCAGCAGGGGCAGCACTATATTGACTTTGATCGATAGATTGGAATATATAGTGGTCGACTAGTGGAAACGTTGTGGCGTAATGAAGTCCTGGTGTGAATGATACACACCGAAAGAACATGTAAGAAAACCAGCCAAATTACATGAACAAAGATGAACTCGTTTCTTTTTTTAAAACATCGTTAAGATAACGCACGGAAGGGCTCGAGTAAAATTTAAATTAATAAAACACTTCAAAAGCACCGGTTCTTTTAAAAAATTCAGGATATATGTTCCGAGAAACACTTTTAGCTCTTCTCTCCGATAATCTTGCAGCTCAACGCAAGTTCGAAATTCTGGAAAATCACAAGCATTATTATCAGCCTATCGTACGTGAAGTAGCTCACTCAGCTGAGCAAAGCGCATTAAATATTCAAATATGTTTCAAAAGGAGTGTAGCCATTTACCAATCGCTTCACAAAGAACACGCACAAAACACACAAAGAGCGCCCGGCTACAAAGTTCAGCCCAGGGCCATTTGATACGCTCTACTCAAATTGACTGAATCATTTTTCCATTTCATGCATTTAAAGGACCGTAGATTGCAGTAGCTTTTATTTTCATCCAATTAACTTTTTATGTATGTATATATAATTCGATGAAGCTGTACCAGACTCGATGCTGAATGACGAGCAAGCTTGTACCGCTATGAATAATACTGCTGGTGCTGCTGTGCGAAAGATTTTTTTCCAGTCGTGGTAGTGTTGCCGTAGAAATGAATTCTGATTGAAAGCAAACGTGAAAAAAAAGTTTACGCTTTACAGGACTCTCGCAGCTTCGGCTGCCATCAATCAATAATTCACCGAGAAATTGAATAGAGGCATACCATTATATCCAGTGGATTCTACTGGTGTAATTACTTTGGTTAGACTTCTCACTCGATTTCTACGCTATGCTGTAGCCTCGAGATCGCCACGTTTCCACCAAATATTCATTCCATTTAGCCCCCGACCAGGATCGTGCTTTCATACGCTGTGTGTGATATACATATTTAAAATCATATTTCATCCAGAGCATTTTAATTTCATTCTTGATGGTACTGTTAGTGATAATGGTCTGGTGATTTTCCGGTAGTCTTCTAACAGCAGCTGTCATAGCAGCGGTAGTCTTCCAAGTTTTTGGGCATCGTGTTTAAAATACACCGGATACAAGCAAGGTTTCAGTACCGCAAAGCAAAACGCAAGGTGTTCTACCATCGCCATAGTTACCATACACTTTTGCCACATATTTTTGATATGACTGCAGAAGATTTATGATGGTCATTTGCTATATGAAGGTACTATCCTGGCACCATGATATGGCTGGGTATATGTGATACGTTCAAGAAATATGAAAGTGCTAGTGCACTTGTATAGTCGACGTTGTCCGTGTGTAGACGAGGCGAATAGTGGCAATTTATGCATTAGTTTTCATTGCACAAGTAGCTTAGATATTAATTTTCGTTTGTTTAGGGCTGATGTGACAGAATGAGTTTATGGCAAGAATAAAATTAAAAATATATATGTTTATGTAATATTAATTTCATGAAAATTTCAAACAAATTTTACATGCTATTTTAATACATGCTATTTTAAAGAGGCAATTTTTCAACTATCCTTTTTACATGATTTTTTGTGATGTAGCTATGGATTTTTCATATTAATTTTATCTCAAATCAACCAAAGTGCGCTAATTGTGAGAAATCACATATAGCCAGTCACATAAAATAACGTTTCTTGATGAAATGAACTAAATTTAGGCTAAATTTTTATGATTGATCTTATATCTCCTGTTTAGCCCAGAGGTTCTTTTATCTCCGAACTAACTCGATTTCTTGATTTATGTGTCCAGCATAAAATGTCGAAGAAGCTTTATTAGGCTGCCTACTGAACTTTTTCAAATTGAGCAATAAGAGAACTTTATTTCTTCAGTAAACTATTTCCAATTCATTCAGAACTTATAATTTTTCTGAAGCTTCGGCTAAATTCCTTGATTTTGTTAAGCTTCTTATTATACTCGATCGAACCAAAGGATATCATAAACGCTGTAAAACGAAAGAAAACATAGTTTGAAAAATACAAAAAAGTCAACTGGGCTGCCACTGTAGTAATTTAAACTGATCGGACACAATGTCCATGAGGGCTAGCAAGTGCGTTAGCAAGAAATTTTTACAGCAACAAATAAAAAACTCAACGAATTATTGTCGCAAGGTTTTTCTTTCAAATGATAAACTCTCGGCCTTTATTGAGACTCCTGACCTTCTTTTTGCTGAAATATTTCTAACAGCAGTTTAAAGTGTAAAGTATGTTTTGAATAATATGCACCTTGTTTGAAGCGAAATCGCAAAAGAATCATGTGAAATTTGTATTGCTGTCTTCCAACCCTACCGGTCTCCAATGAAATTTGGTAACATGATCATGGTTCCAACAAACAGTAATCGTACCTAGACCACAGCTTAAGAAGTTAGTTCCTAACCAGCGTGTAAACTCCGTTTTTGTATACGGATCAAAAATCCAGTGAACCGGCCTGAGATTATATTGTTGATCAGCTGATTATAGGCCTGGAAAGTTGAAAAGGTCTTATTTCTGCGTACACTAACGCTATCCAAATACGTTGGCTTGGCGTCTATTGCCCATAATTGTCCCCAAAGAGGCTTCCCGAACCGGGTCTTCCTAACTCATGTGAACAAAAACCTACTTAGTTTATTGAACAAAAACCTACCTAGTTTATAGTTTTATCAGTCACCTTCCAGTCACGACGTTGCTGCTATATTTCGTTGTTGTATATAGGTGGCGAAGTCATTCCTACCGAATATCTATCGTAAAAAAACGAACAAAAGCTCGCCAATTTGTTTGCCAAGAACCTACGTTTACTACCAATACCTATACCAAAGTCTTGCGTCCATATGGACTGTCAAGACCATGAAATTATACTGCAGGAGCTTGCACTTCTGGAAGAGACTTGAATGAAGTTTGGTAAACTGAAAACGAGCTTTGTTGGATCTGCGGTCTTCTGCGTGTAATCCTCTTTTAGCTGTAATTCTCAAAACAATTTTTGAATGATTTAACAACCCCACAACAACAAGGACAATTGGCATTTGCGAGGAGGGAGAGCAACTAAAATTTCAGATTAAAAAAAATCAAAAATTCCAAAATTAATTCAGAAAAAGACCTACTGGACTACGGGATGACGAACGACCTATATCAGGAACCTGGTGACTGTAAAATTGATCCCTATACGTGAACCCAATACGATTCAGCCCTAAATTCATTTTTTGGGTAGCCTTTCTATTATTAAATTTTAATGTTCATTATTCTCATCTAAATTGGCATTGGATAAGTTGATTTCTTCTTCTGAAAAACAACCATTTTCTACCATCTGACGGGTCGATGTTGTTGATTTTCCATATTTGTGCTCTTCAGATAAATGCCCTGTGATCTCTCCAAATAATAAGCAGCGAAAGAATTTATTAAAGCTGTCCTTGGAGAACGACCCCTTCAGCGGCAAATATCTACTTTTTTAAGTTGACTAGAGTCACTATCCGATAGTCAAATCCACTGATTTCAAAAGATTCTTCTTGAACACTACCACTACCTGTCATTTTTTCATAGCCTGGAAAAGGAACACAAAAAATGTATATGTAAATAAAAAATTTTTGCAATGTTAATCATCTCGCAAAAACAATTCCAATTTGATTCGGCTTCGGAGGCTTATTCCGCAAAACGATCGAATTTCCCGTATCAATTATTCTCTGCTTTGATAAGCCTTAGAGACGATATACGTTGTCTATGCTGATTTATAGACAAGAAGAGACCCATGATCACAATCAATAACCAACCTTTACAAGTAAAAATTATATCGATGGATATAAGTCGGAGATGTTAAAATTTGTCACAACTAGCGTAAATAAAAGTTAATGATTTCCAACTGCCAGTGGTCACATCAGTCAAGTATGCACTGTGTGCTGGTGTCTAATGAGAATCAGTGCATACTTTCAAAACCACTTTGTCAAATAAAATTTTCTATGTAAATAAACATTTTTTTCAATTTTAATCATCCCGCAGAAATAATTTCAATTATCATCTGGTTTTTTTTTTGGCCCGATTTGTGATAGCAAGTGTTGTGTGACCGCCATAGGTTTTGACATCGTCAGAAGCTCTAGTGTTGCCTTTCACAAAGAACCTGATCGTAGAATATCTTAGAATCAAATCTTTGTAGCAACGCGAGAAAGAGCAGGAGCGTCGAATGCACTCAATTGACTTTACCTTTTAAAGTGGTTGTACCTCATTAGTCCAAACAAACATTTCAGGATTGAAAGCATCAGTACAAACATCTCTATAGTTAGCAGTGACCAGACAATTTATATCACAAGAGGGGTCACCAAACGCCATTATAAATTTATCAATTTTTACAATAATTTTAATAAAATAGTTTGTTATTTTCATTAGTATCAGTATAATTTGAAATAAAAGGAACAACACTTGTAAACCACAAACAAATACAAACGGGCGTCCAAGTTCCGCAACATTCTTTGAATAGGTCCCTCCCTTTTCAGATGAATTCTTTCTGGTATTATTTTTTTCTATCTCGCCGTGCTATAATACGCGTCAACTGCCAACGTATGGTTGTTTCTTCTTTTGCGTGTAGCCTTAAGTTTTCTGCCAAGTACTCAATTTCAATGAAAAAATGCCTCAATGGCCCTATCACACCGACACATAAGACAATTGCTGAGTAGACTTATAGACGATGGTCTCACCTCTGCATCGCAGATCTTTTTCTAATACTAACTTGTAGAGTACGCAGAAAAATGCGTCCCTTCATATTAAAACGTTTTTGATATAATATAGCCATGCTAAGAATTCAGCAACCTTAATTTGACTTTTTTTGAAGTTTGTCAGTATTATTACTTTGGTTTCAAGTTCTGCCATAACATCAAAGACGGCTTTGAATGGCGGCAATGGATATATGGAATAATTTCAGCTCATATTCTAGAAACTATTCTATCGGCTGCATTTGTTTCATCTGAAATCCGATCTGCTGCTGATTTGTCAGAAATCAGATTTTTCTCCTTTGATTACAGGCAGAATAGCGAGCGATATATTGCCTCATCCTACTCACTTTTTAGTTGTTCCATCGTTACTCTAAGCTAAAATAATTGGGTCGACGCCAAAAATAGTGTCCCTGAAGTGCTGCATGTCAGCTACAACTCCAGAGCTACTCAAATCATTAGGGACTAAGATTCTTTCAGGCCCACTGTTTTTATTTTTACTGGCGTGCCGATTGTTGGTTATCTGATAGCACGAATACAAGCTCAAGATACTGTGCCAACCAGATACTGATCTGAATCGATATTAGTCCCTGATATGATCCCACTTCTAACTAGCTGTTATAGTGAAAGCGATTTATCAATGCATAGTCTATTTGGTTAAGAGATATCCAGGAAATTTCATAGATTCCTTTCCACGTAAATCAGGTACTTCCAACGATCACCTACTAGATGGTCCACCTCCTATTACCATTCTTTAACTTATGCGAGCTATTAAAGACATAATATTACCTGTTTATGAGCTCCTTCCCTATTTTAGAAGCTCCTTTTTTTAAGCTCCTTCCCTATTTTATTCCTTCCCTTCCAATTTTAGAATAGCCATCGACAGTTCGTTTTACTTATTCAATGAAGATCTCCTTTATCCATGAACATCAATGAGCCTGATGTTTTAAAATTCGCTTCGCATGCACAGGGTGCATAACCTTTATAAATGAGCTATAACATCGAGGGAAGCGAGTTTTTCACAACAATAAGGACAATACCATTATAGTTTGTGCAGTGTTTTTTTCTTGGATTCTGATTTTTCAGCAATGGTAGTTATTGCTCTATAAATGAAGATAGGTTGCATTTTCAGTAATGGGGTCCTTAAAATTTTCCTTATTCTCAAGCTTATTGATTGTGGCTAACCATCATCACATTTGCCTTTCCGGGGATAACAGAATTTAGTTTACTTAAACAACCAATAAGATGGTATGCAAATGTTTTTCAGGTTGTACTAAACATAGTGATTGAAGCTCCACCAAGGATCAACCTGAATGGCAAAAAACTTAGTAGTTTTTGAAAAGAACATGGTTTGATTTTTGAAAACAAAGAAGAGAATTTCAAAAAAGAATGTTGGACTGTTGGGGAGCTGTTTAATGTATTAGGATATCTTGCCTGGATATATTGGAAAAAATGGGCCCAAAAATACAGCCTTGTATGACAACAAATTCAGTAGAAAACTTCTCGAAAGACGTCTCATTGAAACTGCTTAAGTTTTTGATGATCTGGGCTGAAAAATTGGCGCATATCATTTTATGCAGGATACCTTTGATCCACATAGAGCCAAGTATTTTCTGTAATATACCAGACAGGTCCCTGGAACCTTTTGCTCCTGATCGAATCCCTTATGGAATTTCTTTTAGAATTTCGAAATTTCTAAGACATCGACAGTCGAGTGCTTTAATACCTTTAGGCCGCATTGTCTTTAGAAGGGGATCATTTATATCTATTCGAGTGTGTGAACTAGCTGTCTTGCAATGATTTTTTGGAAGAACTTCCTCGAATTCGATTGCACTTACAGTGTACCAATAATGTCTTCGTACAGCAGCTATTTGAAACTTAAGTGTTAAAACAGAATGAATTGTTGCAAGAAATTTGAAATAGTATTGATGCAAATTTATTCATTAAGGGGGTAGTACCGGTTAGAATGCTAAAAAAACAGCCTAATTTTCAATATTTTTTTCACCTCCTTTATTTTGTATAAATTTTAAAATTTGCAGGGGTTTCAAAAAAAATATTTTGTTATATTTTTCATTTTTTTAGTTATTTATAGAGGGCGCCAAAGTTGACGTCTCGCAAAATGCTTCCTCACACTGCGGACAGATAATCTCAGGAATGAAGAATCTGAAACAAAAAAAATAAAACCGCATTTTAAAGAGAAATGTTTCTTGTGTGGTAATCTACCACAATATTTTTAAAAAAAAATGATCAAATAAAAAATTGCTGTTTGAAAATATTTTTCGAAAAATCGTTTTTTTTTCATTTTGTTTCACTTTTTTGGGCTAACTTTTGGCCTATATTGTGGTAAATTACCACACAAGATACTTGAGTAAAGTAGTGCACCAAATTTGACTTAAATCGGTTCGGCCAATCCGGAGGATAAGTGTACGCAGTTTGAAAAAACGTCATTTCGAGAAAAACGCGTTTAAAGTTTTTTTCCATTTATTTATTGAATATTATTTAAAAAATATGTTTTTATCACCTACAATTGCTCAGTCTGGAAACCCTGGACTCTACATAAGTATTCTTGAGTCCACATAAGCCAGTTGCTCTTGGAGTTGGGCAGTTTTTTTTTTTGCCAAACGCACTTCCTTTGCCGCTGTTTCTGCCTGACTTATGCACTTTTCATCATTTTTTTTCGCAGTAATTAAAAGCGGTGGTCTGCCGTAAACGGCCGCAACTACTTTATTTTTGGGAATATCTTAATAACATTTTGAGATGTGATTTCTGAAGGTAAAATAAATTGAAAAATGCAAAAAACAAAAAACTGATTTTATGAAAATTATAACCCGTACTACCCCCTTAAACATTTTTATTTCATTTGGGAACAAAAACTAATCCATTTGAATTATTCATTACAAAGCTATTACCAGAGGTGACTTACCAGAGATGTACGAGACTTAAATCTGTAAAACACGATGGCGGCGAAGTAATGGTATGGGGCTGTATGGCTGCCAGCGCCATTGGAAACATAGAAATAAATGAAGGAAGCAAAGATCATCGGGCATATATTGAAATTTTCAAGAGAAATTTGAAGCCAAGTGCCGAAAATTTGGGTGTATAAAAGGATTTTTACTTTCAACAAGATAATGATCCTAAGCACCTGGCTCATAATACTAGGATGTTCTTGGCGTACAAAACTCCACATTTGCTTAAAACACCACCTCAAAGTCCTGACCTCAATCCCATTGAGCACATGTAGAACATGCTGGAAAAAAGAATCAGGACTCATCATATTAGTTCGAAACCTAAGTTGAAACAGGCTCTTCAGCTGGAATGGGCGAAAATAGAGCCAAACTATGCAAAAAAAACTTGTAGAATCGATGCCACACCACCTTAAAGCCGTGATTAAAAACAAAGGCTACACAACTAAATATTTACAAAAAATGTATCTATAGTTTTTCATAAACTGTTTCGTAAGTGTATGAAGACTTGATTGGAAGCAAATTGTTGACTTTGTTTTGCTTTTAGTTAATAACTTTGTAATGAATAATTCAATTGGATTAGTTTTTGTTCCCCAATTAAATAAAAATGTTAGATCTGCATCAAAACTTTTTCAAATTTCTTACAACAATTCATTTGTTTTTAACACTTAAGTTTCAAATAGCTGCTGTACCAAGACATTGTTGGTACACTGTATATGATACAGTCTCTGAGTATATAACATGATCTGGATGATTTTGAAATCTGCCATATTTTTGCAGACTTGCAAACAATGGTTAAAAAGAATGGACTTAAAAAGAAACCAGAGATATACAAAGAAAGTTGGAATTATCCTTAAGATGTTTTGAGATCATATTTTACTCCGAAAATAATTTCAACGAGGGAGTGGAGTAATAAAAGTGATTCAAGTTTACAATTTCATGAAAATTGCATGGTCCCTGGAACTTGTGGCAATGCCTGATGGGCAGAAGGTGGTTACAGTCTTCATGCAATTTCGAGCATAGAAGGCTTAGTGATGATTTTGACGTTTGCGGTTAAAATGGTGCATAACTTGGTCTCTCATTCAAACAGATCTAAAAAAAAAAAAACAGCAATAGCATCGACAGCAAATTTTTAGGAATCTAGTGTGTCACCACCAATTCTAAGCGCTGAATTTTACTTCATGCCTCAAATAAGATCAGCTTTCGTAAAAAAGCCTCACGTATGGAAATGAAATGAAAAGTATAAAAATACTTTCTAAGAAAATTACCAAGCGAAAAAATGGCTATTCGTATAGATTTATACCGGTTCAATCACATGCTAACTCCTCTGTACCTTATTGCATCTACTCGCAATATCTATATGTCTATAGAGTCGCCCGTCAGTCCCAGCCAGACATTATCTACACCACAGATCAAACGTGTAGTAAAAACCAAACCAAAAAGAAATGAAGGAAGTAAGTTTCAAAGTAGCTAGACTCGCATTTCAAACACTTTCTGAAGTCGACACTGAACTGAAAGGAAAAGTGGTGAATTCAAATTCAAGTTTGTAGTTTGTATGAATATTGCATGCTTGATGTCCAAATCCAACCGAACCGAACGAACAAGCCTGAACTGACTGCTCCATCACTGCACTCACATACCGACCCGGCGATGGTGGAGACTGTAGCAAAGTGACGCGAAAAGCATCAGATGAAAAATCCACTTTGGATTCAAGGCGGCCGACTTAATGGCGGTGTCAAAATGCAAAAAGAAAGAAGACGTTAATATGCCTATAATAGCGTCTTATTAAGTCGATTTTGATTTGATAGCGCTTAATAGTTTTCTTTCAGCAACTGTTTCGTAACCGTATTGACTTTTAGGTAGGTTAGTTTCGCAGCGCTTGAAACCGTTGGTGATTGTAAGTTGCGCAACTCACTACCGATAAATATATAGATGGATAAATACCTCTCCAGGGGCGATTTTATACGTATGTATTTCACCAAAAACACACATACCATTGTTCTCTCCGTGTGTATTTTGATCCGATACTTATCCGAGTTTAATTGGCGCTCCAACGAGATTTATTGTTTATTTATTGTTGGAATTGATTTTGCGAAGAATTTGGCCAGGAATGCATCCATATACGTAAATGTATCTACATCTTGCGCTACTTGCGTAGATTAAGCAATACGAGTGCTGATAAAAAATCTGAAGAATAAAAGCGTCACAGAGAATGATTGGCGATAACAGACTGAGTTTCTGAGGTCGCCTAGACAACAGCCTGGCTTGTTGATATTTTGCAAAGTTATTACAATATACGCGAGCCACTGTCAGACCGAGGAATAGTATGCGGATCTGTATCGGTATCTGTTTCTGTTTCAAGACAACAAATATGGTAAATACCTACTGTGTGGCATTATATTTCCAGCTTCGATAGCTCCAATTTCGATTAAGTAACGATGGAAACCGGATTGTACATATAGATAGTGCGGAGCAGACTGGAGCTTTCTTTTCTCAATGCGGTCACATCTGTAGTCTCAAGTGGTGTTTGATAAGCGGCGAGACAAGATGCGATACGAGCATTTTTCGTATCCATCTTTTTAACGCATCAGCTCGACAGTTTTTTTCGCTCTCGTACTCCAAAGCTAACCAACCTGCTGCTAGTTTTTTCTGTAAGCTTTTTTTTGTTGATTTTCTCAGTTTTTGCTAGTATCAAGGTGGAATTTTGCGCAAAATGAATTAACGTTGATGTTTTTCGTTCATTTCAGATCGGAGCGGTTCTCAGGTGGTGTGGTGCTGCTGTGCTCTGGTGGTGCTGATATTCGAAACGGAAACGGTGTAGGCGCGTGGAGCGAACAAAACGGTCTTCGGTGTACATGTATCTGGTCCACGGCAATAATCGAATCATTGGCTCGGAAAAGTCGCTCAAATTACACCTCTCAGCGCCAAAGTTGCCCTCGACAGCCAACTTGGAATTATTCGTATCTGACGTGACTGCAAACGTGGTACGCATGTTGTTTTTCATTCGAATATCCGTTTCGCAACTAGTTCCACCGTCGCATTTCGTCGCCTGCCAACTGATTCCGACCTAATAGCTACGACTCCACCGCAGTCGGAACGGACCCTTTGCACTGAATCTAACTACAAAGATACGATAATGAATTTACGGAATCGCCCTAGTCGAGATGAAGTTGGATGTAATACCACAACAGCAACAGTTTCATCAAGAACATCATCGTCATCATCGGACTCACCATCGATATCATCATCATCATCATCAGTTTCGACACCGGACGCATCAGCCTCAGCTGAAGAAATGTCGACCACGTGTCAAAATCAAACTACCCTCGTCGCCCCGCCGTTGTCGCGTTCCACCCCCGTGTCACGGACTAAGCCACGGGGCTCGGTCGTCGCGCGTCACTTGTTCCTAGACGATTTTAACAAATTGTATAGTATTTTTTTATTCGTAACGTTAATGGTCGGTTACCAATTCGCGAGTGTTGTGGATTGCGCGGAAAACACAGCAAAACCAACAGATTTAACAAATTCATCGATGCTGACAACACTGTACAGTAGAAGCAGTAATAGTGCAAGTTATAGTAGGAATGCTAGCAGTGACAGCAACAGTAACAACAACAACAACGAATTTTTCGAAAGGGCGCCCAATGTGCTGCCATCAAGTGTATTAGTTGTGAGTGATTTGAATGATGTGATGAAATTTGGTTATGCTAATACCGAAGATGACGATGACTACGAGTTTGGAAATAGTAGCAGTAGAATTAGTGATAGGTTCGTTAAAAATTATGCGGGTAGTATACGTAGACCTGCGATTTATTCAAATGAATTTGCCGTGTATATACCGAAAAGTGGTGACGCTGCCGATAGGATAGCTGATAAATATGGATTTGTAAATATGGGCCAGGTAAGTTTTATGCTGTTTTTTTATTGGGTTGATCTGTTAAATTGATATTATTGTAAATTTAACGTGTGGATACTGCATAATTTGTTATGGGGCTCATATCTTCTACTCATTGGTAAATGTTAAGATATTTTTTTAGTGCCCAGTGTGGTATGTGTCTCATATAAACTTACTTTGCATTGTTATGTTTATCGAAAATTGACAATATAATTTAAACGATAAATAATAAATTGAATGAATCTGAATCAGTGAAAAGTAAAACTACACTGTGATCTAGCAACTCCCAAGCTACGATAAACAATACTTCAATATGTCATAAGATTCAAAAAAAGGTTTCATTTTCCCTAAAAACTGCTTTTTTCTATTTTACTAAGACAATTTCCATAAAAAAACGCCAGGTTCGACCAAATTATTACGCAATGTATGGGAAAATTCAACACAACGAGGAACTAATTAAACAAAACAGAGAATTTATAGAAGCTATACTGAAACAGAAAAAAAAAGACAAAAAAAAATATATAGCGTTACCTGTGTGGTTAGCGGTGGAAGACGCGGACGTTAAGGAGCAATTAGACTGCGATTTGAACATGGAGGTGAAGGATACTTTTTAGTCAGCCAGCTAAATATAAACCGAACAAGGGCACTCTCCATTCCTACCTCCCAAACCAAGAGCCCCGATGAAATAGCTGACGAAAAAGGTCACTACTTCAGTCCCACAAATAACAAAAACTGACAAAATAGGACAACCATTCGGACGAGACTGAACAAAAGACAACGACGATCCTAATCGTTATCATGGAGCTAGAAAGTCGAACTCAAATATTCAGGTCCCTTTAAGATTTGCGAATAAACTATGAGTCAGCCGAAACTTTATATTTTGGCATATATGTAGGTGATTGTCGCTACTCCAGTGAATTACAAAAGATTGACAAAGTTCTTCACTGGCGAGAAAATTCAATATCGTACTTACTTTCTCCCGGAGGATAATAATTTAAATGTGGTGATTTGAGATCTCTATTGCCTTAACCCAGAGAAAATAAAGGCTGATCTCCAGGCGCAGGGCTTCCATCCGCTAGAAGTCTTTATCCGCAAACTGAGGAATGTGACTTCGAAGCTGGCTAGAGCTTTCCTTCCGAGAAAGAGTCTGGCAAAATATCAATTTTCACTTGGAATGCACCAACTAAGAGGTGGCCAAAGAACCTTCTTTTGATCAGGATTCGAAAATGAAGCCACTTAGAGATCGAGCTGTAAAACTAACGACAACATTCAACGGACATAATAACGAACTAATTCGGTTACTTGAGCATACAGGTTTCTCCAATGTGCTATTTATGCGACTCTATCAACTTTGGCCTGGATCTATTCGAACACATAGCTCCTGTGGCTCTCGCAGGAGACCTAAACGCTTATCATCGTCACTGGAGAAACGTGAGATGCAAACAAGCTGGAATAGAGGTGCAAAGGCTCGTCGTGGAAAATGTATAAAATAAGCTAATATCTCCCCGACGAAACCCCACATTTTGACACAGTTCATAATCATGTCCATTATATAGGACTGCCGCAAAACTGATATCATCATTTGTGACTGACTGTTCTCGATGAACTTTCATCTGACCACGAGCTGGTACTCCTTTACATTGAAAACGTCTTGAGCTTTCCATCGATATAAATATCAGCCAAAATTGTGCAAGTAAATAAAGATAACATGATTCAAACTCCGATAAAGGGGACGATCCCTTGCGAACTTCCAAAACATATAAAGGATATCTTCAGAAGGATTAATGCAACCCGAAAACGAGCTAGTAGTACGGGTGACCCCAGCATAAGATTGGAAGCTAACCGGCTCACAAACAACATCAGCTGTCGAACTGCGCAGTCCCGTAGTAAGAAGTAAAGCAACTTTCTGCACAGTATGGATAACAAATTTTAGTGCATGACCAAATAATTTCGCCACAAAAACAAAATCGCTGTGCCCGCCCTACTTGGGCACATGGGCTAAAATTTAGCAGGTGAGTCTGTTGATCAGGTGTTGTTGCCTCTTTAACAAAAAGAGACTCGGATTAGACCAACTAATTTTGAAGAAATCAAACAGCTAGCCATTGGATAAAATAAACAGAAGTTATCGGGACCTGACCCGATTGGCAATGAATGGCAAATGGCCTCCCTGACAACCTCCCTAGAGATCTTGATGGACATAATCAACTCTATTTTTCGGAGGTCTGGAAGACAGCGGTTATAGCAGTTGTATCTAAACCAAGTAAAGGTCTTCACTTCTCTCAAAATTTACTCTCCGCAGGAAACATCCCCGAGTGTCTTCTTTTCGACCAACATAATGAAATAGTTGATAAAAAAATCCATCATCCCGGTGGTATAATTTGGCTTCAAGCCACTACATTCCACCGAATTCCAGCTTGCAAGAAAAGAAAAAACTGAAGAAAATCAACGGGCTTGGTCATATTTCATGTGGCCAAGGCGTTTAATAAAGTCTGTCGTCGACGCTAATTTTCAAATAACATGCATTCTAAATTCCATTCCTTATCAATAATTTATTGCCTCATTTCTTCAGGGCAGAACTTAAAGTGTAAGAATAACCACTACCTCTCAACAATGTAGACATTCTGGAGTTCCGCAAGGTTTACCATTCTCGCCAGTATTTTATGTTCTATACACAGCAGATATTGCCAATGTGTCCAATTCAAAGCTAGCACTGTATGCTGATTATATACTATATCTCAAAGCAAGCAGAAGCCATATGCTCAAAGCTGCAATCCTGTATTTAAACTTTGTTGAAAAATTTTCAGAAGCGCAAAATTCAAATAAATGTGGAGGAGACGCAATCCATCTTCGTAACAAGGCGACACTGGCGACAACCACTACAACTAATAATCAACAACCAGAAAGTCTGGCAGCGGGTACTGAAAAACTCGGAACTGACAATTGACGACAGACTGTATGACCAGACCGAACAAACTAACCATGACGAACAAAATACTACTCTATGGGGCATTTCACGTGAAGCGGACAACGAAAAAAAGTCGAGGTTCCGGATTTCGTTCGTATTATGCATAATGGTACTTCTAGAGGATATGAACGTGGATGCACAATTTTTTCCTTCTATGAGGTTCAGTTGCCGAATTATGGGCTTCTGAAGAATTGAAGAAGCTGATGAAGGGTTTTTTTGGAAGCCGCTTTTGAGATTGAAAAAAATATATTAAAAACATTAAACATATTGATTGGTATAGAAAATCAGCTGTTCTTTTTAATTTTAAAATTAAATTTAGAATAAAAAAAAAATTTCCTGTTTAAAACCGGAAGTATCCATTTCAACTCGTTATTTGAGTAACTTGGACCAGGTAAATTTTTTTTATTTTTGTAGTTAAACAAAGCTTAAACTATACTTGTTTTATCATAAAAATTTTAGAATGGGATGGCGAGTAGTTTGGGAGGTAGGTGAATTTTAGTACATACAAGTCGTATGAAGCGTGGCACCCGGAGCTTGATTAGGATAGCTAGTGAGTGTGAAAACAAAATATTTTTAGTAAAATTATTGCTATATCGTTAAAATATTATATAAAGAATTAATATAGTTAAAATAAAGCGATAGAGTTTCAATATTAAAAGTTGCTAATGCTAATTTATTTACTAAAATAACAAACTTGTTTATGGAAAAATGAATTTATTTCACAGTTTTTACAATTGCATATATAATTCACCTACATATAGGGGTTAAAATATAAAACAATCGCGAATGCTTATTTACTAAGTGGAAAAAAATCATTTATGGAAAAATGAATTTATTTCACCATTTTTACAATTTGACACTCATGACTTAAACTTGTTCTTTTTATAACAAGGCCTTCAGTAACTGGAATAAAACAGTGAAATTTCTTAGTTCCGGGAATAGTAATAGAGGAATCAAACCGTGGTTTTAAAAATATTCTGTGGCGTTGAAGTTCCTCTGATGAGCAATAGTAAGTGGCTGTTAGGGATAAAGCCGACTTTGCCCAATGAAAAAAACGTAAAGGTGTAGTAATAGCTTTACTAGGAGGTAATTGTAAACTCGCACGTGTTGCCAGTCGTTTCAGATTACCACCGAGACCATTACATAGGCCTTTCCATGCGAAGTCGCGTGAAAATGAAGTTCAGTTTCTGTCTTGAAATCAGCTTTATAATAAAATAGAGTCACAAAATTAAAACTATTTTTAAAATGTTGTGGGGCCCCATCTGTTATGTATATAATTTTTGACGCAGCTATTGTTTCTTCAGACAGATGTTTGTGAAGGGTTTTCTGGAAATACTACCATGTTCTATTTTACTTCCAACTTTATAATAATAGACTGATGTCAAAAGTGTTGCCTGGTCATTATTCCAATGAAAAGCTTGAGCAGCAACTTGTACAACAAAACAATAATTCTCAGCAAAATCGCATTGTACCAAAATTTCCGCTTCGTTTATATTTTCTGTTAGATTTTTAAAATAGTGAGCCTGTTGCTCTGCAATGTAAGCATGGGGTTTCGAGGCATCCAAGGCGTGACAAAAGCTGTCCACAAAACAAAATCATCGGATGCAAGCAAATGAGTAGAAATGGTAAATCTGTCTGAACAAACCCATTTTTCGAACTAAACGGTTGTCACTTGATTATCATCAAATATCATTTTCAAATTCTATTACATAGCTTTGACCTCCTTCTATTATATGGCTTTTTATGAAAATATAATACCTTTTTCAACTAAAAAATGGCGATACTAATCGCATTTCTGTAGGGTAGTCGGTTAAGTATGAACACAATTTAGGTATGTATTTTAAGTATGTTATAAAAACTATTTATATACGGGATATAGTATCACGGCAAACTACATATACTTTCCACTCTAAAATTTTTGACATAAAATAAGTATAGTTTTAGCTTTGTCTTGTTACAAAAATAAAAAAAAAATTAAACTGGTCCAAGTCATATAAGTTCAAGTAAAAATTTTTTTTCCCTAAATTATTTTTTTGTTTTCACTTCGTAAATAAGCATTCGCAATTGTTTTATATTTTAACCTCTATATGTAGGTGAATTATATATGCAATTGTAAAAACTGTGAAATAAATTCATTTTTCCATAAACAAGTTTGTTTTTTTATTAAATAAATTAGCATTAGCAACTTTTAATATTGAAACTCTATTGCTTTATTTTAACTTTATTAATTCTATACATAATATTTTAACGATATAGCAATAATTTTACTAAAAATATTTTGTTTTCACACTCACTAGCTATCCTAATCAAGCTCCGGGTGCAACGCTTCATACGACTTGTATGTACTAAAATTCACCTACCTCCCAAACTACTCGCCATCCCATTCTAAAATTTTTATGATAAAACAAGTATAGTTTAAGCTTTGTTTTACTACAAAAATAAAAAAAATTTACCTGGTCCAAGTTACTCAAATAACGAGTTGAAATGGTTACTTCCGGTTTTAAACAGGAAATTTTTTTTTATTCTAAATTTAATTTTAAAATTAAAAAGAACAGCTGATTTTCTATACCAATCAATATGTTTAATGTTTTTAATATATTTTTTTCAATCTCAAAATCGGCTTCCAAAAAAACCCTTCATCAGCTTCTTCAATTCTTCAGAAGCCCATAACTCGGCAACTGAACCTCATAGAAGGAAAAAATTGTGCATCCACGTTCATATCCTCTAGAAGTACCATTATGCATAATATGAACGAAATCCGGAACCTCGACTTTTTTTCGTTGTCCGCTTCACGTGAAATGCCCACTATAGCATTACCATACTTTGAAATAGAGTGAGTGAACTCCCAATTTAGGTAAAAAAATAGTTTCTCATTTTGTAGCGAATTACTGTGAAGGTGTTGTATGGGGTAAACTGCAACAATAAATTTCCAAGAGTGGCTATGCAATAGAGGAGGCGAGTACTCCCCTTTGCACTCATTTGTGCCCGATAGTGCTCTGCAAATAGATAATTAGACCCACACTGACATACGATAGCGCTGCCTTCTACCAGTCATACAGGACAACACCTCGAGCTTAGAATTATTTTGAAAAATCCACGGTACGTTAGGAATACGAACATACGCTGGAAATTTAAAATATACCCAATTGACATATAAATAAGCGACAAAAACATTAAAACAATTCGGTAGACTAAACAGACATCCTAACAATACCCTTCAAGAAACTGAGAAATATTGTCACCCACCACAAAGATCGATATTGCAGCTTTCGGACATAACGGTATGATGTGAAACATCTGCACTAAGAGACAATCTAATATTAAGGTGAAGGCTTAGATGGGCTGAAGAAATCGTCCCTCCAGATGGAAGCGGAGTCAGAGTACTGAAAATACTATCTCTAGCAAAACCCAGTTCTACACATATGTCATTAAAAGTCAACCTTAGCCCACACTGGGCGCAAACTAAAAACATCAAATAACTTCCCAAAAATTGTTGTTTTGTCACCTAGCTAACTGATGAACACTTAGAACCAACAAACAATCCCTACCTTTTTACCTGCAAAGAAAAAAAAATATAAGTAGTTTCTTCAAATCACCGCAATATTCAACTTTGTATCTTTCTATTTTATTCATAAAATCGAAATCCGTTTGCATGAAACTCTGTATCACAATCCTCCTGTTCATCGTCCAACCTTTACTCATTCTTTTGAATGCTTTTTCTTTCAACAAACATCACGCCACTTACCTGCTATCTAGTCTAGCATAAACCCGGCTCTACACTAAACCCCAATCGTAGCCTCATCAATAATCTGAAGCACGTTTGTATCTCAAACTAGTCGAGTCGGTTTGCACTTCTGGCAAATCACCAAGATTTGGTATTCTGCACGAAAAACTCACTTTTAAACGATTTGTAAACATATTGCTTTGCTGCAATTCATATAGTCGAGTTGTTTCATAGTATCGTTCCGCGTTCTCTATATGGGTACGAGACACAAAGCAAATTCAGTGTTGGTACTGTGAGGACACTTGCTTCGTATATGCACCTATGGTATGCAGGAAACATTCAGCCATGCCGGAAATATAGATGTTCTTAACACATCACCTGCTCTGCTATCACGACCGCTGATCCAATTGATCTGATTGTCGTTGTAGACTTGATGATAGAGTTGTTGATCGTATGTGACGAGATTCGATTCGAGATGAACGCAGATGCTTCGGGAAATTGATTGTGAGATTCATAATGCCGGAAGATAGTCACAAATTTGAACAAAAAATGCGATCGTGATAAATGCTTTTATTTCCAAATGAATTTCTTTGAAATGACCGTCCGATTTTTTCTGGTTTTGAATGAAACAAAAGACCATCATTACCCAAAAATATACTTTAGTCATTAACCTACCGCCCTGCCCCTCAATTTCGAAATAAAGCCGAAAACGATAACTGAAATAATAAATCAAATTCTCACTTGGCTGAAACTTTTGCCTTCTGCAGTCATACTGGCCCCACTGGCCTGGTTCTCGAAAGACTTTTTCTCATTTCTTCACTGCAGCGAAATTACCATCATCATTTTTAACCAGCACCAAGGCAAAATATAGCAATAGTATGCTCGCTACTGGTTCTAGTTGATACTGCTGCTACTACTACTGTTCGGTTTTAACAAATTTGACGTCGCGCGTCGTGTTGAATTTTCTAATTTTAACCAAAAGCAGTGCAAAACCTTTTGGGGTAGCTCAACTGGTCCCTTTGCATTACGATCTCACTTCTTCTGGTCCCGGCAGAGCAACAACGAATCATTAATCTTAAGACGGCCGGAGAGCGGTCTCATTCTGTTTTATTAGTTGACTTGAGCGTCTTTGGCGTTGTCGTCGGGTGGCTTGTTCTTAGTTCGAGGGATTAGAGTGTGCTTTTTTTTCTTTCGTGGAGGGATGAAATTTTCCTTTTCTTTGTTTAAGCCTACTTGCCAGAGAAAACGGTTCACTCATTTTGTCGTCTCACATCCGATAATGTAATCTATTTAGAACTAGCAGAAGGCAATTTATTTTGTTCTCACAAAGATTGCTGGGGAGTAGAAAGAAGAATGGTGGTTGCGAGAGAGGGGGTAAGGTAAAGTTCATATTGATAATGAACTCGAAGAAGAAATGGCTGTCCGGGTCGGATGGGTTTATTTTGTGACAATTTTTCATGTTTAATTAGAAACAAATATTCTGAACAATGGAAGAAATGAAGAATGAAAGTGATGAGCTGCGACGGAGATGATTTATAGTGAGGGAAAATATTTAGACTTGAAAAGATTTCTGGCTGAAAATCGCATCATTCAAATTTCAATTTATTTTCATTCATCTTTGGTGACAAATCCTAGCTTTTGTCTTGCGTATTTTATTATTTTAAGCTGATATAAAAAAAAATCATATGCATTCAATGTGACTATTGTTTATCAGATATGATTGTGATCCTGAAAAAAATTACGTCACATCTGCAACACAAAATTTTGCCATCAATCAGGACTTTCTAAGAACCTTGTAACAATTTTCGATATTAATTTCATATGGTGCAATGACCTAAAAGTCCTGACTTTTTGCAAGTATGGTCAAAGCATCTTTCTTGTGGCGAAGTAGAACATAATTTGATGTTTTCAACAATGATAGTGCCTCAGCATTCACCTGCAGGAAGTTTTAACTGCAAAGAAAGTAGTTAAGATCAAATGTTGATGAAATCAGAACAAAAATGGCCTGAAAAATGATACAAGAACTTGATTATGAATTAAAAAAATTGATTCTTTGCATCCATAACTCCAAGCGGACTGAATAATGTCCAAAGTTAAATGGCTTATGGCAAACGATAATAATATGATTTTTTTTTTTTAGGTAGCGGATGGTATCCTATAAAAGGTATCCTGCGCACGATACAAGATTATGTGAGATTCGTACTCACTAAAAAAAACGTCACTTGCCGACCACAGAGATCCGAGCCGGAACCGCTTTCGCATTGCTTGCTTCATGCTTCTTGCTTGCATTGCTTCAACTCGGCCCTGCTACTTCCACCAATCTGGTGTCCCATTGGCTTACTTCCGTTCTGTCAGGCTTTCAGGAGTTTATTAGATATCCTTCCTCTTTTTAAACGCAATACCAGCTCCACATATGCTGACACAGCTGACCAGGCGTATTATAACTGCACCATCATCTCCACGATTGACTCCGGCGTCACAGAGCCCATTGCAGAGAAAAGCATGTGTCGTTCTCTTCTGAAGCGGGCGCAATGGAAAAAGGTATGCAAAGCGTCATCACTTTCCTTAGCACAGTACTTACAGAACTCCGTCCTGACTTTTCCCATTCTGTGAAGGTATTTCCTGAAGTAGCCGTGGCCCGATAGGAACTGGCACAGGTAGAAGTTTATTTCACCGTGGTCGCGATTAAGCCAAGGTTTTAAGGCGCGATTTAGCCTAATCGTCCATGCTCCCTTCGAGTTCGTAGCCCAGCGCTCCTCCCAAAGCTCAATGGTTCACGCTCGTGCTTGAGCAACCAAAATTTCTCTTTCCACATCTGCTGTGTTCAGGAACACTTCCCTGCGTTCGTTCACCAATAGATCAATTGGGATTACTCCCGCTATCACTAACACGGCGTTTCCTGAAACTGTTCTGTAGCTGTTTGCAATTCGCAGCGCTCCCCTATGCTGGACGCTCACCATCCTAGCTCGATACTTTTCAAACCTTAACGCAGTGGCCCATATCTCCGCGCCATACAGCAGCATTGATTGAGCCACCGTCATAAGGAGCTGACGTTTACTCGGACTAGGACCGCAAACGTTTGCTATGAGTCTCCCAAGCGAGATAACAGACAGTAGCGCCCTATCGCATACTTTTCGAATGTGCTCTCCATAAGCCAGCTTCGAGTCCAACCTCACTCCAAGATACTTAGCCGATTTTCTGGTCTCAAGTACTTCGAGCCAACCGTCATGGGTATAATGGTTGGTATCCTTCTCTTGGTCAGCATGACAATCTCAGGTTTTGCGATCGCCAGCTGGAGACCATGGCTTTCCATTCAAGCTTCAACCCTTCTCATTACTTGATTGAGTTTGAGTTGGGTGAGGTTAGGATTTCTAAACGTGATGACAGCGGCTACATCATCAGCGTAGCCCACCAAGCGACCATCATACGCAATATTCCATAGGTCTGGCCCGAGAATGGATCCTTGTGCTGCCCCAGCTATAATGGTTTTGCAAACAGTTCCCTGATTCGTTTCATAAATCAAATGGCGATCTTTCAGGTAATCCCGTACCATTGCTAGCAAGTATTCCTCTATTTGAAAAATTCGCTGAAGAGAATCCAGTATGTCTGTCCATCTCGCCGAGTTAAAAACGTTACGAACGTCCAGCGTTACCAAAAACACTATGGGTCTAGCCCGATGACAAACGGCCTCTGCGCGATCTACTGCGCTAATTACTTCGCAGATGGCACTTATTGTTGAGTGAATATGAAATACTTCTTCGTCTAGCAGCTTTTTCTTCCAGCAGCATCTTCTTTTATCTGCTGCTTACTTCTAGAAAACCAAAACAATCGCTAGAAATATCTACGGCACATTATCCTCGACACGCTGCGGCATGGCTAAGCAACATGAGATCTCAATATCCAGAAGATTGCAGTTGGACTTAACGAGCCAACACTATTTTTTGCAAAAGTAGGAGCACTTGTGTTGTATACGTCCATTAGATTGAGTGTAAAAAAATATACTTCCATATATTTTTTGACGAATAAAAAACATTTCTTTATTTATGCGGTGAAATACAAATTTATTCAAAGAACGCTCCATCTGAAGCAAAAATTTTCAGTCGTATGTCAGGATATTAGGCGAATTCCTCGTTCATCAGATATGATCCGATTCTTCAGCCGAATTTCTTTACTTTCGAAAAAAAAAACTAGGCCTTGCTGCAGAAAGAGCTGATTGCGCCAATCGGAACAAATGGTAATCAGAAAGTCCAATGTCTAAGTAGTATGTTGGAGAGGGTAACATTTCCTTGTCTGTCCTTTCGAAGTAATTTCGAACTGATCGCTTAACAGTTCATAACGTCGTGGTAAAATGTTGACTTGGTTTACCTCTTCTCATATTCTTCTCATTCATACTGCATATCTCGGTTTGAGTGCATCAATCTTCGGTAATAGGCATCACCTATAATCGCTTTAGCCGATTTAAACAACTGATAAAATAGTAAAGGTTACAAAAATTCCACGTTAGAGCCTCTAGAAAGCTCTAGTAATTTAACCAGCATTCATTCTCACTAGTCTTTTTTGTAGTGCTTGAAATTTTACTTTTTATAGAGTACCGAAATGAAAAATTATACAGTGTTCTGCTCTTGCGTGTGTAAATAGAGCAAATAATTCTGGATTCACATCATGTAGGTCTATCAGAGTGAATTAAATATATGCTGTCGCTGCAACTCTTCATTGATCAAGAAGGTCTATAGAATTCAATGACACTCGTAATACAAAAATCCTATTCTGCTCTCTGATTTGCCCGATCCTAGAATATGGGTGATTGATGTGGTTTCTATATAGTAAGGAGCATCCTTTTCGCTTACCTCCATAAGAAAGCTGCTTAGACACTCTTCAAACTCGATGTCACAATTTCAAAGCTCTGTTCACTGGAAAGGTAAACTGTTCACTGGAAAGGTAAACTCGGTGCACTGGAAAGGTAAACTCGGAGTTTTAGCTACCAAAACTGGACTTTTTTGTTTTCCACGGTGAGCGCAGACATCATAGCGCCTTTTCCATCCCGTTTCGTAAGACAAATTATGGATTAAATGAACCAACCTGCGCAAAAGACCGAAGATTTAATCATACTGTTGAAATGTTCAAGTGTTGGCTTATTTGTGGTAAATAATTTCCTAAATGTATTTTCTGTTAACAAATAAAAAAAATACAGCAGTAGGTTTGCCAGCATTGAAAAAACTAGGTTCTATAGTCAATGTTTTGAATTTTTAATTCGCTTATAACTAACGCTATTCCAGTTACAGAGGAAAAAAAATTCCATGAGCCATTTGATCATTAAAATCAAAATTCGATTGATTCTAATCTAATCAGTAGAAGCTTTACGTAAATTGATGTACATAGGTCACCCGACTATTCAAGATGACAGCTTAGTAGGCAGTCCCACAACTGTTCACGCAGTAAATTGATAAATCTGACTGATAATGAACAGTATAACTGGCTCCCTCCTCTTACATAAACAACCTTAGTAAAACTTTCGTGGAAAAATATTGCCCTACTAACCATAAAGGGCCTATCTACATTTTAGCACCCTCGCGGTATTCAAAGATTTGTGTTTTTCTAAATGCTGCGGACACCTTCAAACGGGACGAAAGCTTGAACATGGATACAAATATGCTTACTTGAGACGCATGTCAAGTAAAAGCTTTCCCCTTGAAAATAGTTGTGAAAGATAGGTTTTATGTAGATAGGACTTTTTTTGTAGTAGCATGTAATGAAAAAGTGGCCCCATTACTAAGTATAAAGGTTTTATCTTCACATTACTGACCGCAAAGGTTCTATCTGCAGTAGATAGAACCTTTATGCTTAGTAGTGCAACATTTTTTGTAGTTGGGGAGATTTTTCGCTATTGATTTTAACATACAGTGGCTCACAGCTTATTTGATACAGTGCTTCTTTAAAAAACTAAGTTGCAATAACTCAAAACATCATAACAATATCAAAAAAATTTGAACACCATTTTGAAGAAAAATGTTTGTTGTTTGTTAAACAAGTTTATATTTGTTACAAAGTTGCTGTTTTACATCTTAAAAAAACAAAAAACTAAAAGTAATAACAAATTTCATGTCACAGCTTATTTGATACAGTTTGATTAAACATTAAAATTGTTGTGAATTATGAGGTTTCCAGTTGATTTCAATACTTCGTATGATAGCCCTTAGCCTTAAGTAGAGCCTGGAGCCTATTTGGCATTGAGTCAACGAGTTTTTTTGTGATGTCAGGAGTAATTTTTTACCATTCCTCTAGCAGTGATTTCTTCAAGTCTTATTTATTAGAAATCTTGTGTTTTCTAATGTTGTTATCCAACAGAGTCCACAAAATCTCAATGACGCTCATATCTGGTGACTGTGCTGCCGGAGACATCAAATGAGGGCAATCCCAAATTGGCCAGAACTGCACAATTCCCGACTTGTGCTTTGGATCATTGTCTTGGTACAACCGAAATTGGTTGCTAACACCCAGTTTTTCAGTGCTTTGCAGCAAATTGTTTTTGAGTACATCAAAGTACTGTGTTTGGTCTAGATATGGGTAACGCAGCAAATTTTGAAGCGCTGATACACTGATACCGGCGCCAGAAGTGGTATCAAGGATATTGCACTATGATACCATGATCTCATTCGCCTATGTGTGATACTCACTGCGTTTCTCGGACTTACATACGGACCTGGCAGCATTGCGCTGATACCATGACGCTATGATACCACGATCGCATCGCTTTTCATAATGTTTACATTGCGGTTCTTACTTGAAGTACACATGCAGCATGTAAAACTCAAGTGGCTTGAGCCGAACCGATCGGAAGAGAAAATATGAGCTGGAATGCTATTGATTTCCTTTCGAGAAAAACTCTCATACAAAAATTTGAATGAATTTCAGTTTCACGTTAGCTTTTTGAACGCAGTGTTAGCTTTTTAAAGGCAAATCAAATAAGCTCGTGGAAACGTGCGTACGCGTAGGTAATGATGTGCCGTTCCCGGGAATATTCCCGAAATGGAAATATTCCTGTTACATTCCCCGGAAACATTCCCACTTGGGGAATTTAACGGGAATTTAAAACTGAGTTTAAAGAACAGTGCCAAGATTACGTCTGATTATTAGTTTTTTATTATCTTTAAGTATATTGTTACGTAATACCCGAAATAAATTCAAAATCTAATAAATTTCGGGTAAGTTCCCCAGATTGGGAATATTCCCGGGAATTTAAGGAACATTCCCGGAAATTCAAAATCAAAACGGTAAGTTTTTATGTGGTTTGGGGTTAACATGAAGCTACAGAAGTCATAATCAATAACTTATTTTTCATGTTTATTCATTATAATGGAAAAAAATATCGTTTCACACAAGAAAAAAACTTTAATTTCAACATAAAATATTTCGATCATAAAATTAATAATACAATTAATAAATAAGTAAAGTATACAATAATTCACTCTACTTTTCAAGTCGTTGACTGAAAGGTAACCGGAGTGGTAACAAAATAAGCGGGCGAGAGGAGGTGATGAAGTGGCACGCGTCCGAAAAGCTCTGTGTTTGCTGAAATGCCCCACAAAAATGTTCAAATATGATTTGGCGTCATATACGTTTCTTTTTAATTCAATGATGAAAAATTTTGATTTGAAAATAAAATTTGTATAGTAAAGTGGAATTCAAATAAGTTCGCTTTTTATTTCAAAGTGATTTCAACTTTTGATTTAAAGTGATTCTAAAAAAGTGTTAAGCGGTGAAATTTTTCTGAGCGAACACTTTGTCCTATTTTGAAGTGGTTTAATAAGGGTCGATCAAATATGATCGAGACAAATGCTCTGACACGTTTATTTATTATCGAAAAATATACAAAAATTCACAGCTTTTCTAGGTAGTTCCCCTTTCTAGTTACGCATTTTTTCCACCTTTCCGGAAGCTTTTTGATGCTGGTACCGAAGAATTCCTTGGGCAACTTGGATAGCCATATGCGCACAAACTCCTCTACCTTGTCGTCGGTGTTGAATCTTTGATCTCCGAGGGCTTCTTTCAGTAGTGCAAACATGTGATAGTCGCAGGGTGATAAATCCGGACTGTAGGGAGGGTGTTCCAGTACCTCCCACCCCAATTCCAATATTGTATCAAGCGTGAGACGCGCGGTATGAGGGCTCGAACTTTTTGCTCGAAGTTCAACAGTTTAGAAACCCATCGCGCCGTTATTTTGCGACATTGAAGGCGTTCGTGGATGATAAACTCTACACTACCAATACTGATGCCGAGTTCAGCCGAAATGTCTCGAGCATTCATCCTGCGGTCCTCCAAAATGAGTTGTTCTACGCGGCGAGTGTTGTCTGGTGTGATGCTGTTTCGCGGTCGACGATCATGCGGCTCATTCTCGACGGTTTCGCGGCCATCCTTGAATGCTTTGGCCCATTTAAACACACCAGCCCTACTCAGGCACTCACTACCAAACTGATTTCGCCAACGCAGAAAAATTTCCGTTTTTTTAACGCCTTACCACACTAAAAAACGAATGACAATACGTTGCGCAACGGCGGTCGGCACTTGACGTTCACTTATGGTCGTTAGCACGCGCGTGAAACATGCGCTGCGACATAAACTATGCCACACTGTTCGTAAGGGACCCAGCTATCACATACTCAAGCCACGACCTTCAAAACATGCATGCGCGCCATCTAAAGCATTTGTCTCCATCATATTTGAACCACCCTCGTACCAATTTGCGCTGCTCAATTGTGGTGCGATGACCCATTTTACAATTTTGGCTCATTTTGGCACTTCAGCTTACAAGATCTTGCTAAAAATTACTTAAGCCAATGTTTAAACACAATCCAAAATTCGAGAAACAGAAACAAGACAGATTAACGGCGCGACAAATAGAAGTTCATTTGCATTGAAGTGTCTGTATCAAATAAGCTGTAAACTGTAATTTTTCTCCGCCAGTGGTATTTTTGTTACCGGACGTCGAGGAATATTACTGGAACATTGTATTCGTTGAACATGCATCTAGTCAAATACGTTTAAATTTTTTGGATAGGCTTCTTTATTTCAAAGTTACAGTGATTTGCATTTTGAAATAGTCACTATATCAAATAAGCTGCGAGCCACTGTACTTCCACAAAAGATAGGTTTTTCATATTTTGTAGAATGATGTAATTGAGTATGTAGTTTTTGAATCCAGTGTTAAATCAAAAATGACAAAAATGTAGATAGGTAATTTATGGTTAGTACGGCAGAAAAGTTATCCACTTTTTTTGGTTATGAATATTAGCTTTGTTTTCATTGTTCTTTTTTACTTCAGATTTTGAGATACTTCCCGGAAACTTCAATTGTCAAGGATATTGGCTTGGATAATTCGAAATTAACTGTTCAACCTAAATTCTTGTTATTACCGCGAGATTTGAATGAAAAATATCGATAAAGCATGATAAAAAAAAACTAACTTTCACACTTATTTTGATCAAATCGACGACGATGTCACCCACTCACTTACCTTTCACAATAATATTTATTTACCAGCTTTCCAAATATTTTTTCCGTTTTGAGCTCAAAATATTTCCATTGTTTGATTCCTTCTAATTCTCTACACCATAGCATGCAACCATGCACAAAATTTTAAAACCAAAGCAAATAAAAAAAGTATTAAATTACATTTACTTACTTATTGGCAAATTATACGAAAAAAAAAAAACAACAAAAATCGCAAGAAATCTGGTCAATACCATCATAGCCGTTGTCGAGCAACACTTGTTCGCCTTGAGATATTTTTTTCATACCGAGACAGTATGACGGTTTTACGACACCGTGTCTCACTCTCATGCATAGCTCCAGCATCACTTCATACGATGTAAGACTATACATGAGGATTTGGTAATCTTGCAGATTCGCATGAATCAGAAATTCAGATTATTCAATCGTTTCACGTAATATCATCGTTGTGGTTGTTTTCGTTTGTCGCCGTAGACGCCGCTGGCACCGGCCGATGTACATACATATGTAGCAGCTATTGCTGCATGGAAAAACAGATAAAGGAAAACAAATAAATAAAATTGAGAGCATTAAGATATGTAACACGCGGCACTTTAATTAGGTGTTTGAATCGTGCAAATCGTGCAAAATGCCAAAGATGTAAATGTTAATCAATGAAATATTCTAGCATCATGTTCGCATTTCACAATTCAAGAACATGAATAATTTTCTCGCGGCGTCGATAGATCGTTTGAAGTCCACGTTTCCGCAATTAGGTGACGTTTGATGAATCAATTTTTCAAATACTTAGCAAAGTATATTCAGACACGTTTCACCTTGAAATTTTTTTTCGTTGGCAATATCGATCTGGTTTTATTAGATTCAATAAACTTTTTCCAAAAATCACAAGATTAACTCAGTTCATTATCGGAAGTTGCTGACTGCAGCTTTGAAAAGGAGCTGTAATTTGTCCAAAGCAAGATTTCATCGTCCCCACAAATATTTCTGCGCCATCATGGTAATATGGATAATTGGTTTGATATCATTTTGATTTCCTCAATTTATCTCTCAGAAACTTACGAACCGTTTCCATAGCATTTTTCCTACGTATTCGACAACAATATATACTTCACTAGTATTGTCTAACACTCAACTGTGCTTTTTTCACAACAAAGCAGACAAGCATACTTTTTTGAACCTTGAAATCTCAATGAAATATTTGACCTCAGTCTCATAGTTTCAGTCAGTTTATTTAGTCGTATACGGTACACCGATCTACAATAGAATAATGCCAGTGTGTATCTTTGAATATTCTATGTCAAATATTCCATAAACAGATTTTTTTCTGGAAAATTCAAAGAAAGCACTCGACTTGTAAACGAATCTGAAGACGTATGTACGTATGTGATTTTCTCGGAATTCAGTCGTTGTTTATCAAATACTAATTGATTCTTTTTGTCGAAGAACAAGCGAAAAACTCAGGTAGCATTGCAAAAAAAAAATATTCCATACTTAAGTATGTTTGTTTTTGTTAGACTATCAGGAAAGATACATTTAGTGGGTACAAAAAAGATAAAATTTCAGGTTTCAAATACACACTTTAATTCTTCCTAACATGAGTCTCACATTTCTTTGTCGCAGAAAAAAATGTTACTTCTTTCATTATATGAAATGAATAAATACATACAGTAGTTTCAGATACTTAAAAGCAATGTGTATTAGAAGCAGAGCTTTCAAACGATCTGAAGCATTTCAACTCAAATGACAAATGACTACCTACTGTTATCGAAATGCGTAATATCTTAATTACCTGAACATTTTTATGATGTTGTTTTTGACTTCGAATTCGGGCACATTGCATTGAAATCTTTCAGATGAACTCGTTCTTTGTTCTTTGACATTTTGTTGACCTCAGTGGCACAGTTTACATTGTTTCATCAATTGAAATACAATTACAAAAGCTATAAGAACATGTGAAGACTACACAATTAATAAAACTTTCATTG
The DNA here is from genome assembly GCA_947369275.1 of Nemotelus nigrinus. NCBI lineage: Eukaryota > Metazoa > Arthropoda > Insecta > Diptera > Stratiomyidae > Nemotelus > Nemotelus nigrinus. Next base: position 151,443,875 of record OX376373.1, read on the forward strand.
ACATTAGAATCCTTACACAATAGTAGCCTGGCTCATACTAATAGGTATTTCATCAATAACAATCAGGTTTTGATTTTTAATAAAACAACAGCGTAAAATTATTTTTTGCTTCTCTCTGAAGTTTTGAAAATGCAGCTATCATAATAGCTGTGTTTAGTGAGCTGCTCAATATTGAGGTAGGTTGAGATAACTCCAGAAAATCTGTTTCATGAGCAATAAGGCTGCTCTAACTTGCCCGAAGTTGTTCTGATTTGTGTTTCATGGGCCAGCTCTAAGTTGAACTTGAGCAATTTCAGAGCACAATTTCTGCTCTACCTTTGATGGAAGAGCAAGCTCGTGCAGTCAATCTGCTGTTTGTCAAGTGATTGAACAAAAAATTGTGACTGAATTAGAGTTTTTTATTAGTGAATTGACATACTCAATTTGTGAAAGGTAATCAATTTTGAGAATCGCCACTCAATCACTCTAACTTGCTTGACTTTTTTTTGCCTCTCAATTGCTCTAACTTTCTCGACCTTAGTTTGACAGCTGCTCTATTATTCTTGCCTTGCTTTGCTCTTTTTTCGGATACATTAAGCACAGCCAATATAATATTATGCCAATATGATATTAAATGTCCACGACAGCCGTGTTTCAATAATCTGAAGTAAAAAATAAAAATCCAAAGTCTATGGGTTTTCAATATAGGCTTGCGCTTTGGCGTAGCTCCAGAGAAAATACTCTAAAGAAGACATATTACATAACCCCAATGTTCAATTCACAAGTCTTGATTCAACCGCCTACTTATTCCTCAAAAAATTGAGTTAACCATCTTATTTGAACTGCGATCTCTTCAAATTCGATGTTCTCAAGTTCTGGCTACAAAAATTTGACAACCATAGCTCTGTATGGCCCTCATCAACGACCACGGCATTTTCCTCGTCGTTGCGGAAGAATTAAGGTCCACCTCAATGAATTCCGCGACAATGAGTATAACTCTTTTAAATAATTCTCGCATCAATATTGGCAATCTCGTTTGTTAACAAAATCATTCATCCAAAAACGCGCATCGTCTGAAAAAAGTGTTTTTTGTTTTGTCAAAATGAGAATCTTCCAACAAGTGCTCAAGGACACAGTCTGCAACCTATCGACGCAATCTTTAGTTGTTTGATATTAAACTTTGAGTCAATGTGGTTTTTAAAAGATGTAGGTCAAAATTTTTCTGCAAAAATCTACAAGTTGCGTCCTGAAAAAAAACCCCTTTGTTGCGATCGTCATGAAATTGACAAATTTTGCTCATGCTTAATGTTGGTCCCTCCAAGATTTTCTCCTGAATTCGCACTTTTTTTTGTCTTGTTTACAGTAAGAAAAAAGGATTAGAAATCGAAAAATAACTGTTGGAAAAACTAGCATCCCTTTTGATAAGCCCTATCCGAATATTCTTCGTTATGTCTAGTCATAAAGTTCAGTTTTGTCGTCAGAATCAAAATTATTCTCTCTTCATAGCTCTCAACCTTATGCTCTACATGAACTATATAAAAACAAAACTATGTTACAGTTAATTGCTGATAAACAAAGCAACGTGAATAAAAACAATAGCAACGGATAGGCATCATAGGCAGCAACAAAAACGAAATCATTTGCTTAAGTGCGCAAAATGTGAAAAAAACTACGCAGCGAGCTATAGATGATGTTGCGTAATAACGGAACTGAAAATACTGTTCCAAATCTACCTTATGCAAAGTATTCATCCAGAACATTTAAAGGGCTGTATGAATGTGTGTGATTTTCCACTCTTGACTTGCTGCGCTTCTGATCTTGACTACTTTCCGAAGAATTTTCCAAAAGGCAGAATGATCAAGACAATGCTTTATTGCTTCTTTTCTAATCTTATATACTAGAATATCTGATTGACTTGATAATTCTGCGATTTTGGTGTTTTCAACTATTGTTAAAATTATTTGTAGGTGATCTTTCCTCTGCTATGTCGCGTCTACTGTTAGTTTGAATTTGTTGGACTATTCATATTAGTTTCAGTGGTTAATACAAGCAAAATATTTATTTTCTCTCGTACAATGGTCATTTGAGATTTTTTAACTATCCAGGTCTTAAATAATAAGTTTGCTAAAATTCTCACATGTAGATCTTTTAGGACTTCATCTGCATTGATGTTTTTTCGCTTACTTTATTCAACTTCACTTATGACTTTTACAAATGCCTAGGAGATGCGGGAATGAATTTTGACGGAGGTTAGAATATATGGTACTGTGAATAATTTGAGGCTCAAATATTTTTTCCACATTTTTCCCAAAGCATTTCTAGGAAACGAATTTTTATGCCTGAACATGTTATTTGGATAACCTCAGAAAACCGTTTCAATTATTTCCGTATCTCTTTCGTTTAACCACGCTAAGTTTAAGGTTCAAATCCTTACTGAGGAATTTCGCAGCTGTAAATAATTATAAACTCAGTTTCTGTTTGGAGTTTGGAAATAGAGTTTCTAGCGTGAGTTTGATCTGTAATGTAGAATTTTAATACTTGGAAGACTTAGAAGTGTGTTTTTGTTGAGAGTCCAAAAATTTCGAATTACTAATTTAAGGAGCAGCAGTTAGAAATTTCGAGTTAAATTAAAAGATCACAGAGTTAAGAACAAAAACATTTTGAACCTTGATTGATTTGATTGATAGCCTGGAATGGGTCCCAGAAGGACCCTAGCACTGCGACTTCCTTGGTCTATTGTGCCTCCTCTGCGTTATGTCCTATAGTTTGTCCACGCTTCTAATGAACCTGGATATGCTCCTTGACGATACATTTGTGATGTGCCTGATAGAGGGAAGAGCAGAGCCAAGGATCTCGAATCTTCTTCTCGCTATAGCTGGACAGAGTGTGAGCAGATGTTCTACCCACTCTGTGATTTCCCCACAGTATCCACAACGGTCGTCCTGCGGAAGCTTGGAATCAGGGATTATGGGAAAAAGAAGTTGTCAGGACACCTTCCAACATATTCGCCTATTTTCGAACTTTCAGTTTAACGGTAACTACCAAACGCAGGAGCTTCAGCATCGCCAATTATTAGACGGTTGAACTTGCAATGTGACCCTAGCTAAGTTAAAAAAAAAGGGGCTGCATCCTCCAAAAAGTTCAAGTATCGAAAATGTCTGCAAAAAACCAAATTGACGAAATGTTACATCGATGCTAGACTTCAATTTGCCGAAAATTTCATACAAAAAGAAACATTTGGGATCACATCATCTTCAGCGATGAAAAAAATCAATCTCGATTTAGCAGATGGATTGAATTGTTACTGGCACCATTTACGGGAGGAAAGAAGTATCCTGGCAAGAATCCATAAAGAAGTCGATCTGTTATGGTTTGGGCAGCTTTCAAAAATGAATGCTAATAGCGAAATAGCCCTCGTCAATGGTAGAATTAATACTGTTCATTATAAGTAGTTACTAGGGGAGCATCTACTGCCTTTTGTGATACTAGCCAATGATGCAAACATTATTTTCCAGCAGGATAATGCAACTATACGGCAGCTTCCACCAAAAAGTGGTTTCAGGATTACGAAATCGAGTTAATACCATGGCCAGCGTTGAATCTACAACCAAAAAAAGTCATCCATGGAAATGTTTCAAAACTGAAGGAAAGAATAATAGTACCGTGGAAAGAGATACTAAATAAAGTGTTAAATAGCCTTGTTAATAGCGTAAGAAAGAATAAGGGAAAATAACTAAGTATTATATCATAAATCAAAGTATATAATAAATCAAAAAAAAAAGTATGAAACACTATAGAGTTTATAATTTATCTCAAATTTGAATTTGAATTTTTTATATTTTATTTTAGCAAGGAATATGACCACCCTTCCATCCCTACTTAATTTTCTTAAAAGTATTCTTTCAAAAGAGTACGTAGTTTTTTTTAAATAAATAATTTCCTGTTTTCACGAGAGACTTAAAAATATATTTGGTTCTATCATTATTCATCATTATCATTACCATCGGCACTACAACCGAAGACCGATCCTGACATCTTTAAACAAATTTTTATACCAGTTTCGACAGCGAGCTGTTGTCATCCAATTAGCCACCACTAAGCTCCGCGCGTCCTGGTCAATGCAATCCCTCTAGTGCAAACAACGTCTCTCCCACTACAAAGCGTTTTTGGTGCAGGCTCCTGTTTGCTCATTCGAGCTAAAATCACAGCCCACCGTTCTTTATCTTTGTCTGCCTTTGTTTGTTGTCTGTTTTTCCGCCTTGATCTTTTACAGGAAAAGCTTTGATGTTCGGGTGAAATTTGGGAATTTTAAGAGCCTTGACAGGCTTTAGTAGGCTTTATTGCTTCCGACTGTTGCAATTGACCCCACTACTTCGAATTTATGCTCCAGTACCCCAACGGCTTGATCAACTGTAGGTGCTCGTCCTGCAGATGATGTCACCATTTACTTCATCGTTCCTTCATTTCTGTGGATTTCCAGTTTTTGTGCCGCCCGCTTGATCTAAATGAGGGGGGCCATTGCGCAGCTAGTTCAGATTTTCAAATTATGTCAAAATCATCTGCTTAGCCGGTATCTGGCGAGGACTTGGTGAGGATAGTCCTTCTCGTGGACGTACCAAAATCTCGGATTGCTTGCCCCTACGCCAGGCTGAAGAGGAGGTTGAGCAGACCATCCTCTGGTCAGAGCTCAGTCTTCCTTCTAAACTTCCTAACTCTTGTTGAAAAAAAATCCCGCAGTCGCAAGGTTGGCAAGTTATTGCAAATTGCGATGCGATTTTTCTTCCACTTTTCATCAGTTGCCTAGCAACCTGCTCTCAATATAGCGAATATTTTTACTTGCAGAACTAAATGTGCTCTCTGAAAGGAAGGGGCCCACCTGTCATTCGAAGAATGCAAAAAGACTACAAAAGACTACAGAATTTTACATTTCAGATTTACATATTATCTTACCTTTTAACAATTCATAAATAATACTCCAATAATTTATTGAAAATATTATGATTTAAAATATTCATTGCGTTTTCCTTTATACGGCTTAGACTCTTTTCTATTGATTTTGCTCGTTTTACTTGATTGTTTATATTTTAAATTTACATTTATTCAGTATCGTTAAGAATTTGCATTTTTTGTCCATCCTCCGTAATTATTTTCTAAATTTTAGATAAAATATTAAAATGAAATACTAAATAATTTTAGTTGGAACTCAGTTTTCCGCTAAGTTTTTTTTGCTAAGAAAATTTTCTTACTCACGATGATCAATTTTCGAATTATATGATACATATGTTTAGCCAAAGACTATACCGCTGTTGTGAGCTTCGATGGTTAGCTCTATCTTAATCCTGCCCTGCAATCTCTTAACGTGCCCTGCGTGATAAACGTGGTGAACTCATATTAAATTATACATTTTGTAAAAACTTGCGTCCAACTCAGTGTATGTTTCATCTTATTACACCGAAAAATTGATTTCATGCACGTTTCACCTGATGACAAAAACGTATTCATAATTTTTCCATATTATTCACAACGTTCATTTTGACCATGAAAATGCTACACGCACACAGACAAAAATAAAAATTTCTATCATATACCCGTACCTAAGTAATTTGGCCATGCATCACGTTGCTCGAAAACTTTCATTTCAAAATTGTTTGATTTTTATGCAATTGTTTATTCATTTCATTTTGTTTCGATTTAAGTTTGAATAATTCTAATTCAAAACATGACACCGTTGACAATGAAGTTATCCACGTTCGCATGCCGAATCAAATTACTGTAGAATCAAATTACAATTGATGAGTGAGCTGTTTATGTTCCATGACTTGTGCATGTAGAGACTTTTTTAAGCTTTGGGGGAATGAGGGGAAAATGTTTTTATGTGATGCATATTGTCGGTGGTTTTGGCCACGAATTTCAAAATGAATAAAGAAGGGCTTTAGTTGACCTTCGTGCGGTTTTGTAGTTATTTTCAGTTTCAATGCCCTCAGTTTGGATTGTGAAGTTTGGCGATGTGCATTTTGATGAGCATGATATTGATGTGGTTGTAGATTGGTTTAAAGTTCAAGTGAAGCGTGTTTATTGCTAATTAATATTTTACAAAGAGTTTAGAAATTTTGAGTGCTTCGAATATACACATACTCAAAAAAGTCTGCGTACACCTTACTAGTAATAGCTAAATCATGACAAAAGCCCATGAATCAATAAAGTGCCCTTGATTAAAATACTTTGATAAGAAGGGGTACACTGCTAGACATGCATAAATGCAGCTTTGATTTACAGTTAGAATTTACAATTGCAGTTCGAAAATTTGTGTATCTATACACGGAGCTGTTTTATTGGTAAAATTTGTGACAATATTTTGTGAATTAAAGACTTTCTTTTCCAATGGAAGCTCGAAATAAGGAAATAAGTGTTAATGAACGGAAATCCAATACTAAAGCTGCGTGAAAATGGAAAAAGTTTTCGTGAGATTGCGAATTTAGTTGGAAGAACGCATTCCTCAATACAAACGGTTGTTAATAATTATAATACAACCGGTGTTTATATTTCCCGGCATCGATCAGAACGCCCACCTAAACCTACTGCACGTGAACGTCAAAATATTATTAATTCTGTGGAAAAAAATCCCCGGTTAACGGCCTTCCAACTTGCTCAAGAAACTAAAGAGAAATACAAAAAAACAATACGCGAGGAAACAGTTTGCACAATTCTCAGGAAACGTGGTTACCATGGTCAAGTAGGACGTAAAAAGCCATTCATATCAGCACAAAATCGTCTAAAGAGAATGGATTTTGTGAAAACTTACGTCAACATGCCAAAAGAATTCTGGGAAAGGGTTCTTTTTTCAGACAAAAGTAAATTTTGTATATTTGGGATAAAAGGACGCAAATTAGTGCGAAGAAAACGTTCGAATGCATTGAATAATGCAAATTTGATTCCCACTGTAAAACATGGTGGCGGTGGTGTGATGGTTTGGGGGTGTATGGCTGGTAGCGGAGTGGGAAAATTAGCTTTTATATAATCGACAATGAAAAGTATGGATATCTGAATATCTTAAAAAACAACCTCAAGCAATGTGCTGAGAAATTAAGGCTAGGAAATGCTTTTTACTTCCAGCACGATAATGACCCCAAACATACTGCTCACATATATAAGCTTTGGTTGGTCTATAATGTCCCAAAATTAGTGCATACATTCCCTCAATCACCGGATTTAAATCCAATTTAACATTTGTGGGATTTATTTGAGAGAAAAATTCGCCACAATCAAATTACAAGCAAAGAATCACTTAAAAAGTATAACGGCCGAAGAAACTACAAAGCTAGTTCACTCCATGCAAAATAGGCTAAAAGAGGTCATTTATAGGAAAGGATTTGGAACAAGCTATTAAGGTGATTAATCGGATAAGCGAATCAAGGTGAATTCTAATTAGATGATTAAATTATTTCAGGTGTACGCAGACTTTTTTGGATGCATTTTGATGGGCTTGTGCACAAACTTTTTTTTTTTAAATATTAACATCAAAGAACGAGTAATGAGTTGTATCCTTAGTTACTATAGTGTTAACTGAAAGCAATAAATTAAAATTCTTAGTCATAAGCAATTGGAAACGTTATTTATTTTAAAATATTTTTTTCACCAACAAGTGTACGCAGACTTTTTTGAACATGTGTATGTAATACATACTTATCAATGACGCTCTTGAAATGAAAAAGAAAATATAAATGTACGATTAGTGAAAATATATAGCGCTACAATTTAAGTAGATAAATATAAATCAAAGTCATATATAGTCGTATAAATAAACTCGCTTCACCCCGTAGTTGTAAGGGTTTGCTCCCTGCCAGGTCATGCCATCGCCGACGATAGATATAGGACGAACGACAATGACTCGGCCCAGAAATGAACACATGTAGCCTAATTCGGGGGGCCAAGAATCCAAGATAAAAGAAAAAAAACTGACTTGCCGCGAATATACTCTACAACAGGGCTGCCATATTAGGGATTTTAACCCGAGATTTAGGGATATTTTAAAAACTTCAGGGGACAAACAGCGGAAAATAATATTCAGGGTTTTGTTTAGGGCGTTCTGTAATTGTATAATGCATTTTTCCGGAACGGATGTTTCGATAAATATTATATGAATACGCCATGTCTATCTTTTTCTGATATAAGAAAATATAAAACATGAACCTTCAATCATTCCAATAAGCGGATATTGGTAATGCTGTTTTAAAATTGCTATTTCTACTTTACCGATTGACGATATAGGCCTCGATTGCCGTATCTCTATCTATTCAGCTAAGTGACCGATTCACTTTTTCGTAGGTACTATTTACAATGTGCTGTCGTCAAATCAATGATGGGGTCATTTAACCGCTCTCGCTCTATCGTTGTTTGATGTGTATTGCACTTAACACAGGGATATCCCAAAATATCGGAATAAGTCATATTCGTTCCTCCAAGCTAGCTTATTAATTAATTAACAGATGAAATATGCCCATGGTACTGGCTAAATGTCTCTCTCGCGACTCTGTCGATAATAAACCTTTCGGGACTATTTTTTTTTTAAAGTTTGCTTCATGTGACGGAAGTCTTACACATATAAAAATATATATTTAAATAACCTGGTTTTTGAGAATGCCGAAAAATTTCCCGGAAATGACGTCACTATGGCTACTTAGGTTATTTTCAGGGATAAATAGGAATTGTCTGGGGGTAAGCCGCAGCGCCTATCTGGCAGCACTGCTCCACAACAAACTTAGTGGAGATAGACCGCCCTTCGGAGAAAAACAAGTGACTTTGCGGTCCTCCGGCTTGCCAGACAAACCAACTGTTCATGAGCTGACACTAGACAAACTGAAAGAACATGAAGCTGTGTATATCGACGTTACTAACGATCCGGTTACACCCGCTGATTATAATCCAACCGAAGATCCAACAAAGTTCAAGTCAAAACAAAACTGGCAGAGGGCCGTTGGTCAGTCCCGACTGGAAACAAAAAGTACAACCTGTTTTGATATGCTACCAACTGGTAACATGCGAATTCAAATGGTTCGGTCTACAAAATAGGATAGAAATTATCATTCAAAAATCGGAACGAAGATTTTTCACTACTTTTCACCGGCAAGTATTCTGCTGGATTGATCGCGGGCACGGCTTAAAAATTGATGCCATCCGCGTTATTGAAGATAACACCAAAGAAGATTTAGATAGACAACGTCAAACGAGCGAGGTTCGAAGCACGCGAGCCGCAACTGATTAAACTCTGCACTTACTTTGTAATGAAACCCATAAGGTACGGATTACGAAGTTCCTGCGACGGCAACGATTTATATATTTTCATATATTTTCATATATTTTCAATACGGCAGCCCATTGTATGCCAGGGAGCCACAGGAACGCCACCGAGCGGCCAGGGAGTTCTAGGGTGCGTTCCGATGATCATCGTAGGTACATGAAGCGAAACTGCAAGAAAATGTACACACCAAGGTGAACGCGTCAAAAACATTGGGCAAATTCAAAATCTGGCGAGCAATAAAACTAGACAAGCTTACAAAGTAGTGAAATGTTTAAGACGCGGATTTCAGCCCAAGACGACACTCTGTAAAGACGAAATCGGCAACATCATCGCCGAAGATAGCCAGATTAAGGAGAGGTGGGCCTGCTATTTCAAAGAACTCCTTAATCCCGCACATGGCTCAATAATATCAGAGCCGATAGACATCTCTGTCGAAGTCCCGATCGCACCTCCAACGCTGGAAGAAGTCAAGTCTGCCATAAAAAGCCAGAAAAACAATAAAGCGCCGGGCATTGACGAAATTCCGGTCGAGCTAATCAAATACGGTGGACGCTGCCCTATAAAAGCCATCCACAAATTGATCCAGAACATCTGGGGTCAAGAAAAAATACCGCAGGAGTGGTGCAAATCCATTATATGCCCTATCCACAAAAAAGGAGACAAACTTCGGTGCGAAAACTACAGAGGCATATCGCTACTTTGTACATCCTTTAAGATACTGACGAAAATATTAAAAGATAAAATAAATGTATACGCAGAAAAGGTCTTTGGGGAGTACCAAGGAGGCTTTAGTTCTGGTAGATCAACTACCGATCAGCTCTTCACAGTCAAACAAGTGCTTGAAAAATGCTGGGAATTTAATATCGACGTCCACCAGATTTTCGTGGATTTTAAACAAGCATATGACAGTATTGACCGAAACATACTGTACAAAATAATGCTATACTTCGGCATCCCGGCAAAACTAGTCCGGCTGACCAAAATGACGATGACGTCAACATCATCACAAGTCAGAATCAACAACGGTCTGACTGACGCCTTTGACACAAATGTCGGACTAAAGCAAGGCGATGGGTTGGCCCCTCTGCTGTTCAACCTAGCACTTGAATACGTGATAAGGAAGATTCCTGTCGACACAGGGGGTACGCTTCTGTATAAGTCGAACCAGTTAGTGGCCTACGCGGATGACATTAACATCTTGTCCCGTTTCTTCACATCCGCCAAAGAACTCCGGTTGAAACTTGATCAGGAAGCCGAAGAAGTAGGCCTGAAGATCAATCAGACGAAAACAAAAATCATGACGCAAACAAGAAAGAAGACCTCCATTAGACAAAATATAATTTTGGACGAATATAATCTAGAGAATGTGGACGAATTTATATACTTAGGCTCGAAATTGACAACGAAAACTGACGAAATTAAACGGAGAATACAGCTCGCTAATAAAACTTTCTACTCCGTTCTGGCCCTACTGAAGACCAGCTGCATACACAGGAAGACGAAGCTCCAAGTATACAAATCAATCATCAGACCTGTGTTGTGCTACGGATGTGAAACTTGGACCCTTACCCAAGCGTCCGCAAATATGTTGAACGCCTTCGAAAGACGGGTCCTCAGGCGTATAATTGGAGCTAAACAAGAGTGCGGCCAATGGCGGATAAGGTACAACCACGAGTTGTACGAGGTTTTTGACGAGCCAGAGGTTGCTACAATAGTGAAACTGCGGAAGCTGCAATGGGCTGGTCACGTGCAACGAATGGACGAGCATCGAGTACCTAAGAAGGTATTCGACGGAAGGGCTGAGGTCGAAGACCAGTGGGAAAACCCAGAAAACGCTGGTCTGACTCTGTCGACGAAGACTGCGCAAAGCTGTTCGGCTTTCGAAATCGGAGGACGCGGTCATTGGACCGAGACAACTGGAGGCGTCACCTGCGAGAAGCCAAGGCCCGAGAGGGGCTGTAGTGCAACGACGACGACGAAATTCACCCGCAGGCATGTTGCTTGTTGTTGATGGCAATGAGATGATGGGTACCGCAGAAACGGTGGAAGAAACCTCTATACGAGGTTTAGTGGTTAGCAGACCGAGGATGTAGATTTTCTTTTTGGATTGGAATAAGGTGAGAATCGGACGTGTCGGAGCCACACAGAAGCTTAATTCGATATTGTTTTTCTATATTTTCTTCCTGTGGAATTTGCGGCCGGCAAATCGTCGGACGAGCGATCTGAGGAAGGCCGAGAAAATATGTATGACTGGACATTGTATTATCTATCCGGGGAAGAACCGAAAACGAATACCAGATAGATTCTATTTAAATCGTCGACGGCGAGCGACGTAGTGGAGAATTGTAGATTCGAAAGCGAACGGCGGAGCAATCGATGTACGGCTGCAGTAACAGCAGTAATTAGACAAGGGCCTTGTTTATGCCGTAGCTAAGATAGCGTTGCCAAACTGGCGCTGCTATAGTAGTAGCGTTTACACCGTACAGCTTATTAACCAAAGCAAAAATGGCGTAATATCTGAAAGAAGCTCAATACTAAGAACGAAAACACCCTTGCACTAAGGCTACCAGATTGCGAATGTCACTCGAAACTAGAAATCCTATTTATGACTGTTATAGTGTTTATACCACTGCTACCTTCAGACTTATAACCGCGCTAAATTTTAGCAGCGCTAAAGTAGCGTAGCCAAAATAGCAAGCTCGGCTAATTTAAAAGTGGTTTATACCGCTGCTAAATAAGCAGAGCTCACTAATTTGGCTACGGTATAAGCGCACTAAAAGTAGGCTAAGAATAATTAGCGTTAAATTTAGCAAAAAGTTAAAATGTGTAGTAATGAGAAAATGAGAAGTGAGAAGTGAAAAGTGAAACGCGGCGCTGGCGATAAACGTTAGGTTATAGAAATTGATAAAGAAAATTGTGTTGTCGTTTGTAACGCCAGCGTTTCATTCATAAGCGTCTTCCTTTCCAGTACGCTGAAAAAAATTCACATGGCGCCCACAACCATGTAACATAGCGCATTATTTATGGTTCCATACGCCATGTACATAGTACTCTGAGCCATGCAATATGGCTCCCAGCGCCATTATGTCAGAATCTACATAGCGCGCGGTCCCATGTAACACGGCGCAGCATTTATGGTTCCACTCGCTATGTACATAGTGCCCTGAGCCATGCAGTATGGCTCCCAGCGCCATAATTACATGGCGCAGAAATTATGGCCCCACACGCCATTTTACATAGTGCCATGAGCCATGTAATATGGCTCATGGAACGCCAATTATAACTCGCAGCCATAATGCGTGAGGAGGTGTATAAATGTCAGCAAGCTTCTTGAGTATAAGAGAGATTTTATTGTAGTAGATTAGTTGACTACAATAAGATTGTTTAGCTTATAACTGCGAAAATTTCGATAATCAATCGAAAAAACTGAGAACGGGTGTCAAATAATTTTTGCAAATGAATTTTAATCGAATAAAACTTCAATTCGAAAATAAACTGCAAATCAATTGTAATCATTCCGCTCAAAAAGCATGTTATTGCACTGAAAAAAAGAAAAGAGAAAACGACGACGGTTAACGCACCAAACAAGAGAAGGGCTTCACTACACTGAAAAAACACATAGCGCCAGACGCCATAATCTATAGACTTCTGACGCCATGTATAGTCCTCCACGCCATGTATTATAGTCCTCCACGCCATGTACTATAGTCCTCCACACCATGCACTATAGTACTCCACTCCATGTACTATAGCCCTCCACGCCATCTGCATGAATCCAGAAGTCTATAAATTATGGCGTCTGGCGCTATGTGTTTTTTCAGTGTAGCGAAGCCCTTCTCTTGTTTGGTGCGTTAACCGTCGTCGTTTTCTCGCTTCCGGACGACGGTAAAGTGGCAGTTTTAGTTTAACATAACCGGGAAGCGAGTGGTGTCTTTTCTAACACGCACCCCATTTTCGAATGAGCTACGCCACAAAAACTGCCCCCCTCCATTTTTTCAGTCAGGAGTAAGGAGGATCGATGCGCGAGTTGTAATAAATGTGGGAAACATAAGGTTCATTGTGTCTGGAATTCCATAATTTATTAGAATTACAATGAGATCTCGTTCATCCGTACTCTCTTGTTTGGAATCTCTCTGATCTGGACTCTCTCTTATTTAAGCTCTCTTTTACCTGAAATTCCTCTTATTTAATGCTTCTTTCAATTTGGACTGCTTGATCCATGTATTTTTTATACGATAGAAAAAAAAATTTAAATTTTCTGGATCTGATCCGCATTTTATTTTATACGACTTTTTGTACCGTTGTAGGTAAACATCAACACATCAACTTCAAAATCAGTTCATTGAAGAAAATGTTAGGAGTAATGCACTATCACGAAAATAGCGAGTAGCACCATTAAGTTGCAGTAACCTTTATATACCTTCAACAATTCTACTACCCCATTTTGCACCACGTTTTTCGCCTTATCTGATCATAGGTCCAATCGTACTCCCCAGGTGCCTAATAATTTATCTCCCATCATCATCATCATCATTTGCTCATCTCAATCCATTATCCTTCCTAACTCTATTCTTACCTCTTACTCAACTCACTTAACCATGATAATCATGCAATCAGCATACATATTCCTACTATCGTCGATTCGAGTAAATAACTTGAAAATTCACTGTCCCGAATTAATGTGGCTCTCTGGTCGGCAAACTTTTTGACGACATTAATATCAATAATTCATATCGGATGAACTCTCCATTACGTATAATTACACCGAGTCAATTCATAAACAGATGTTACTTCTCCTACTACTACTCTTTCGGCTACTTTCCAACTTGTCGTCGCTTTAGCATGATTATACCTGTCCTATGCAGTGATATCTATAGACATTCGCAAAGGACCCTTTATCCAGGTTGACTTTCATCGTCGTCAAGCATAAGTTCGATCAGGTTTTTATGTAATTTACTCAGTGATGTGAACTAATAATGAGAATCTTTGAAGACTAAAATTTCCAATTTAATAAAGACAGATTGATAGAGGATTTTTTTGTGTTATTCAGGCTAGGAGAAGGATACGCTGATGATTGGTTTTGGAAATGGAAAATGATTAATTTAGAAATGGACTAAGCATGTAATTAAACTGTTTCATTTGTCAATTAGATTTTTCACTCAAACTGCTTCTTCGACTATCCAATTGAGTCACGATGAGTAGAATTCTAACAAATAAATTTCATTGGTGAAAACCATTAAATTTTCGAATCAAACTAAATTCCTTCTTCAAAAATTTCCGAAATTCCGTTTTTCCAATGCAAATACTTACATATGTTTATATTTGAGTGCTGTCATTATCGCAGATCGAGAGTAATCAAAACTATTTTTCAGCTTTTAATTCATCTCTGGAATATATTTTTTATCTTCCAGACAAAGCTATTTCACAAATAGTTTGATTATATGTATATCAATTTTAAATATCAATTTTAATTTACGGTAATTAAAGATAAGAATGCGCTTTAGCGATGAAAACGCCATCCATATTCCGATGAAAATTTTACCTGCATATTTCAACTTTTAAACGCAACACGGGAAATTAATTGAAAATAATTTTATGTATCCAGTAGATATGTTAAAATAAACAACACGTAATTCATGTCACTATATTCAGTAAGGTTGCGTTTGTTTTGTTTATCATGTTAATTTTTTCATAACTGAAAAATGCTTTCCCTATTTGAAATGGAATTCAAAAGAAATAATAGATGTGCACAAGTGAACATCACCTCTGGCTAGAAACAATAGAATATGAAACGAAATATCGATTGGTTCATGTTGATTGATATACGATACATAAGTTTTTTACATTATCATGCATCATGCATGTACACTTCATTGCGAATTCCTATGTAACTGTTATTGCATTTAATACTAGTGTATTCTGACTCGCCAGTTTTCAATGAAATGCTAAATATTTACTTGAGTAGGATATATGTATTTCTTTAGACTGAAGTATCATGAGATATTCTTTCTAATTGGAGCTATTAATATATTCGCTTTCTGATATGTATCGTCCCTTCTGATATTATGTATGTTATGTACGTGTGATCAAAGTTTTCGAAATCTCAACAATCTTACTTCGAAACCATGCTTAGTAAGACAATCGTTTTCTACAAAGCTTTGATGAGGCAATATGTGTGCACTTTGGTGCGGTCAAAAAGATTCGAAAAAAGTGTACTAATTTGGAAAATTATGTATGAGTAATTCCATAGAAAATCGACCAAATTTCAGATAATTTTTGAACTCACCTCCTCGGAATTTTTAAAGGAGTAGAATGCTATAACCGTTTAAGAAAATTTATAGAAATGGTACCGAAAGAAGGTAAAACTTACAATATATGGTACGAAACAATTTTATGTTTTAAAAATAGATTTAAAACTGTTGGCAATGTTATTTAAAGCCTGCAAAAGATTATCTAGTTTATATAGTTTCTAACGTAGAACGATCTGTATAAGTTCATTGCTTATAACTAATACCACTGGTGCAATTTTCAACAAATTTTATACACATGTACTTAGAATAACGGCTGATCCAGGGCAATCCTGGCAGCTACCAAAATACCAATCTGTTTGTGGAGGAGAGCATATCATCAAAGATAAAAAGTCCTTATAATCAGCCAAGCTTATATCGGAACCCTTTGTTCGAAAATTTAGTTTTGGTCCTTTCAGCATTAATTAAACGTTTTGATGCATAATACATACACAGACAGAATGTGACTCCAATGCTTTCGCTAAATTGAAGTATTTAGGCAGTCTTTTTGTCCCCTAGCGTAGATGGCAAAAAAAAATCTGCTTACCAGATCCCCGGGTGATCTATCACCACAGGGTATGTAAGGTTTGACTCACTAAAAAAAAAGGACCATTTACAAGCCCACGAAGTTCCGAGTCGGGACCCGCCTAAGCACTGCTTCGACCCGGCCGTGCTGACTCACCCATCGGTAACCACGGACTTGAGAAACTACCACAGTTTATGGATCGGTAAGGTAATCCTCCTCCCGCTTTATGCGCAGCACTTTCTACACATATGTTGAGACTGCGCGCCAGTTCTCCTCGTTTCGCAGCATTGCTTCCACGATCGTCTCAGGCGTTGCCAGGCCAATCGTGGACTCAATGGTGCGCCTCAAACTTACGAAGCGACTGCGCAAAAAGAATGTGTACTGAGCATCATCGAGCTCAGTCACACAGTACCGGCAGTACAGTGTGACCTTACCATTGATAAAGGTAAAAGTTTACCTCTCCGTGGCTCCGATTAAGCCAAGGCTCAATGAGACCAATTAGCTTAGCCGTCCAGCGTCCTTTAGTACTTTCACTCCAATTTTGTTGCCAAAGGTGGAGGGTAAGCGTACGCGCGTGCGTCAGAGCCTCAGTTCTGCCCAACTCTGAGCGAAAGAAGTACCCTTCTTTGCGTTCTCGCACTAGTAGGTCGATCGGGATTACTCCCGACACCACCATCACAGCCTCTTCTGAGACCGTGCGGTAGCTACAGGTAATACACAGGGCACCCCTGCGCTGGACACCGGCAATGCGCTTCCGGAACTTCTCAGTTCGGAGCGCATCTCCCCAGATTTCGGCTCCATATAGCAAGATGGAATCGGTAGTTACCATCAGTAGCCTCCGTCGCGTCTCACTGGGTCCACCGACGTTGGCCATTAGCCTACTCAGCGAAATGACGACTACAACAGCCCTGTCACATGCCCTGCAGGATATGATTCCAATACGTCAGCTTGGTGTGCAGGGTCACTCCCAGATACCTGACCGACCTGCTGGTCTGGACCTCAGCGGAGCCAACTGTCATGGGTATGACAGTTGATATCCTCCGCTTCGTCAGCATAACAATCTCTGTTTTAGAGACTGCCAGCTGAAGGCCATGTTCGGTCATTCACCGATCCACCCTCCTCATGACTTGGTTAAGTCTGAGTTGAGCAAATTCCGCAGATCTGGAAGTGATTACCGCCGCGACGTCATCAGCGTAACCTACTAGAAACACATCCGCAGGCATTTCCAGGCGCAGCAGATCAGCGTACATGATGTTCCAGAGGTCAGGTCCTAAGATCGACCCCTGTGCCGCACCTGAGGTAACAGGTCTCCTTTTGACTCCTTCGTCAGTGTCGTAAAGCAACCAGCGGTCCCTGAGGTAGTCCCGCATCAAGGCTAGCAAGTAGCCTGTGATACGGAACGTCTGCTCAAGGGCCCTTAGGATGTCCGTCCACCTCGCCGAGCTGACAGCGTTTTGTACGTCCAGTTTTACCAACAGGACGACCGGTCTGGCTTGATGGCATGCCTCTTCCGCACTTGCTACAGCCCCAACAACCTCTGAGATGGCTTCGATTGTTGAATGCCCTTTTCGGAAGCCGTGCTGCCTGCAAGAAAGATCACCAGCAGATCTCACTGCTGACAGCAGTCGTGGCTTGAGCAGCCCTTCGAGAAGTTTCCCCGCAGTGTCCAGAATGCACAGTGGGCGGTATGCTGATGGACCACCCAGGTCACCCTTCCCCTTGTCCACAAGTACCAGTCGAGCTACTTTCCACCGCGACGGGAAGACCCGCGTAAACGGTCAAATTCGGATTTCATCTTAAATCCAAACAGTCGATTCTAAACTAAGATGGCTATAAACTAAGTCATAGACTAAGCTTGTTAGCGACATTGTGGGCGGGAAAATATTATGAAATCGAGCCAAAAACCGATATTTTGGAGCTCGAAAAAAATTTAAGTCAAAGGAAAAAAACCGAAAAAAAGGTTTGTGTTTTGGGGTTTGGAGAAAGACGATTGAGAATAATTTTTTTTCCTTAAAGATAATAGGGCATAAATGATTTGAGTTTAAGATATAATAATAAAGAGAAAGTTCTCTTCACTGAAAAAAAAAGAAATCAAAAATTTTTAAGTCGAGCCTAATATAAAGTTTACGAGAAAAATTCTATCACATTCAATTGCGTTCAATTTATGCTAGTAGAGTCTTACAATAGTAATTTTCCTTTAATACGTACATTTTTATTAAAGTATGTGTATTTTTTTAAAAAAAATTTCTTTTTCTCTTTTTTTACTGTTTTTCATTTAATTTTTATTCTTAAGAACTGCAAATGCTTTATCTAAAATGTAAAGGTGTACATGGTTTTCATAGTAATTTGCGAAGAAATGCATTTGAATTCGATTATTGACAATCGACTCATTCACAATCGCAAAACCAATCACAGCCGGGGTCGGATTTGCACAACTCACTTAATCTTTCTTTTATTTTATTTTTCTTGGACGTCAGATGCCACAGATCATTAAATATTAAAAATCTTTTGAATGATAAAAGTAATTTTGAAATTTTTATATACGTACTAATTGGAAGAGGCTCTTTTGGCTATAGCTTTGTCAGTTTTTTGTCTAAATCTGTTTAAATAATAACTAACTAATAACTAAACAACAATGAGCAAGTGTCGCAACGACAGAAATTCGGCCAGCTTAGTTCCATTCGTGTGATTTTTGATGCTGGATGGTCATTGTTATCGTGAGTATTTTGAGGTTCTGCTCATG
Source organism: Nemotelus nigrinus (assembly GCA_947369275.1). Taxonomy (NCBI): domain Eukaryota; kingdom Metazoa; phylum Arthropoda; class Insecta; order Diptera; family Stratiomyidae; genus Nemotelus; species Nemotelus nigrinus. The sequence goes on from OX376373.1 coordinate 151,462,708, forward strand.
GAGTTAGTTGACTTGTAAATGAAAACAAACACAAAATTCAAAACAGACCGAACAGAAACATTTTAAATTATAGTTAAATTTTCTAAAAGCTCCACCATAAATCTATGGTGGAGCTTTTAGAAAATTTAGCCATAATTTAAAATTGAAATCATAGATTTTCAATACGAATTCATGAGTTTTCGAGTCAATCTCATAATTTTTAGGAAAATAAATTTCAGAATTTAAAGCACTCAATTTATGACTCTATTCGAAAATTTATGAACTTAGTTCCAGTAATTCAGAATCTATGAGACTAACTCGAAAAAGCTATGAATCAGATTTTAATAAATTTTACTTACTGTCGTTATTAAAATTAACTGAAAGAAAAATCATTAAATCAACTGTTATATTCAAATCAATCTTTTCTATTTTTCCAGATTGGAAGCTTAAAAGGTTATTACCTTTTTCATCATCGGCATGTATCGAAACGATCGCTTAGTAAAAGCGAAAATCACCACAACGCCTTAAATTCAGAACCAGAGGTAAGTTACCATCATCGTTAATATGCGAAAGTATTAAAACCGTCGCACAAAAACGCATACCTATATATCACTTTTTCGTACCTTCTCTCTCACTTACTTATCCCCATTTAACTGGATACTTGAAAGCAATTCCGACAACTTTGCATAATTTCAACATAGACGAGAGATACAACTCAACTATAATACACACTTTTCCAACATTTTTTCCGCTATTTCCTTCGACTTCTGTTATGTTTTTCTTATTTTTCGAGTTTTGCTGAAATACTTTTACGCGTACTTTTACTATAGATTAATGCAAAATGTCGATGAGGATATATATTCGAGTACTTGAATCTTGACGCAAAATACAATCAAGCTTCGGTATTATCGCAGACAACAACACTAGAGTAACAACGAAAATAACTGAAGGACTGAAAAAAACGAAATGAAAGTATTTTTCTTAAATCTAAAGCCCAATGTCTACTCCGGCGACCCAATTCACGAGGACTTGCAGGAGAGTTTACCGAAACAAATATAAATAAATTCTTATCCGATTCTTGTATCGATTCAAGGCAATTTTCATCGACTGGGTATTTTTTTCAACGTTTTCCGTTTTGTGTTGTTGTTTTTTCCAGTCTGTGTGTTAAATTAGGACTAAAAGTTTTATCCTGATCGGAGAATCTTTTAGATTTCGTTTCGTTTCAGGACAAGCACCTATTTTACTTAATGGTTGAAGTAACTATATGGAAATTTAAGAAACCATAGCGAAGCAACGTAATTGAGTTTTCTTAGTCGTTCGTTTTAGTTGTAGTTTTTGGATTTTGTGTTGGCAAACTTTAATGTTCAGAACAATTACGGAATATCGTTGAGAGGAGCATGCATTCACGACATGTAGTATTTGACGTATTTCGTAGAAGAATATTGGCTTGAGTGTTTTTGCACCCGAGGGAAATTAGTCAACAGAATTGTCGTGGCATTGCATTAAATGCGTTTTCGGAAAGGAAAGTAAAGTGCTGGGAGCGTGTAGTTAGACAGCTGGTTTAGAAGTTGAAGAAGGAATGAAATTTGTGTATGTGCAATTTATTCTTCCTTGTTCCCCTTTGAAAATCGTTTGATGTTCTTGAGAAACTGTTTCCTGAAGAATAAGGAAGCCTTTATCGTAAAAATAAGAGTTATGTTCGAAAATTCACTATTTAGTTGACTTGGTTTTTGCCCTGCTTCTTGTCGAATTCGTCAGATTCTCTCACAAAAACTTATTATCATTATGGAAAAGTCAGTTACATTTGTCCTTAACTATTTAGAATAACCAGATTAATATCTTGATGTTAGAGATAGCGAAGTCAATGTCGAAATCAAAATGAAAACAAAGACATAACCGAAAATAACGCCCTAACTCCAATCAAAAGCTCTGAATTGCACTGAAGGATATTAAATGTAACCATTGTTTTCAATTTCCATAAAATTATGCCATCATTTACATCATCTAAGCGTAGAGTTTTCGTTGAAAATTGTGGCGCCCAGTGTGCGCTCGAATTGAACTTTTTTGTTGTAGTTTTGATTATGATAGCGGCAGGCAAGTTTTAGTCCTCATCATGTATCATTCATGTAAAATGGTTCAAAAATAACTATTTATACTAAAGACTTATCCTTTGTTTCGGTGCTTTTCCCTATTCCATCCCAGTCCAAACCATCAGCCAACTACGCAAATATCCACTAAACAAACATTCCTTCGAAAGTACTCGACCTACCATATCGTTACACGTGTAGAATGCCATACCCTCCTCAACTGCTTGCCAGTTATTCATAAGCTCTATGGAACGGTGCACAAACCCATCCTCCGAACGTTTCGCATACCACAACCAGGATCGTCGCAGCAACTGAAAAATGACAAAACATTTGCTTAATGCTAGATATTTTAATGAAAGGCAAATAACGAACATAAGAACGACACTGTGCTTCAGGCATACGAAAAGTCAAGACAAGGACAACAGAGGCGGAAATATAAATGTAAAGTCATAAGATACATTCAGACTTGTACAATGTTTGGTCGAATTTTTCAGATGGCAGTTTTGTCATTTACCAAAAACCGGAGGGAGAGAGAGAGAGAAAGGACAAATAAAGCAAAAATTGAAGTCTGAAGGCTATGAGAATGTTGATGAGTAACGCTGACATTAGCGGAGGCATTGTAATTGATTGAATTTTTAAGAAGAACAGTTTTTAAGGCGTATAAAATCATGACTGTCTATGAATTCATATAGAGCATATAGCTACGAGTACTATATCATTGATTTTGTATTCTGCTGGATACTTTAAAAAAAGTTGAAAAAATCGACTGGCTTTAAATTTTTTCAAGCGTCTTTAAAATATGTTTAGATTTCGAATACACTTTTCTTGGTTGGTTGAAATGTACCTTCAAATTAAATTTTTGTGTACGAAATCATGGTTAACATTGCACTTTAGATGTTTTGAAAATCAAATTTACTATTTTCCATTTCATTTTAACAATTTTTTTTTCAAGAAATAGAATTTAATGAGTTCATACATTTTTCATCAAAACTTAAAAAAAAAAAAGTACATGTTTTCTAGCCATAATCGATAGTTTTAAATCTAAAATGAAATATTTAATGAATTTGATTTACATTAATGGATTAGATACATGTATTTTCAGCAAAGAGAGATAGTTTAGCTACGGGCAGTTTAGATACAGTGGCTCACAGCTTATTTGATACAGTGACTATTTAAAAATGCAAATCACTGTAACTTTGAAATAAAGAACCCTATCCAAAAAATTTAAGCGCATATGACTAGATCCATGTTCAACGAATACAATGCAAACAAAAAATGTTCCAGTAATATTCTTCGGCGTCCGGTAAAAGAGAAATACCACTGGCGCAAAAAAATTGCAGCTCACAGCTTATTTGATACAGACACTTCAATGCGAATAAACTTCTTTGTCGCGCCGTTAATCTGTCTTGTTTTTGTTTCTTGAATTTTTGATTGTGTTTAGACATTGGCTTAAGTAATTTTTAGCAAGATCTTGTAAGCTGAAGTGCCAAAATGAGCCAAAAATGTAAAATGGGTCATCGCACCACAATTTAACAACGCGAATTGGTATTAAACCACTTTAAAAAAGGACAATGTGTTTGAAAAATTGCTGAAAGTGTGAATTTGAGTGTCTCTACAGTGTAGCACAAAATTGAGCGCTTCGTTCACGAAAATCGGGTAGAAAATAAGAGGAGAAATGCGCCAAGCAATATTTTCACCGTATCCGACGAACGATACATTGTAAGGAAAGTGAAAGCAAACACAAATATTTCCACCCCAAAATTGGTTACTGAGGTTCATCGTGAATTAGGGAAGTCATGTAGTGCTGAAACTGTCCGATGAGTGCTTCGCGACCACGATTTCAACGGGCAAGTAGCTCGTAGGAAGCCATTCATTTCCAAAAAAATACAATAAGCCGATTTGCCTTTGCCAAAGAGCATGTGGGAAAGCCATCCGCGTTCTGGAATACGGTTATATTTGCGGAAGAGTCCAAGTTTAACAATTTTGGCTCCGACGGAATGTCATATGTCTGGCGCAAGGCAAACACTGAGCTAAACAAGAAGAACCTTAAAGTTACTGTGAAGCATTATGGTGGTAGTGTGATAGTTTGGGCCTGCATGTCCGAAGTCGGAGTCAGAAATTTAAAGCTTATTGAGGAAACAATGGGCCAAACAAAGTACCTTGATGTGCTCAAAATCAATTTGCTGCAAAGCACTGAAAAACTGGGTGTTAGCAACCAATTTCGGTTGTACCAAGCCAATGATCCAAAGCACAAGTCGGGAATTGTGCAGTCCTGGCCAATTTGGGATTGCCCTCATTTGATAGTCACCAGATATGAACGTCATTGAGAGTCTGTGGATCTTCTTGGATAACAAAATTAGAAAACACAAGATTTCTAATAAATAAGACCTGAAGAAAGCACTGCTAGAGGAATGGCAAAAAATTAGTCCTGACATCACAAAAAAACTCGTTGACTCAATGCCGAATAGGCTCTAGGCTCTACTTAAGGCAAAGGGCTATCATACGAAGCATTGAAATCAACTGGAAACCTCATAATTCACAACAATTTTAGTGTTTAATCAAACTGTATCAAATAAGCTGTGACATGAAATTTGTTATTACTCTTAGTTTTTTGTTTTTTTAAGATGTAAAACAGCAACTTTGTAACAAATATAAACTTGTTTAATAAACAACAAACATAGTTCTTCAAAATGGTGTTAAAATTTTTTTGATATTATTTTTATGTTTTGAGTTATAGCAACTTAATTTTTTAAAGAAGCACTGTATCAAATAAGCTGTGAGCCACTGTATATAGTGGCATGCAACTAATTTGCACACTTGCTCATTTTCAATAAAATCTCATAATAACGGTTCGAAAAGTTTTTTATTTTAAACTGTCTCTTATTTAACAAAACTATCCACATAAACTATAACAAAAAAGTAGCTGTAAAAAAATAATTAAAAATTCATAAAGTCGCAAAACAAAACATAATTTGAAACAATTTTCACACTCAACTAAGTAGCATAGCTCACAATTTAGCCATAATTATGTTCAAATGGCTTGATTTATTTTAATATTGTTCAATATTTTGTGTTGTATCCTATTTTTTTCTTATCACGGCAGCGCATCTAGGCTAGCATTCTGTAAACCAAACTACAAATCTTTGTTTTGTAATTGATACTCATGTACGCTTATTCAAATTTCTTTATCCACATTGTTCCGCTGGTGTACGATGGGTTTAAGATTCCGACGTTGGTGTGGTCAGTCCAAAACCCTTAGCTTTTGCTCAAACAGCCAGTTTTTCAAAGATCGTGCTGTATTTTTGGGGTCGTTATCATGCTTAAAAGTTCACGTTACTGCAAATTATCGTTTGCATATAGCTCCAGTGTGTTTTTTAAAAAATACCTCAATATATAAATTGATCAATAATTCCCAGCTTTTGTTAAAGTTTTTTTGTTCATACAACCCCAAACTTTTGCATTTCCTTCACCGTGCATTATTGTCTTAATTGTGCACTTAGGGCTTAAAGCTTGGTGTACGGGATGCCATACATTTTGTTTCTATTCAACTTGCTTTCGTCGAACTATAGGATATTTTTCCAGAACGAGGTAGGTTTAGTCAATGCCTCCTAGAAGTACGGGCCGTAATGCAGAATGATGACGTCAGAGTTTGCGGAAACAATGTCGCGAAAAACACACGTGGTCTTATGGGATGTCGGCGGGAAAATGTTAATTGTACAGGTTGTGTTAAACTGATTGAAGTGAAAACAAAGTGAGATCCGCAAAAGTGAGCTACGAAATGTTATCGGTTGGTGTTAGGTTATGTGATGTTTCGTGTCGATTTACTGTCGATACAATTAATTGGTGCAAAATGAAAGTTATGACTAAATATTATTATTACAAAGCGTCCACGCACAAAAAACTAACGTTTTAATCATATTTTAGCTAAAAAACCGCAAGTGAAATTTCCGTGTACATCGGCACTGCCTCGTGGAAATGTCAAAACTCCCCAAATAACTAACGTCATAGCTAAAACGATTACGTAGCATGGCGGCCCGTACTTCTAGGAGGCATTGGTTTAGTTAAATGTTCCCTTGCAAATCTGAGTCTCAACTTTCTATTTTTCTCACTGCGTCACTTCCTTTTAATCCACACGCGACACATCCTTTTAGTCCAGAACTTCGTAAACGTCTTCTGATAGTATACACGCTGATATTAATACCATGGAACTTGCTAACATTACATTGAATCTGCATCGCACTCATAAAAGGATCTGCCTTTGCTTGGTGAACAATGAGATGATCTTCTTTGTTTAAATGTTTGATTTTTTATAATTTGTATGTTTGATTCTACATTTGTTTATACAATACAATTTTTTTACACTTATCGTGATCCCCGAGTTTCTAATATTAAGTCGGAGTCGTTCCATCAAAATTTTGATTTAGTCTTCTCCCATGTTTTTGGGTGTTTGCTCCTCCACGTTGTCAACAGCTTTCTGGGTATGCTTTAAATTGCTTTTAAAGATTGCTCAATATCGTTGGGACTTTTGTGAGTTTTGTGAAAAAAGGTTAAATCCTTTTTTTCAAAAAATTCACATAATGTTTTCGAAACCATTTTATTGTAAGTTCCGCGTAATGAGCAGGAGCTACTTAAATCCGGTCAAAATATTATAGGTACGATATGCTAATTTTCCAAATGGTAGTAAACGTTCTAAAATACATTTCTTGATGTAGTTTCTGAGCTGATCGTCCTTGTTGTGAAGAATGGGGTGCTTTTTTTACCGCATTCGAAATGGGCCGCCAAACAAGTGTTTTTGCGCTAAACTTTTCGAACGGAATTGATATTTTTCTTGTGAAAGCTCTTTTTCTGACAGCTAGCTGTAAAATTGAGGGCCTGGCTGCGTATTGAAGTCAAATTTAAGGTGCGTTTCATTGTCCAAAACAAGGCACAAACTGTTCTTCAATTTTCCTTTGTATATTTTTTCGCCCTCTCAATAGATTGTGTCAATTATTCTGCACTTCTTTTTTATCTTTTTTGCTTCTTGTATGTCTTTTTTACACTGTCGTTTCCGACGCTTTACACTATTTTGCTATTACGAGCTGATGACACGCAAGAATTGCCTACAACACACTGGCACTCCTATTCTTTGTCACTAGGACGTCAATTTTTCTGTTTGTATTTAATGGAACCTTTCATATTAAATTTTTCAATTGCACGTGTTACAGTTCTCTCCAATACCAGTTCTCTCCAATACCATGAAAAGTTTCAAAATTATACTCTATGAATGTTCGTTTTCATTCATTTTTGCCGTATCAATGTTCAAACTTTTGAAGAACTCGCCAACGTAAAATACTTACGTTTAGCTTTGACAAATGTCAATCATATAAGTCCCGTCAAAGTACTTTGCAAGCGAAAAAACATTTGACAGAATTTAAATGCTGAAGCTGGAATGAGAATTTGAAGAAAGGCTATTCAAGTGGAAGGAGAGTTTGAATCTCATTCATTTTGAAGATCATTCCTGCATGTCAGACTTTTTCGATGAGCTTGGCTATATCGAACATAACCAGTCAGGTCGACTTTGTATGGCTAAGTCCTATTCTGATATGCTAGACCACCCTTGCCAGCTGGATTTCCTTAGAGTGAAATGGTTTGACACCGAACCGCTCTTCCGGTAGTATGCTGTTCTCGTAGACTTCTTCTTTCAAGTATGAAAATAGATATCTTTCAGTCAGTTTGGCTAGAGATAAGAGGAGACTTCTAGGCCTCACATTTTGAGAAAATGTAAATCGCAAAAATAATGGCTGATTTCCACCTCTTACGTGTCTTCTAATACGAGGTATTGCAATGCTTGTGCCCATCAAACTTTGTAGTATGCTTTCTCGTAAGTGTGTGAGACAAATGTTAGTGATCTTATCGACTCCAGGGCCATCCCATCAATAAGATTTTCACTTCCTCTAGGTCAGGAACTTTCGAATGTTCTACCTTTCGAGGTTTAGAATTGGGAAGAGCTGCAAATGTTCACCCGATTTGGTCTTCGCACTCAAGGACATCCTTAAGTGAACAGTTCTTCTCTAATTGCAGCTCCAGATAGTCTGGAAACGCATTGATTTTGTTGATACGAGGGTTGACCCAAAACTAGTGATAATCGGCTATTTCCAGTTCGCATAAAATTTAAAGAAACACTTTTTTTTACTACCTCATATACCTACTACGTCAGCATAAAATATACATATGAATAGGCCACAATTCCAGAGAGGTATATTCATTTGAATACGAATAGTCAAAGAGCGAACTTCAAAATGTAGAAGAACGAAGTTAGAGGGGTCATTGAGTACCTGTGTTTGAAAAAATATCTATCAAAGACAAGGACCGCGACTTGGTGGAAACACAAAGGGACACAGTTGCATGCTGGGTCAAGGAGTTTAAGCTGGGAAGAACATCCAGTGAAGATGAATACCGCGATGGACGTCTACCAACGTCTCTAACTGAAGACAACGTGAAAAAATTCGAAGATGTCGAGTTTGCAGATTAAGAATGACCATGAGTCATATAGCTGAAGTCAAAAGGATTTCGTATGGTAAGTTTCAATGAATCGTTGCCAACGAATTCCATCTGACGAAAGTCTCTGCGCGTTGGGTACCGAGAATGATAACCAACGAGTAAAAGGAGAAACGAGTCGACATTGCGATGGTGAATCTCGAAAAGTTCCAGGCAGCTGTCACATTTCGTAACCATGGACGAGACCTCGATTCACCATTCTCATCCAAATACCTAACAGCAATCGATGACCTGGAGGCGATCCTCTTCACCGATGCCGAAGAAATTATATGTGTTGAGTTCGGCAAGGAAGCTTATGCATCAGTTTCTTGGGACGCTAAAGGAATTATTATGGTGGAATGTTTGGAAGAGAAGCCACTATATCAGGCTTTCACTACACAGACCAAATAAGAAGATTGCGGGAGGCTATTGAGGAAAAAAGCCCGCAAACTGCGAGCCGGAGTGCTGTTTCATCAAGACAACGCACTGTTTCACAAGACTACAGTTGCGATGGCTGTAATTCAAGAAACAAGATTCGAGCTGCTTGAACATCCACCCTATTCGCCAGATCTAGCTCCCAATGACTTCTACCTATTTTGTCGGCTCAAGGAACACCTTTGGGTCAAGAAATTTGAAGATGATAGCAAAATGATGGCCGCAATTGGGGCGTTTTGAGAGAGTACGGACAAAAAATGTTTCTACGAGTGTCCAGGGTTTGTGAAAAAGGTGGACTAAATGTGTTTGGAAACTATGTTGAAAAATAAATATTTTTCTTAAGTCTAATCACCTTGGTTTATATAGATTATCATTACTTATGGATCAACCCTCGTATATATGATGTATGTACCATTGATTGGCAGCATCAGCGTTTTTTGTCCGGAAGTGCCGAGAAAATTGTCAATAGTCATCACTCCCAGATTTGCATTATTTACCTAATCTAAGGTCACCTGTGCTACTAACTGTTTTCCAGAGCTGATTTCATCTCTATATCAGAAACTTAATTAACTTAGAGGGCTTGTAGGGACTGTGCTTGACCTTTACCGGAATTGTGATTGTGTTGTTCCTCCTTGACTTGCTTCAGGATAATGATGAAAAGATCGATTGATGGCCGTTTCAGGTGCTTCAGGGCTGGATGATTCAGACAGTGTGACTCAGAAACCTTCCCGGACGTTAATGTAGACATGCTAATTCAGTCCGTAAAGATCCCATATCTAGGGCGCTATCTTTTGTAAGAACGAAATGTGTAGGCCCAGTGATACTCAGTGGAGATATGCAGGCTTGATTGTTTTTCTGCAATATATTTGTTTAGCTCGATCTCAGCTTTTTTTAATTCTCTGCTATCGAAAACGCTTAACGAAGTCTCTACGAAAGAAACCTTGAAGGCCTTTGATAAACTCCTGTGACCTAGGAGGACGATAAGCCAAAATCAGTAAGAACTCGAGAAAATTTGATCATTGTGTATATAGTTGCTTTGATGCCAAAGAGTTAGCCCATATGTTCGAATCTGCTTAGTGTATTTGAATGATTTGTTTTGGTTGAGTGTTAGAATAGGGGCTTGGGAGAGGAGATGACAAAGGTGTTGGAGACACTTAAGTCCAGGATTGCCACTTATGCAAACGATCTTCTTAACTCCTTCGGTTTATGTAAGCATCCTCTTTAGTTTGCAGGGTTTTCGCCTCCACAATTTTCGCAGTTTTTTTTATTTTCTTTGAACTTGTTGCAAATCGAGAAGTTGTTAAGTCTGTTGCATTTGACGAAATGCGCCTGGGTGTGACAGTTGTTGGCTGAATGACTGAACTGTTAACAATTATGACACATTGATTGTTTATCTCGAAGGTTTCGTGCTTCCACCGCCTGGCATATTGCCAGTACATTATAAATCAACCTCGCGTTTCTCAGGAAAATATATTTCCTGTGATTAGATATATCCTAAATTCGAGTCAAAAAGTCAAAAATTTTGTGGTAGTGTTTTTTCGCGTTGATGGTAGTCTACAGGATGATATAGATATATGTGCTGGACTATGTGTTTTTACCTTTTTTCGTTTTTCAAAGGCCCTTTTGTTCTTGTTGTTTAATTTTGTGACAACGAGATGAATGGAATAGGAGGGTAGTCTTTGTCGTCGGGATCGTCAGTTTGCGTATTTGGATTTACTTGATCTACTTATTTTTTTTAGTTAGGATTTGGCTTGGATTCTATTGTCATACCTACGTTCTTTACGCTACTGTCACTATTTGTCATTTAAAATATGCGCTAAACAAGGAATCAATCATGAATTGACGGATAGGGTGTTTTAGCTCTTTTCCTTTTGGTTATGCTGTTTACTTTGTCTCATTCTCTTCTTGCATTAGTTTTTTGAGTAGTTCTTCATTTTGTTTCAGTATTTCCTTGTTCAGCTAATTCATTTAGTGTTTCTTCTAATTTCGATCTATTTCATTCAATTTTTCATTTACCTTGTCTTTATATTCCTTGTTTTGTCGGAAAAGGTCGAATAGTTAATTAACTGAAACGATCAATCCGTCTTTGTTACTTTTTGTCTTTTTTTGCAGTCATTGTGCAATGGCAGTTAATGTGTCTAATTTACGCTCTGCGTTGAAAAAGATGACACGTTCCGCACAAACTTTACAAGTATTCCTAACAAATTTATTTTTGTTTTATGCACTTTGAATTAATTTATTTATGCCCTTTGTTGTAACTACAAATTACAATTCCACTAACCAGGAATTTGATAATTTCTCTACGTTTTTGTACATCTTGAATAACCTCTGGTAGAATATTATCAGTCATTTCATACCATTCAGAAATTTTTTATAGGTTCTTTTTTGCTTCACCCAATGATAAACAGTAGATGTGTTGAATATTGCTCATTCCAATCCTTTTATTCAGGTCAGCTATTTTTTTCTTAAATGGGGTAATATAAAAGCTTGTAATCAGGTATTGGTCAGGTATTATTTTTCCCGTGATGCTTCTATCAACTTTGTGGTTTTTTTCAAAAACAGTGCTATTTAAGAAATTTTTAAAAATGTTTTGGATATTGTTATATCTAAGGAAAAATTTAAATCCCATTACTAAAGCATTTCCTTTCTTATTGCGTGGCAAGTAGGATAAATCAATAATATTTACTCGAATAGAAAGCACGGAATTTTCCATATTTTCCACAAAAATTGCAATTAATACAACCTGAAAAACAATACTTTGAAAACAATGAAAAAATCTTGAAACAATTCAAACATGTAAACAAATCCCTACTGATTTGAAAACATGAAATAATCATATCTTCATTTTTTTTATCCAAACAAAAAACATCTTTTGGCTTATTCATACAACTCACTTGGACCACTTCAAAGTAAATCCCCTCAGCTTTATTCGTTTATCACATAGATATCCACTTACATACATACTTTGCCTCCCTGTTTTCTTTGAAAACATCATTATTTGCACTTGTTGTAACATAATCTCCCACTCTGCTCACCCTCCTGTTATTCTATTCTCTCCTAGAATTTCGTCCTACGACACATCCTATTTTCTCTTAGATTTTGCAATCAACAGAGTATCCATCGCAAAGCAAGACTAACAACAACAATTACAGAAACAAAAACTTTGATAGTATTATATTTCATTTTCTTTTGTTTTTTCGAGCGTTGTTCTTTGTTTTTCGTTGTTTGCGCCGAAACTTCAACATAACATAACTGACTCCAATCTTTGTATCGGACCAACTCTGGTACTCATCGGTATGATTCTAGATTTTTCTTAAAAGTTCTATTACGTATAGCTAACTTCATTTTCTCTGATAGTTTTAACGCGCACGGTCTTTATCTCTTCCTCTAGTTGATCCCTGTTTATTCATATTACACTGAAATTGTTTGCATTTTTCTTGCTATAGTTTTCTGAAAATTTTCTCGAAACTTGTGTTTTCATCGTTTTGTTATTCCTATTTCGTTTCAGGTACGATGGATGGAACAGCAACACGAAAAAGTCCGTAAGAAACGTGATTATAATCCAGACGGACGATTTCCAGCATTTCCATTCGGACCGAGTCCGACTAGCAGTTTGGGATTAAGAGCAGGAACTGGTAGTTTGCTGAAAGGCATCGCACCACAAACACGCTTAGAATATCGTGATGCTGCGCCACATACGATATTCCCGGATCCATTGTTCAAGGAACAATGGTATTTGGTGAGTATGATAAATTTTTTTCCACAAATATTTTTAAGTAAGTTTTAGTATAGTACAATATCAGGATAAGTTTTTTCGATAGTTTCATTAAAGTGAAGTTAAGCTTATGTCATGTGCAATTTTCGTTGCAATTTTCCAAATTCCAGGTTTGAAAGTTGTATGAAAAACACGGAAAGTTGCACGGAATATTGCGCGGAAATTTTTGCCTGATGAAATCGCATGTAAAATGGGGCGTGAAGTTGCATGCAAATTGCACCGCAAAGTGCATTCCATTGAAAATTTTATGCAAAATCGCACGCAAAAATTATTTAATTTTCCCTTGCAATTTTTCAAGCAATTTTGCGTGCAGTTTTTCGTGTAAAATCTGTGCAGTTTTCATATGATTTCCGCAAAAAAGCTCAAGCTATTTTTCACGCTTTTTTTGTGAGATTTCACAAATGTTCAATGGAATTTTCCATGCGTTGTTACTTGTGATTTTGCTGCGCTATTTCACCATTCAATTTCTCGTATCTTTTATATGTTCGCAATGCAATGCAATTTTCAATACATGTTTCCATGCAACTTTTCCTGCAACTTTCCATGCAAGCTTTCGTGGGATTTTTCGTGCAGTTTTCCATAAGATTTTTTTCTTCTTTATTACGCATTTTCGCATGCACTTCTCTGTGTATTTTCCCGTGTGATTTGTCACCAAATTAATGAAGTAATTTGCCATGTAAATATTCGTGCAATTTTTTAGTGATGATCCATGCTGTTTTTCGTTAAACTTTGCATGCAATTATCCGAATTTTCCATGCGATAATGCACATGTTCATGCAAGTAATCGTACATATTTTTATCCGGTTATCCGTGTGATTTCACGTGCTATTTTCCTAGCAATTTTCTTGAAACTGTATTATGCAGTTTTCCTTTGTATTTTTTTATTTAATTTCCATAATGCGATTCTTCTAACCATTTTCTCTGTTTTTTTCATGGACTAATTTTTGATCAACGTATATTTTTTTCATAATAAATTTTATTAAACATTTCAAGTGATTTTCCGAGAAGATTTTCGTATTATTTCCCGTGAAATTTTCTGAGCAGTTTTTCACATAATTGCCCGTGCAATTTTACGTTCAACTTTTCTTGCAATTTTTCATGTCATTTTTAGTGCAATTTCAGCAAGAAAATGTTAATGTATTTCTCTGTGAGATTTTCTACGTAAGTTTTATTATATTTTTTGAAGCACTTTTCTATGTAGTTTTTCGTGTCATTTCCCATGCGATTTTCAATTTCTTTTTCTGCGCACTCTTGCATGAATAATGCAGCTTTTCGTGGAATCTCTCATTCAATTTCCTGTTAATATTCCATGAGATTTCTCGTGTGATTTTCCGTTAAATGTTTGAAATATTTTTTCCTGCAGTTTTTCTTGCAGTTTTTTTTTGTGCTAATTTTCATTTTTCAAATGCCCGAAAATTCGCTGGGAGAGATGTGCAATTTGCGATTAAAAATGTTTCGACACATTTCTTTAAAATTTTTCGAAAAATTTCCGGGCAAACTTCCTTATACAGTGCTGTTTTTCCGTGCATGTTCTGCCCAATTTTACGCGCAGTATTTCATGAATATATCATGCAATTTTCCATGCTATTTCCTTTGAAATTTTTCATGATATATTCTATACATGTTCCAAGTATTTTCCATATTTTTTCTGTCCAGTCATTTTATCTTTTTATTTTTCATTTATCTTTCATCTTTTATTTTTTATCTTTTTATTTTTTCGCTATGCAAGTTTTCCATCCTAATTTTTCATGGATTTTTAACCAATTTTTCATGCATTTACTGTGCTTGCTATCATATATTTTTCCGTGTAATTTTTCATAAAATTTTCCATGCTATATTCTACGTGATTTTTCAAAGATTTGCGTTTGATTTCCTGTGCTATTCTCAGTGTAGATTGTTGCACAACTTTCCTTGTGATTTTTCAAACAGATTTGATGCACTTTTTCATGCGATATTCCACATGACTTCCTGCTTGATTTTCCATATAAATTTTTGCAGTTTTCCATGCGATTTATCATACAATTTTTCATGAAACATTTCGTTTTATATTTTATGCTATTTTCCAGGCATTTTGTGAAAGTATTCATAGAATTTTTCAAGTCATTTTCTATCCGTTAATGCAAACATTTTTCGTGAAACTTTTCAATGAATTTTCCATGCATTATTCGCCTGCGATTTTCATTGCGATTTTTCATTCAATGAAGAAAGCGATTCGATGATTGAGGGGAAGATAACGCTTACATCTGTTGGGCAAAATTTCTAAAAAGCAAACTTAAAATAAAGAAATAATATCGTGCCTTTTATTCTGCTGTTTATACTATATTTTTTGGTGACAGAAAGGCAATTGTCTTTTCACATGTTATGCATTTTGAGAATTGAAAAACAATGCTTGAATGAGCTGTCACTATTCCCAATACAATTATTCACTGAACAGGTAATGAAAATGTTCTTCTCATGCGATTTGCCATGCATTTTTTCCATGTAATTCTACGTGAGATTTTCCTTGATATATTTCTCGATTTTTCCCATGCAATTATTCCTTGCACTTTTTCTGCAACTTTCCGTGTCATTTTTAATGCGTTTCCCGCCTGATTTCTTTAGCGATTTGCTGTGAATTTTTAATGGAAATTTCCGGATTTTCCATACAGTTAGGGAATTTTCGTGCAATTTTCGCATGTCATTTTCTGCACAATTCCCGATGCGTTTTTTGTTTACTTATTTGCCGTCATTATAGTTGGGTGGGGTGCTGTCTCAGCTTTGATATTTTATAAATGAATCTTGAATTTCCGCCACTCATCAAGTTGTGAATGAGGAATAATTTGAACTTAAATCAACATCTAAATGATCTACAAATGATCAAATAATTTACTGCAGCAAAACCAGTGACAAGAGTGGATTGTTTTGTCCCAATCGAGCAATTTACGCTCAAATTTAGTGGTTAAATTCCTCTGTGTGTCTGTTTCAAAGAGATTAGTGTAGTTTTCTAGTTGCTAACAGTTTGAAGACACTACATAATGTAGACAAAGAAATGAGAAACTGAAAGCATCTTAGTGTATACTAAACTATCAAAATCTCTTGGCTAGAAAATAGCCACCACATATTACCCACATTGGGCGCCAAAATGTTCCTCTTTATTTTATGCAATTCTTCATAGCTGAAATCAAATGGTCAAATTTTTTAAGGCAGTATTTACAAAGGCATGTAAATTATCCAAACGAAACACCCAGCATTGTTTCTTGATGGCCTCAATTAACTGTCACTGTTCTGTAATAAGCCGAAAAACTATTCGCAACATAGTCTCGATTTCAATTTTGATTACGAAAAAAGCTCGAACGAGTTCTAGGAAGTTCATCATATACAGCAAGCAGTATTAAATAGATGAATTTCAATTGTTTGTTTTTATTTGAAAAGTAAAGAATATAAATGCAAACATGTTTTAAGAAAAATAGTACATCAAGCTCATTGATGTGAAAACTAATGCATCAAAATATGCAAGGAGTCAGAAACTATTAATCCCTACGAAATTGTACTCTTGAGTGCTCTTCAAAGAATGCCTTTTGTCTAGATTTCAAATCAACATTTTAAAAATATTTTATGCATTTCCACATCGTTTACAAGACCTCTCCTTTAAAACAATCTCATAGTATACTGAAACCAGAATCCTTTGAAGATGTTTACTATTTCCAAGAAAATTTACTTGCATACAGCTTTCAAATTCTAAACATGAAACTCTTCAACTTGATCCTTATACGAATTCACTCCAAACTGGTCAGCTTCATATTCTCAGCTGAAACCATCACTAAAACTATCTCTCTTCTTTCACAAGAGATCGACAACCAGCCACAATCTAGCACAGAAAAATACTAGACAGGGCGAGAGTAAGCGACGTTAAATCATGCGAGTAATAAGATGTAGGACAAACTACAGAATATTCTAAGTGCATGTATGAATGTGTGCGTAAGTATTAGTGGTGTGCTAAACCTCTTATGCACACTGGCAAATAAACGGATTTATGTGGCGAGAGCCATAATAATCGTTTGAATGTGGTAAAGTCCTAAAAGCAGGACTTTCGTGCTACGTATAATCCCTTTTAAGGATGCGTCTCTTCCATTCTGCTCCCCCACGTTCTTGAATCGACGTCATCAACTTACACCGATTCCACCGAAGACAGTATGCTGTCTACGGAGAATCTTCGGATGGTGTCTTACTGCTGTTGCTTATAGTACTACAGCTGCTATTATTATTGTTCCTACTGTTTTTGTTGCTATTGTTGTGGTTGTCGTCTTTGAAATGCTGGTCGGGATTTTTAACAATGACAAACACAAAGTACAGAAACATTACCGGCAAGCATCGTACAAAGCATAAAAGAGAATTTATAGTGAATAATCGGTGATTCTTTGGTTTGTGGACATCGGGTTGAGGGTCCTGTCTCAAAAGGGGGTGCCGATATAGAAGATACGGAATGGTTTTAAGGGCGGCAACATGCTCGTATCAGAAGATGAATGATGACGATAAAGGTTGAAGGATTATGAAATCGTGTGGATTCGTGTTGTTTGTACTACATTACGGAGTGGAGACGGATTGAAAGCCTGAAAATTGAACTGGTTCTTCTGGCATTGATTGTGAAAATGGGTTAGAGGGTGAAATGTTCTTGTTGTCAGCTGAAGATGCTTGCTGCTTATCGACACAGCATTTAGGTAACAAGTAGAAGTAAATGAATGAATGGGTGACTGATGAACCGATTTGTAATATGTTTGAAAGGAGTTTTAAATGAAAAACGACGTGGTTGCAAAACCGTTGAACTCTGAGCAATATTCTTATTGGTAAAAAAACATATAACTGATCAGCTACACTAGTTCAATTTACGACTCAATCTAATAGATCAATGCTGTTACGTTCTACGCCAGCTTTGTAATTGTCTATTTCAGAATTTTGATCGAATCAGTTCATTCTATTTAGTTTTAACCATACTTCTAATTGCAAAAGTTTTATCTATTGGAAAAACTAGTTTTTCATCCACGATTTCCATTTCTATTCTCTGATTGCTCAATTCGCATTCTTATCAACTTTTTCTCATTTATTTTTTTCTATTTCCATATATTTTCATGTCCTCCATAACGCGTGGCACTATAATACATCAACTGTGTCTTCTTTATCCAACCCGCACCATCCAACTGCTTACCGCCACTGCCTCCAAAATGGAAAATTGAACTCGAAACGCATCGCGGAAAAAACCCGGATTATATATATTACTGTGTATGTGTGTGATGGTCGGACGAACAACGAACGAACGAACAAATGAACGGAACAAATGTCGGAAAAACTCTTAACTCAACTTTTGCCCAAAAATTCCATTTTCATGACGACGGCGACGAAAACGACGGGCGTCGAAATGATGAAAATGAAAACCCGGAATGAATTGTACGAACAAACGTCGCGTCGCACAAAACTAAAACTGGGCCGGGGTTGAAACTAACAACAATATCGCACGATTTGGGTTGAATCGAAACAGAATGGTGGCGCCAAAGATGGCCTTGATATGAACATTGGACCGGCCTGGCAAAAAGGATACACAGGCAAAGGCGTTGTCGTATCAATTCTCGATGATGGCATCCAGACAAATCATCCGGATCTCGCTCAAAATTATGTGAGTATATAGTTTTATTGTTCGTGTTTTCTCATTCTATTTATTATAATGAAATGATAATAGTAATAATGTGTTTTTGTGGTTATTATGTATTTGGACACTGATAAAAATTCAACGATTCCCATACAAATTCTCAGTCGCATTCTAATGGATTGTTATGCCTCTATGCAAATCCTAAGTAGGTATGTGCATAACTCTGAGAGATAATCTACAAATGATGGAAATAAGATATGTTTTTCGTGTTTGAAAAGTTTTCTATTCCATGTGGGATGATGGGATCAGTAGAGAGCAAAGATGACATCCATTGAATGCTGAATACATTGGAATTTCTTTAGTTTCAGATATAAGTATGTAGGCTCCTTGCAAATGGATACTACACTTTGCTAACTATTCATAGAAATGGTATTGAATATGTTATGCGTTTGTATATATTGTATATAATAAGAGAAGTCTACCAGAGAATAGTAGGATTTTTTTTGGTATTCACTACTGGGGCTATAACAATACACTGATGGAATGGTGATATGTGATGCATGTCAGATATTTTATTCAAAATTTTTTCCTGCTATATTCTTTTGTGTGCGTCATATTTTGTACATATAACCTGGTAGTTGGAGTCCGTTATTTGAAGTCCATCACAAACCTAGATCATATATTCCCATGTGGAAAAAGGAAAATTACCTCAAACATATAAGCAAGATCTTTTTTGCAACGTCCTACTACATAAGGTTAGTTTTAAATTATTATTATTATTATTATTATTATTATTATTATTATTATTATTATTATTATTACTCTTATTATATAAACTACTCGTTTGAACACAATTTTACTTACACTTTTCACTAAACTGTCAAAAAAACAAGAAAAATGTAAACGATTCTGATGTGAATTGTGATCATTGCAACAAACACCAACTTGCAAACTACAAAATATGTTTGGGACATTACGTGAGTGAAATTGGGCTTACCCAGCACCTAAAGCGTTTTTTGTTATTTGTTGTTACCAACAATGCTTTCGCAACATATAGTGATAGCCATTAATTCAGCATTCGAGGATCAAGATATAGGGTTTTAATCCGTTCTTTTAGATATGATATAGATACAACTTGAAAATCTGTTTCGACAATTAAATATTATGATTTTATTTAATTTTCTCTGGCTTTACCTTGACATATGCAACTGAATTAAGTAAAACATAATTCTATATAGAGAAATAAAATCGTATCATCTGCTTTAAAACGACTTAAAAACTATGAGTTATGTTTTGCTGTTGAGTTTGCCTGGTCTATGCCCGAAAAAAATTGATCGAAAAAAACACATAATTCAAGTTATGTTCATTTTCCAGGTTCACCATTATCATATTCACATATTTCAGCAAAATTATCTTATCGAACTAGCTATAGAATCATTTTTCTCACAAGAGCCCCAGTTATATTGTTGATCTAATAGTAAATTGAACTGTTAATTATTTTGCTTTTTATTTCATTCAGACGTTACTATTGTATTCAAATTCGTGAAAACTGCCGCAAAAATGTTTTTATCATAAATTGCTTTAATGTTTTAAATATATTTTCAAGAAGAAGAATATTGGAATATTGGTTTGGTGATATATAAAAGCGATTTTTTAAATGTTTAATATAATATTCAAGAATATGTCATTTTAAAAACTTTTTCATTCAATCATTTGTCATTTTTTTAAATTCTAATTTGTAGTGATACTACGCGCGGTTAACTAGCTGAAACTCACTGATTTTTAATTTCATTAAAAAAATGCCGCACATATGAGATCGATGGTAAGATACACGTGTAAACTTTTTAACGGTTCAGACTACAAATGATTTTATTGGCAATGCTAAATTTGACATATTGTTTATAGATCTTGTTTGAACATCTCTAAAAAAACATTTTTCGTTATTTAGGAGTAAACATATTTTCAAAGTAATCTTTTAACCGTACAGAGTGAACACAAATACCATTGTCTGATTCAAATTTCGATTAGAAATGGCATGCATATATATTCCGTATTTCTGGAGGAAATGTCCAAAAAACTCAAATACTTATTTGAAAATATTCGAACCATCATCTCAAAGTTTGTGTTGATTCTATTCATTCCTTTTTGCCAAAAAAAGAACACCAAAAAGCGTACAGCTAAACTCGACTACGTTCCTCCTCCCCTACAGCGGTAATTTTACTAATAGATGTTCGGCCGATATGTTTGTGTTTTTGTGATTGTGTGTTGGTTTTTGAGGGTGTTTTTTGTTTGTTGGCATGTTTGTCATCATCGTGTTTTCTTCTCGTCTAGTTTCTGTATGCTTTTGAGTATTCTTTTTTAGATTTTTGCCCCTGCTACCACCAGAGAACGAGCAGGCATCAAAAGTTAAAGAATAACTAACAAAAACGTACACAAAAGGCACAAAAACACAAAACACTGAAAATAAACAAGCAAACAAACAAAAAGCACCCCCAATATAAACACACAACCACAAAAACAGAAAAATAGCAGCCTGACATGAGTCGGGAAAATTGTCTAACGACTGGGGGGGGGCTCGTAGTGAAATTCTACCCTGACATCCAGCATACAGTACCATCTGCGATTGCCCTATCCTAAATAACTATCATAAATAGCTTTACAGCTTTCTGGAGATATCAAGCGTGGCTAGTGACCTTACGTTCAGTCAGCTGATTCAATTAAGCGAAGGGGTCACTTGGCAACTAGAGATGGGCAAAAGTGATCATAGTTCATCATTCATGGATATTTTTTAAAGTGTTGCACCGTGTTCTCTGTACGCTGTTCGCTGTGCATTTTATTAAGTCTAGTCGAACGAAAGCTTTATACAGCACAATTAAAACACAGACTTCGAATTCTACTAATTGATATTTACGGGGAGGTTCTTTGAAATTTTTTCATACAAATTGATTTTTTTGTTTTACAAAAAATAAAAGCTACATACGTGTAGAATATGTGTGCCAAAGGATATTCCGATCTGAAACATATTTATGGCATTAGAGCGTCTCAAACGCACCTACCTCACGCGCGCTGGGGAACGCTCAGGTATAGCTTATTCACCGCGTGGCCTAAGATGGCTTTCTATGTGCCAGAACTAATTACGATCCGTACTATCGCATACTTGTTCGTGTTGGAATACACTTTAGGTGCCAGCACATGCGAAAAATAAACAATGCGTCAGAAAATTGCATTTGCGAAACGCCCGCCTCGCGCAACGTCTGCCGCAGCAGGCCAACCAGGAGCGGTTTGAAATCGAAGAAGGATTCCTATACGGCACAGGAATAGCAGATTTATTTATTTATTCACCAAACAAGGTACAAAATCACATATAAAACATCAAATTAAAAATAAAATGGAAAAGTAAAGTAAAGTAAAAAGTAAAAAAACAAACAATTTAAATAAGTAACAAACAAATTAAAAAAGTAACAAATAGATTAATAAATAACAATAAATAAATAAAAACATTGACATGTAAGCTATAGCTTAAGGTTTAGGGGTATGGATGGCATGCAAAAGGGAGGATTTGAAGGATGATTTGGTAATCGTAGGGGAAAATAAATTACTTATGCTGTTGAATACTCTGCAGCATCTATTTATTGGCTCATTAGCTGTATATGTCGTCGAATGTGAATATTCTTATAGGAAACGATTGGACCTGGTGTTCCTCACAGGGATATTTATTAAAATTTTACTATTCAGGAATTCTACATTAATAACGCCTCTAATTACGTCGAATGTGAAGCAGGCCGATATCATCATACTTCTGGAGGCTAGTGTCGATAGGTTTAAATGATCCAGTCGAAACTCATAAGTGTTAAACTCATAAAATCATAAGGGTTGTACAGTTCTCTCAAGGCGAAAAGTAAAAATTGTTTTTGTATTGACTCGAGTCTGTCACTGTGGGTTTCAAAAGCGGGATTCCAGCTAATGCAAGCGTATTCGAGAATAGGACGTACAAGTGAAGTGTAAAAGGATCTTGTGACCCACAGACTACGAAATTCTTTGGCACGTCTGCTGATGAAACCTAGCTGTTTGTTCGGATGAGAAAGTATTTTATCAAAGCGTAACGTGGAGCGGAGTTTTTCATCTAAAGGCTGGTACTGAGATAACCGTGAAGCTAAATTTTGACATGTCTCCATTATCTGGTCATTCTTTCGAGCGAAAATTTTGACAATGGAGAAAAGCATAGACACTGCTCATTCCTGACGGATAAAATGTCAAGAATTTCAATTTTCGATCGATTTCTTATTGGAAAGACATTTGCATTATTAAATTTTCAAATTGAAACACTAAATGTCACTTTTTAGCTCGAAAGAATGAGCTGCACAAACTAAATAGGCGTGAAATGATTGGAGACATGTTTCAATGCCATCTATATTTTCGAAGCGGAAGCAACTTCAAAGCAACTTTTCATGCTAAGAACAGAGTACTACTCTTGCTTATTTTCAAGCTAAATTTACGCCGAAACAGATTTCACGAGAAATTTTGTATGAAAATTTCACGTGAAATCGAACTCAGTACTATGCTTAAGATAACACCGAGGTTAGCAATGTTATCAACTCTAATTAGCAAATTATAGTAGTACATATTGTGTGCGACCGTGCATTTCCTGGAAAAACTAATAACTTGGCATTTATCAATATTGAGAGAGAGCTTGTTAATATTGCACCACTGATCAAGTGAATCAAGCTTGGATTGGAGAAAGGGGGTATCCGATTTCGATTCAATAGTCTGATAGAGTTTGAGATCGTCTGCATAGAGTAAATGAGGTATGCCTGCTAGGACTTCAGATAAGTCGGAAATAGATATATTAAAAAGAAGTGGGCTAAGAAGGCTACCTTGGGGTACACCAGAGGTAGCACTAACGTTTTTCGATAAAAATCCTTGAAATTTTACACATTGTGTTCCATCGCGTCAGCCAGCTGAGTAAAGACCCGGCAATACCGAATTTCTGAAGCTTTAGAATCAAGGTAGAATGGTCAACTCTGTCAAACGCCTTACTGAAGTCAGTGTAGACTGCGTCAATTTGGTGTCCTTTTTCTATTTTGCATAGAACGTCAGAGATTAGGATGGTCAAATTCGTGGTAGTTGAGCGACTTTTTCTAAAGCTTTTCAAACGGAAATCAACAAGCGGAGAAAGTTTATCGTATACCACCTTTTCGAAAAGTTTCGGAATCGAAGACAAAATGGCAATGCCGCTATAATTTCGGATACAGCGTCGATCACCATTTGTGAATATGGGTGTGACATACGAAAGCTTCCAACAGAATGGGAAAATTCCCGACAAAAGTGATCTATTAAAGAAAATATGCAAGGGAGCTATAAGCTGCTCCACACAGTTGCGCAATAAGGTCGGAGGAAGATCAGGCCCAGGACCTTTGTTGCAGTCGAGATCCAAAATAACTTTACGTATTTCATCACGGGAAATTTCTAAATGGTTCACAAAAGCTGTTGAAGCTGAATCATAGGAAGAAAGGTGTGAGTTTGATGGGTCTGGTGCATTAATAATTTCTTGGAAACTATCAGCGAATAGGTCACATATTTCTTTAGGAGAGATCCTAATGTGAGTATAATAGAGCAAATTAACGACCACGAAAATCTTCATATAGACATTTTGGTCCAAATTGGCAGATGAAAATTTTTTTGATCCGCCGTATTGGATCCGCCATCTTGTATTTTGTTAATTTGACTTTAGATTCGTAATCAGCGACCCCAAAACCTTTTAACCATTGGTACTGGTCGTGATAACTGAACAAACAAGACACTTATCCCAAGGAAAACTTGCTAAAAAACTTTAAACGCGTTTTTCTCGGAACGATATTTTTCATCATAACTTCAAACACAAGTGTCAATCTATTGATCCAATTCATTTCATTCTAAGTCTTCCCAAAAGAATATACTGTTTTATATGTTTTATACCTAAAATTAGCATGAAAAATTTCATTTCATAATTACTAAGCAAGGTAAAAGTAAAAAAAAACGGGTCAAAATTTGCACTTTTTTTTAAATGCCCATAATTTGATTTATTAATTTGTCTTAATTCATTCTCATTAGGTATAAGACATGGAGATTTCCATAAATTTAATGACTTTAAACTATGACTGATATCAGTTTACTACGAGAGGCTGCAGACTTGAAGTTACGGGATGATGTCCCGCGTGCAGAGGCAGACGAGAGCCGCCATTTTGGAGCCACCACATTGAATTTCATCGTAATAAAAATTTGAACGATTTTAGAATGTTCAACAAATAAAATAATCAAAACCAGAACTTCGTATGTTTTTTCAGTATCCCTCGAAAAATTCTCAAACTTTGCCTTATTTTCGACCGTAGCTTTTGATATTAAGAGCCTTATCTGTGATTACTGGATTGATTCATACAATGTTTGAAATGGAATTAGAAACTGACAAAGAAAACGAAAATTAACTCTAGTAAATGAAATTAAGCCCAGTATCTACTAGCCTAAGCTCAAACCGCCGGGATGGGGCTGCTACAGCTGGGAGGCGCTGCCAAGCTCAGACGGGAAGATATTGCATGTGGTATCATGGACGAGAGTACGAAAATATGACCGTGACTCAGTAAACGGGCGAAAACGTTGACAATCAGCATCGAAGCATATGTGTTGACGGTTAGTCGAAAATTGTCAAATTTACGTGAGTCGAAATTTACTTCTATTGTGTTTTGCAAAACAGTGATCTCAACTTTGCATCGTCACACTTTTAGGATAGAAGCGTCTCTTTATTTTTGGCTTTCACCGGTACTTTTCATACAAAGCAGGTCACAAAACAAAGGACATTTTCCACTACCTTCAAAATTATTAGAAATCAAACCAAAATTATTCTTCCGAGCGAAAAGTTTGGCAATGGAGAGAAGCAAAGACTCTGATGATTACTGACAGATAAAATGTCAAAAATTTAAATTTTTGATTGATTTCGTTAATGAAAAAGACATTTACGCAATTCAATTTTCAAAGTCAAACACTTAGTGACATCAAATGTGGCTTTTATGTCAAAAGAATCAGCTGCGCACACGAAATTGGCGTGAAATGAATGGAGACACACTGCCAATGCCATCTGCATTTTCTAAGCAAAAGCAGCTAGTCATGCTAAGAAGTGAGTACTATTTTTGTTATATTTGAAGCTAAATGTTCGCCGAAACAAATTTATTTCGGCAAAACTAAAGTCAATACTAACCTCAAGAGAGAATTCAGAAATCAGATATGAAGTTAAAAGAGCGAAAATACCAATTAAGATTCAGCTCCTCTAGACAAATATAATAACTTTTCTCGAACAATTCTATTTTCAAGTGAGGGTTCCTTGTTCCTTACACAGAGAAGGCATGGGCGTGTACAGGTGGGGGCAGAGGGGGGCAAATGCCCACCCCTAGAAAAAATTCCTCGAAAAATCCTCGAGAAACGAGCGTAGATGGAGGTGTTCAAGCCATTTTGAAAAGGAGATACAAAAAGCATTATTTTTCCACTGTGTCGTAAACGATTTAAACTTTGTGTCACAAGTACGAAACACAATCGCTACTATTAAAGACAAAAAAATTCACGTAAATTACTGTTGGTTTGATTAAAAAAGTGTAGTATTGGTAAAACGAATAAATGTGTACATGACAAAAACACAAATGAAACAAATATTTCCTCGTTTTTTCCTCGTTTTTTCTCTCTCCTTGTTTTCCTCGTTTTTTTCCCTCTCCTTGTTTTCCTCGCTTTTTTACCTAAATTCGAGGCTGGACACGCCCATGAGAGAAGGTAAAGTTTATAGCCACTACTTTCTCTTAAAAGCCATTTATTATATAGAGTAGCATTAGTGTTGAGTAAATTAATATAATTGTTCCACTTTGCTATACTTCATGCCTTTCAAACACAGAAAAACTTTTAATTAAAATCACTTCTCATCAACTGTGTCTATATTTCACTAACTACAATTTTTTCAATGCAATCCACTGTCTACCAGCAATTCATATTTCCGTGGATGACAGTTTTCACTTTTTGCCATCAACCGCAGAACGAAATAATCATCGAAACATATTTTATTTTTAAAAAAAGGCGCTTTTTTATAGGAAAATCCTGGCAAAATATCAATTTGTCGTATCTGGTGACTCCTTATATCGTTTAAATTACACTTCATTACCTTAAATTAACACGTCCATACGTTCCGAACGTGTATACATATCGCAAAACTGGCTACCGTATTGTTTTTGACACTTTTGAGGAAATTTTTTTCACTTTTGATGGAAAGCTTCATCTTGAAAATAATATCAGACTACGTGTATATGAAAAAACAGCAACAACTTAGCGAACGAAGCCAGGAGTGTTCGTGTTTTTTCCATTAAATGTCACTTCCAATAATAGCTCGAAGAGGACTTTTTTTCCGGTCTCCGGTTGAATATTTTAAGGAAAACGTTTTATGTATACACATGCTTGATGTGTATGATTTTTTCCCGAAGAATTCGAAAAATAGTAGAGGTAAATGATTTTCACGACAGGATTCCGTTGTGCAGTACCTATCGAGATACGGGCTGTAGGAAATTTTGATGAAATCCATCAAACCGGATGACATCCCGGCGGGGTATCAATTTGACAATGAAATTCGATCAGGCCGAAGACCAAAGAAACCTCCACGTAACTTTTTACCGAAATGAACAGAATTTTTTTCTCGTCTCCGCTCGTTGCGCTATGATATTATTTACTTCAATCGAAATCCAATTGATTTTCATCTCGGGGGATTTCTGTCTATTGACTTGCAAGCTATCGTCGTTGGTATGGTTGGAAAGTTTATCGCTATACAACTCATGGAACCCGTGCCCGGCCCGGCACTCCATCATCGGGGCTCACTCGCTATGAAAGTATGTATTCATAAATCGATCAATTCCATCAATACCATACATCGGTTTCAACTTAAATTTTTTTTTTTTTGAGAATATGCGGGAACTTCCGCTCCGTCCCAGTTTGATCCCGGGTCTTGGCGTTCGGTTGCTGCAAATTATTTCGGTTTTTATGCTCGAGTTTTACAGGAAACAGAACTGAAAGTTCCAATGGGCTGTTGTTAGGTCCCGGCTGGTTACTATTTCATTTCCGCTCTTATTTGCTCAAGTCCCGCTCACGAACAGATATCGCTAGCATGTGCATGCAGAGATGAAAGACAGACGGATAGAAGCTCGGAGGTAGAAGATACAGAAGTGAGTGTGGAATGAAGCGGACTGTGGAATCGTAAGTAGGAAAAAAAGTTAAACTCTCTGACTGACGATTTTTAGAGTTCAATCACAACCTCTTTCATCGCTCCACTTCGACGAACCGGTACGAGTAATGTCTTTGGGGAAACTTAAAAATTTATCGAAACAATATTTGCCAAGAGATATTTCATCGAAAGTATAGGAAATGGCAAAACTATGGATCAACGTATTCCAAAGCGTTCATACACATTGTGTTATATATGAAATAGTTCTCAAATTTCCTGGAGAATCCCGAAAGTATTCACTTTCAGTACGTTGAACCGATCGACTATAGTAGTTATCTTGGAGTGCGACGCGGGGAGTCGAAAAACCACCCTCAAGTAGTTTCAATACACCTACCAACCGTATATAATTACGAATCGCATCAGAAAATGTTTGGCTGAGTAGGTTCATTATCCGGAGTTGATTTCACTGTATCCCCAGTCGTGCCAAAACATCGAAAAGCCGACAAAGGCGATTGGCATCGCCCGGAGGAAAGGTTCTCAACAGTACTGGGTGTTGCTGTTGAATACTATCAATAATGTTGATGGATTTTAATTATTATTTGCACTAACTGGCAGCCAAAAAGTTGTAGCGCGATATCAATCATTTTGCTTGCTGTTGCTGTGATGTCTATTGTGCTGGTTGGGCTACGCTCCGGGTTTCGTTTGGATTATTTCTTTCACATTGGGTGAAATGGGTGGAAGGACGCGAGCGGGATATGGTCGGTGGCGGATAAGAGCGAAGTTAATTTCATTGTAATTGGTAGAAAGTATTTGTGTGATGTATCACTTTTTGGAAGTTTGCCGGGTTTGAAAGTTGATTGATGAACATTTAATTTTCGAGAGAGTAACGAAAGGTCAATGAAATGGTCGATTGTATTGGAAAGAAAATAGATTTTTCCTTAGTTTTCATCAATTTCGGGGAGGAAATAAAGTGTTGACTGGGCTATCCTCTTTGGTTTCTGAAGAATATTTACTTAATTGATGATGTGATTAAATTCGAAGATGAGAAATCAATATTAATTTTTGCGTCGAAGTTGCTGGACGCACAATATCCTTTTGCTGGCAAGAAATTGTATTCAACCGAGGAATTGGCACTAACGTTTGTAGAATCAAAGTTTAATTTAACCTATTTGAATGAAATATAAAACATTTCTGATTTGTTCTATGTGCGTACATAAACTGTTACCAAATAAAATTCAAAATTGTTGGCCCTAACGGGCATTTAATTAGTAGCACAAAAAACCTTACACCGAACATTAAAATAATATTGTAAAAGTGTAAATATATATAAACAAATAGTGAAATTTTTATAATGGAATGGCTTATATTTTGCTTTATATTGTTGTACTTATCTATCTCCGCTTCAGCACTCCCCTTTATACGTTTTACGATAACATCATGCTCCAATATATAAATTTCATTCACAGCGTTTTGCGAACTTTTTCCACATCAGCAATGGCCTTATGTTGTTGATGGCTAGCTGAGCATCCCGGATCGCTTCCTGTGATAATCTCTCGGTAATTTCAGTCATCAGAACTTGACTCCCTTTCCGCGAGACATTGGCAATGCTTGCAGTTATTTGTACAAGGACGACAAGACAAAGCATCGGCTTTCGTGTGTATTCCTCCTCTATAATGTATTATGCCGTAGTTATATGACTGTAACCTGGATACTGTTATGGTTTCAGCATCATTAGTTTGTTGGGCCTACATTTGATCTTCCAATGTGATTTCTACATACTTCTCTGATGTTTTCCACGAAGAAGAAAAAGTCGTTATATTAGACCGTCTAGACTCACCGCTTTGATCACATCTTTCTCCGCGTCGCTGGAAATACGTGGCTTCATACTTCCTGCGGCAGTCTCTATTGATACCTTGTTGAAACAATCACTGCCACCTGGCTCTAGAGCCTATGTTGCAGGGGCGGCTCGTCGATGTACCCAAAGGAAGCAGTGCTTCCCTTGCTAAACCACAAAATTGATTAAATAATCAATACTATATGTAATAATCAAAAGATTTACAATCAATATTTAACAATCAATGTAACAACATTTATTTTCTTACAAAAGGCTAATTTCCATCACTACTATGAATCAAATAGTTTTATTTCATAACAGTCCAACTACAGAGCTTCCACGTTAAATTTACAGCGACGCAACGAAAACTCAAACATTTTACTACAAACTGCAGACACTGCATACCATTCAATTCAAAACATACATTTCATTGAGATATACTACACAGAACACTGAAGTGATCTTGTTTCAATGCTCAAACTCGTGGTTTTCGCATATATCTGCTTAGACGCACAAAAATTTTACAATCAGTGTAATCAAATAGTATCGCAGACGCTGGCTCAGTTCACAGCGTCTTGGTGGATAGAGAAATTCAAAAAACCCTTGCCCCATCCACCCGCTGAACGACTCGAAAATCTTTGCTAATTAATGAACTTAATACGCTGCAAAGTTATCCGCGTCTCCTGTTATGTTACTGTAGATTCTCTTCTGCTCCTATTCTTACGAGCCGTTCCCCTTAGGAATCGATGCATTTTCTGTTTTGTTCAGTGTATACATGTACGGTGCAAGCTATGGTGATGTTCATGTGGGGAATAGAATAGTAGGAGTTACATTTTTTCGTGTGCAATTATCCCTAGATCGGTTTTTTGTGTCTGCTTTGGGTTTGCTTTCCCAAAAGACGTAGTTGTTCGGTTCTGGTGCTTTAGTGAAATGACCACTTGATTGCTTTGGACGTCTATGCTGACGCTGAAAAGTCATCCGCGTCTCTATTATGTTTCTGTTTCCCGTCATGATGTACGTTACAGAATTTGTAGATTCTCTTCTGTTCTTTTTCTCACGAGTTGTTCCCCTTCTGATTTGATGCCTTTTATGTTTTGTTCGCATGGTGTATGTACGGTGCAAGTTATTGTGATGTTGATATGCAGAATATGTAGGAGTTAAATTGTTTCGTGTGCGATTTTCTCCAGATCGGTTTTTTTGTGTCTGCTTTGGGTTTACTTTCGCAAAATGAGTTTCTCGGTTCAGGTTCTTTGGGTGATATGACCACTTGATTACTTTGGACGCTTATGTTGACGTTATTTCTATGTTAAATTTCTGGAGTGCTTTCTTTAGCATTTATAGTTTACATTAGGTGCGTTTTTTTATGTCTTCTCGCAAAAAAACGCAGCTGTTGTAATTCTTTTGACTTGATTTTTTTGTATTGTCAGTATTAATACGGTCGGTTAAAGATGGATAAAAGGATAGTTTTTAAAGTAAATTATAACATAAAGCTCGTTAAAGTGAGAGCGTATTGAATAGATTCTGCTTCGAAAAGCTAATATTTACCCGTTTAATATGGATTTTAAAGTGGAAAGTTGATGTGATTGTGTCTTTTTCATTGAGGATCTTATTGAGTCTTGGCAACCATGACCACTAATTTCGCTCAGTCAACTGTTTGCAAAAGGTAACTATATTAGGCACTTTTATTACAAATTATATGAGAAATTTATTTTTATTGTGGCATTGGCTCACTAATTTAATTTGCTAAAATATGCTTTACATCCTCTACTTTGAGCTATTAAAAAACTTTCACCATTTATTTAGCCTGTATTATGTTTTCAATTTAACTTGTTTTTATAATTTAAAAAAATTTAAGAAATTAATATTTATTTTTGCTTTCAAATACTATACATAATTTGAACTTTTGTGAGATTTTTGATATAAGTGAGTAGGAATATCACTGAAATAAGCTATGGTAATCACTAGCTTTTAATGCAAATATGGCCAGCCTTGAAATACCTAATTGATTTTTACACGATATTTCCAAAAATCGCATGTATAGTTTACTACGCGCTTCATAAGTATACTTATCTATATTATATGCTTATATATTTTGCTGTGCTTCCCTTAGTCTCCAAACCACGAGCCGCCACTGCTATGTTGCTATATGTCTCTGTGGAACTGCTGAGTGATAACTTAGCCTTGTTTGCTTGCGGTAATCTCGTTGTAGTTACCCTCGTTTGCCGAAGTTCTAGTACCTGGGTGTACCATATGTCTGCGATTTCATATTTATGCCGACCCGCTTAAATCTGTATTCTTTCAAAGTTAAATCTGGCTGTGGCATCTGTGTCAGCCCAATTTTCTGCGTCGTACACCGAGCACACCAATCGTGGTAACCTTTCAAATTAAAACCGATGCTAGAGAGTTTCGCCTGGTTCTCCTAAAAACGGTGTTTCCCCTGGAGACTGTGATCTGTAGATCTGCTTCAAATAATCGTCTCCAAATTCGAGTGTAGCTAAACTTAAATTGTTCGATGGACCTCGGCTGCTGAGCCCTGTAACGCTAGCATCAATGCTGTTACTTGTTCTCGCTAATTTCAGTTGCTTCTTGCGATAGCTTCGAACTTTTTTTTAACTTCTTTTACTATTTCGTTCATACCGTGAATTCTTTCTTCGAAGCATCGGACTTTGTTGTTAAGCTTTTGGTTTAGGTTTCGAATATCTTTTTTCAAGCGTTTCGGATGTTTTTCCAACTTTTATTGTTATGACAGGTCTATTGATTGTTGTTCTATATTTTTCAGCATCAGCTTCAGCATTTATCATTTTTCTTCACTGTCGTTGTCACTGCCTATATCTGGGGGCTCGAACGATTCAAGCCATTCAGATATAAATGCGTCGGTCTCAAATTAAGACCAAATTAAGATTACGCTGCATTTTTCACACCGTTTAAGTTCATGATTATTATTCAGTCGACTTAAGTTCATTATTAATATTCACTAAAAACAATATTTACAGTTTATTTTTTTGAAATCCAGAAAAACTCACAACTATCATTTATTGTCTTCTACTTTACTGTCTTTTAATTTTATTTCACTGTGTGTCAGTTTGAGCTCACTTTTTTCACTTTATTATGTCTTATCTCACTTTTACCACTTTTGTTTTTAACTTTCATCCACTATTTTTCACTTTTAAATGACTATTATTCACTTTCGTAAAAATCCCACTACTGACACCATTGTTGCGCTTTCCCGCTTCGCAACCTCTAGTTAAATTTTTGCGAAACTGGAAACATTTCATTTTGTCCTTTTACTCCAAGTAGAGTGTGATTAAATTTCATTTTTCAATTTTCTTACAAAATAAAAGCTAAGCTAAGTAATAGACATGTAATTGCAGAGAAGCGAATTCATAGCGAATAAGTGGCATTTTTTTCAAATTTCATTTATTCTACGTCATTATTATCATAAAATAGTCTTTTTAGTGTAAATATTCCACACTGTCTGTGATTCCCACACTGGGCGCTAGTATTTTAACCGAAATTTTATCGATGTTTTGAAAAAACAAATATATAAAAAGCCTCTGAATTTCAGACTTGCTGTGTTTCAAAGTCACTCAAGCAAATTGGCACTGATCCATTATAAAATGTGTATCAAATATCCCGTTAAAACAATTACTGACATCTTTTTTCCCTAGAAAACTCTAACGAAGCCGTAGAATCAAAGTTCGTTATAACCCACATGATTGTATAAAATATATCCATAATAATCTGGTTTTGATTTTTTCACAGAAGCATCAAGGAAGTTATATTATTTTAGAAGACTCGGATAAAACTCTCATTTGATACTTTCACATCTTCTATGACAATATACATAAAAATTGCCATATCTCCCACACGATTTTCAATCAATATTGCCTGAATTTTGGCATTGCGTCAAATCACGGAGCTTCACATTAGCCTATGTATGTATATGTTCCTCTATCAGCTTCTCCCTGAAAACTGTTTGCATAATGAACCGCTATCTTAATATATGCAAACCGAAAACTTGATCGTTCTCTTCGTAATAAAGGAAGCTGCTAAAACTTTTATGCGAATATTTTCAGTGACGAGCGGAAGCGATACCATGTCGTTATTGACAGTAATAAAGCTTTTTCATCCATTCATTTGAACCGTATTTGCTTCGTTTCGTCTTTCAGATACCATTCAAATCCAAAGTCGAAAAAGAGGTCACCAAGTGATTTTCATGAACTTTTTATGACCTTACATGTAAATATAGTCAAAGAGCCGACGATTTAAATGCTTCCTAAATTCCGCACATTTGGTAGTGCTTGACTGCAGACGACAAATAACTAAATCCCGCGAAAAAATCCTCCGAAAAAATTGATTGTATGAAATTGAGGAGCTCAATGGCTGTTCTGAATAATTTCATAGAAATCATCGCAGCTTCGTGATGCGATAAAGAAAATTTTATGATCTCATAAACCATGTGAAACATGTCATACTGCCGTCAGATATCGTTCACTAATCGACCAAATAGACGCCAAGGAATGCCACCAAAACTACATTTTGCGCTCGGAATGCACGTTTTCTGATGAATATTTCTCATTTTTCTGGTCCTGAGATCTGTATTACGAAGTGGAACAAAAAGTTGCCCTTATTTCCTAAATGCTGCGTGTGAACATAAAGAAAACTGCTATTAAAAGCATTTATACGAATTGCGGTCATTAATCCTTTTTGTCTTTTGCCGACTAGCAACCTTTTTCATTCTTCATCCGTCACTCTCCTATGAGTTTTTCGAACGAAATCGGGCTTAGTACGCCCGGGCCTATAACACCATCATCATCGATTTGAATCCATCGAAAATATCCTATCATTGAAATAGTAGCAACTCGTTTTGATTTCAAAACGATCAAATCCATCCAAATCGTACGATTCACTAACTGTGAGCTGTGGATTCTATGGAAACTGGCCCTGAATTCGCTAGTTGCCCGAAAATCCGAATTCTATTCGGCGAAAGGATAAGCTACGAACATGGTGACGAGCTGAACGGTTTTCAGCGAAAAATGGAAAAGAATGAAATGAAAGACTACTGAATGAAGGACGAAAAGCGTTTGAAAGATGGTTTGCACGCACAGCCCGGAAAGAACGAGGGCGAGGGTTGAGTGTTTATAGTAGATATCGCAACAAACGCTTTTCCAGACCATTCTGACCCATCATCAATTCGCTGATTTGAAATTCTATTACAGGTCCTTAAATATTTATCGTAAACAGAAGCATACGTCGGTTGTGCGGCTAGAGAGAGCTTATCCAAACGAAAAGTGGCAGTAGCAG
Organism: Nemotelus nigrinus; assembly: GCA_947369275.1. Lineage (NCBI taxonomy): Eukaryota > Metazoa > Arthropoda > Insecta > Diptera > Stratiomyidae > Nemotelus > Nemotelus nigrinus. The sequence continues at coordinate 151,497,478 of OX376373.1, forward strand.
CCATGTAGTAGACATTTTCAATGACTACTAGCGTAGCGGTGGCTGGTGGCCATCGACGCTTTGGAACTCAATAGAAGGTCGATTGAGAGAAAGACCCTTTAGGTCAGTCTGAATAAAACGACTGATGGTAAATTAGTGAAAACATTAAAAGCACATTCTGCCTCGCATACGTGTAGACGATTGGGGGCTCGAGGCAATCGGTAGAGGGTGGTTTCGAAGAAGTGAACGGTATTGTACACAGAAACCGTGGAAATCAATTGAAATATCATTAAGGGATTAAAGTTTATACCCGAGAGGGTATGTGGGTTGTGGCTCCATAAAATGATTCGGTTGCGGTTGAAGTTGAGCACCTGACTATCTGCCAGTTGCCCGGTCATCAAACAGAAAGCCTACGTTCGGAGAAATATTAATTAGACGTTTAAAAGAAATGGGAAGGTTGTTTGAGCATTTGAAATAAGCTCCAGTTGGTGGTTTGATTTCGATATCAAACGCATTTATAATGAAGTAGATCTTGTGGGAAGGATGTGACCTTCTTTGCTAGGGGTGAATACAAAGTAGGTAGTGCAGTAGCGCGGAAAATTTATTGATCTTAATTATTATTTGGAGAGGTTCCAATGGCATTCGAAGTGGATTTATGGGGCAGTTCTATAAATTTCATGGGACAATTTAAAAAAAATATGATGAGCCAAGGTTAGTTTGTAGTTCAGGGTATTATATAATCTTTGTTAGTGTCAGTATGAGGCATAAAATGGTTTAGTGACGCGTAAAGAAATAAATTTAAAAAAAAAACTAGTTGCGAAAGCTCTATTCTGAGTCACAGTTTCCATTAACTTCTTTTGGAAATACTAAGCCAATCATATTTATGACAGTTCAGTGACGTAATTAATCTAACCGCGGTCATTTATTTTTATTCCGCTACTGCCGTGTGTGTCCTACAAAAATTTTATTGTGACTATAAATAGAAATCATTTTTTATTATGATAATAAACCAATAAAAGAGTAAATTTAGCTAGAAAGACAGATAACAATATAAAAAAAAACACATTAATACTCTCGGATATGCCAAAAAAAAATCAAACCTAAACTCTCACGTCATTGCTAAAAATGCTCAATGCTAGCAATTAGTTATTATTATTATAGCTTTAAGACTACACACATATTTTATTTGGCATAAAATCAAAAACATAAACGAAATTATTTTGCTATAAAAAATATATTGATATGCAAACATATGTTTTCGGAAGTATAACAAGAAGTTGTACAGCTAGTATCATAAGAGGGTGTGCGCTGTAAACAAGAGCGGGTTTTCAATGTTTGGCAAGTGCTGACGCCATTTGGTTGTTTAAGGTTTTCTCTAATGCGCTATGCAGGTTACAGTTCAGTTGCATTGCGAAATTCAGAGAAATCGGAGATAATCAAAATGAGTGCTGCACACGCGAGATCTGAAGCTGTGTTTTTGTGTTTGCACCCTAAAAGGCCAAAAATGTCAACAACCTTAGAAAGTCGAACCAGTTGGCTCGGAAGTGAATTGACTGGTAATAATGAGACTAGGTTAGGTTAGGTTAGTGAAGAGGGCTGCCGGGAACACAGCCGGCATTAGGCCACCAGTTTGGGCCCATTTGCCACCCTCATGGACAATCACACGCTTTCATGCTGCCTCCTCACTGTGGGCCATCATGTGGCCCATGTGCGTGGGCCATAATGTGGCCCATTGTGTAGACGGGCGATGGCTTGCAGTGGCCGACAGTGGCGAAGCATGGAAATGGCGATGGCCGAGGATGGCTTTCGGAGCGGTTTTTCACACACATCAAAGCCGGCCATCATGCACAACCGAAAAATCATGACTGGGCCATCTAGCGGCCCAGTGTGTGGAGGCAAATTTGTGATGGTGACCATAATTGTGGTGATCATTGCGACCATTGCAGTGGCCGATGATGGCCCACAGTGAAGAGGCAGCATCACACTTACAGCCATGGCACTGGCGGGATTCGAATCCGCAGACCCCGTAGCACGCCGCTTTTCGGCCTGACGCCTTAGCGAGCAGAGCTACTGGGCCCCCAATAATGAGACTAAAACGGTGGGCGATTTACCCGATAGAGGCTTAAAAAGGACCACTGCCGAAGCCGAGGACAAGGCCATCGTTGGGATATTCGAACAATGTCCGATTTATCTTGAAGCTAAAGCTTCGTCAGAAGCGTGTAGTAAATTTATAACAGCTATATTATGATCTTTACGTTATCTGTCAAAGTTTACCAGCAATAATGGCCGAAAATCTGATCGAAATTATGCCCGAACGGTGTCAAGCTTAATTGGAAAATGTGGACGATTTTACACATTGTGTATAACGCGCACTAGCTTTTTTTATACAGAAGTTAATAAAATAAAATACATATATTCGTTTGGTTTTCTTTCCAGTGCGCACGCTTTTGTAATATCAACGGGAAATAGCGTGTACTAGAAACATTTTTGAAACATTTTTAAGTCCGCTCTTAAGTTAAAACCTATTATTCTGTCAACGAATAACTTTTGCAAAAATAAAGTCTAGACAATGAGTTTTGAACGTGTTTTAAATGTGAATATGGTAATATTTATGAAATTTTTAACCCTATGCGTGCGCTAGGCGCCTAAAATGAAATTGGGAAAATTTGAAAGTTTTTGAATTGCGGTAAATTTTGGCCAAATTATCAGATCATCACGAAACCTAAAGGACATATTGATGCTCCCAAGTTGTAAACTTGTGTAGTTTTCTATAAACGTGCTGGCAACCCTGCAGCTACGGCTACGGCATTGAAAGTAAAAACCTACAAATCATCGACTCTCCTGAAAAATTTTCGTCTTTTACCATTAAAACCAGCTCATATAAAAATCTTATGCGTTGTTTATACGATCAAAGCAAAACTTTTGAAATTTCATATCGGACAAGAACGGTAACCCTCCTTTAATTTACTTATATTTTTTCATCCGAAACTTCTGTTCAGGAGAACTCTTAGCCCAATAATCAGATACATCCGAAATTCACAGAATGTATTGATATTAAGTAGGACCAAGTCTGATATAAGCGATTTGGAAATGTGCGCAACGCTGTGCCAGTGGTGCCATCTTGAAAAATTACAAAAAAACTGCTTTTTGCCCTATGAATTTTGATTCGGTGACCTTTTTTTCATGAAATTCATACAGTAACTGAACTAACTGAACTAAGCCACGTGTGGTAGAAATTTGGCTGAAAAATTCGGCTGGAGCTACTTGCTATAGTAATTTTGGTGTCTTGGATTTTGAACATTTTCTCAGAAAAAAAAAAACAGTTTTGCTCCATAGCTTCCAGTATAGCCATGAAATCAAAACGAAGTTCATATGGTAAATGGAACAATATTCAGGAAGAATCTGGTTGAAAAACCATGATAGGGCTGCTCGCTATTGTTGGTGTTCATTTTTTCGCCATATTTATATTAAGCGATTTTATCGTAAAATTTTCAAACGGTAATGATCTTGTAGCGACAATCAACAACAAAAGCTAGCATTTCGAAATTCTCAATTTCTTTGTACTTCTATAACTTCCAATGCAGTCATCGAATCGGAATGAAATTCGCAGGGTCAGTTGATTTCAATGTGGGGCAGATGTGATATATTTTTGGCTTTGATGCTACCAAAGGGTTTCCAGCACGAGGCGTTTTTGCTATTTTTGTATCAATAAATGCTTAAACTAAGTATTCATTTCGCTAATGTTTACACTGAAAATAAGCTACCAATGTTTAAATTTTCGAAATTCTGGAAATTTTTTGGATAGTGATCCCAAACATTTTTATATCCTTTTAAATTTCGATGAAGTTATCGGATGAAATTAAGATTGATAGGATGATTTCATTTTGACGTGAGACAGTTGTGGGAGACTTTTAGTTGCAGCGGTGGTAAAGTGTTGCAAGCACTAAGCATTTTCTATGTGTATTTTAAGTTATGCTGCTTTCAAAGCTTTGTAGTGTTTGACTTTCCTAAATCTTGAAATTAGTGCAAGTGGTAGCCCTGGAAACCTTTCCACCATATAAGTTTAAATGCATTGGTGAGATCAAAGCGGTTTTGCTCTAGAAACAAGTTGAAGCACGCTTAGTAGATTATTCACTCAAAATTTGCATGATTATTTTATTGTTCATCGAAGATTAGTATTTCTAGCGGTTCACGTGCGCTAGAGTTTTTTTAGTATTCATACAATTTAGGAAAATTATTTTTTTTTAAAATAGATTACACAAGTTTAGAGCATAGTGTTTTTCAAAAATGTTTACGAAAGTCATTTAAATCAATTGTTCAAAAGTCCAAACGAAAATGTAGGTCAAAATGGTTGCTTTTAGTTTCAAAATTTACTATTCCTACCACCACCTTGAGTACCCATAACCATCTGTACCTCTACTAGCACAGCTATTTTCTATTATTTAAATGCCAATGAAAAAATGAGCTTCAATCCAAACAGTTCTGCTCCATATTTTTCCTCTGCAACAAAAAATAACATAACTATTCCCATGAAATTTCGTTACATCATTATTCCACTTTTTCTTCCCAATCTTTTGCACTGCAGTAGTATTCTCATCAGATTACGTACTTTTCACTGCAATTTACTCAGATTTTTCGAGCATTTCTTCTCTTAGCTTCAACAACAAATCACACGCTTAAAGTAATTCAGGTCTCCTTCTTACGTTGGCCAACAGTGCAATCAGACAGACAGCCACTACTATGGCTCAAAAATAACTATTCACTTCTATCAACGCTCGTTTCCACTTCTCGCGAATGAGAATCAGAGAAAATTACTACACGAGATATCCAAGAAAAATTTCACTTTGGAGAAAATAGAGTTACGAACGATAAGGGCATGAGGGAGTAATGGTAGTACCACCATAGCATAAAACTCTTGTCGCGTTACAGTTGTACATGTTTGGAAAATATGGTACTACTTTGGAATTCTCATCTTTTATGTCTTTTATATTTTCGCTTCATTCCCTTCTTTTCAGTCCTTTTTGTTGCAGCCGTGAAAAAAGTGCAAAAGTTAAAAGTCAGACCTGCTGCTAGCTACCTATTATATATGTGAATGTTGGGCGGGATTTTATGCGCACGCGAATGCATGCTAGGGAAAACATTTTCATGTTTCTCGTTCGCATGCAATGTAAAGAAACTAAGTGGATTTATTGCATTGGAAGTAATAATTCAGGATATTTTTCACAGCTAGAAATAAGTGATGCAGACGCTAGAGGTGGCAATTTGTGTAATATGATTGGAAAATAACGATAGTAGCAATTAGTGTTGGCTATAGAAAAGGAAATGAAAGAGGAATCCGTTTGGATGGATGTGGCTTATCATTTGTACAAGGTTGATTTTTAATTTATTATTGTTTCTATTATTTTATTTGTACAAGGTTGATTTTTAATTTATTAGTGTTTATCGAGAATGAAAGTGAATTGAAAATATTCACTATTAGATTTCAAGCGTGATTTCCTTTGAACTTTTGCGCATAGAGGAGCAGACCTACCTAAAACTACAGCATGTCATTGTAAAAGCCGTGGTACGAAACGCCAAGAAATGTAATCTTTGTTTCCAGCCGGTTTCATACCAGACAAAGGATACCGTCATTTGAAACAAATCGCGGCAGAGTGTCGTAGCTGCGCATTATTGTGCAAGGCTTGATCGGAAGTTTCTCCAAAAAAAATCATCTCATCAAAATAAACGTACGGTTCATGGTACCTTCTATGCTAAGGGATCATGCAATAATGCGTCCACATAGCTCACGTCACTGATCCCATCAATTTTAGGTTGTTCACCACTTCACCTGTCTGTTTCTGCTTCTCGTGCGTCAAGCTATTCGCTTTCAGATTTGGCCCACCACCTCTTCATTCTCCAGGCCTTCTAGCTTTATAAGTCCGGATCCAATTCTTCTTCTTTTGGCTGCCTACCTTTCTAATTACCTGTAGTTATTCGGTTACCCACGTTATCACAACGAGTTCACCACCATGCTCAAGTTTGGCTATTCTATGCCCAATTCTACAACGGGAAACCTCTCCAGTTATTCACGTGATTTCTACTATTTTGTGTTTATCTAATTCTAACTCTCCAAATCTAATTCATCAAATCAATTTATTTTCCCATATAAGACTCTCCCTCTTATAGCCCTTATTAACGTCGTTGTTTCAACTTCATCCTCTACCACGCAAGTTTTGTATGTTGCCTAGCGAACGAACAAAAATAAAAATTGTTATAAGTCCTACCGCGGACTGTAGCAAAACACTTTTTTAAATCGGAATTGTATGTTTATTAGAAGCAATCTAGATCAACTGTCTAGTTGGAGTAACAAATGTAGACTAACTTAATTATCTAATTTGATGAGACGAAGTCATGTTCACCTAGATGCAGATTTGCTAAATCAGCGTCTGCAGTTGTGCGCTTCGTAACGGACTTTATCACGATGTGCAACAGGGCGTCATATTTCCCGCCAGGTAATTTTACATTTTCGCGACCGGGCGCCGCCGTATACATGACTTCTCCCCCCTTACAATCTGAATTCTCCTGAATTCTGGTTTTACACTTTTGGTTTTATTTTTCTCAAGTATAAAATTACGGATATCAAAATTAAAATAGTAATTAAAAATATTGAGGTTACGTTAAATCCGTATGAAACATTTTTATGATGATTGAGTTCGTTAATTTTCTGAACATTTTTAACGTTTTCCAAAACTATTTCTTCTAAGGTAACTTTGTTTTTGAAATTTTCATTATTTATTTCATTAGGGTAATAAAATCTCTCTGCGAATCTATTTTTAATATTTGAAAAGAAATGGTCAACAATTTTAATTTCACAGTTATTGAATTGTATTAACATGTTCCTATTAAGTTTTAATTTTCTATTGTCGCAAGTGTGATTAAAATTTAAGTGGTTTGCATTTTTAACTAATAGGGTTTCTTCATCTATTTTGATAATTTCAGTAATGTTATTTGTTATTAATTTACAATTTCGTTTATATACACAATGTTTGGATGATTCTAATTCATTTAGGTATTTCAATTTTTCATATTTATACATTTTGTCATTATACTTAAAAGTAATTTCTTCATCAGCGTCTATTTCTTTATATAAATTGTTTGGCATTGGCAAAATCGTTCTGAGTTCTACAGTTATGTATTCTTTTGGTATTTTAATAGCAAATATCAATATTTTCTCTCTAAAAGAAGTAACTCCGAGTTTAGTTTGTTGCAATTTGTTAAGATCGATATTATAACTTTGAATTTCATGATCGGTAAGTATATTAGGATGAAAAATGCCACTTTTTGCTGACGCAACATTATCCTGTATGTGCTCTATTTTATTTCTTAGAATTTGGGTTTTAAAAAGAATATCATGAAACATAGTTTTACTGAAAGTTATATTTGTAATGGCATTAACGTTTTTGATAAATAGTTTTCTGTCGTTTTCAATTATATTCTTTAATTGAATAATGCTTCTATTAAAATAATTATTGATTGTTACTTGTTGATTTAAATTATTAATTGCGTTGTGGCTATTTAAGTCTATTGTCTGTAAATGTTTATTTATGTCTTGTCTGTCTTGGTCGTCCATGGTTCCAAAAAGCCATTTGTTTATAGAGCCAATAATATTAATGAGTCCTCTTTTTCTACGATTATTTTTGGAAACTTGGTTTGGAATCAGGGTTTTAACTTTAGTTCGTAAATGTTGTAATTCTGTTAAAAGTAAGTCTTTGTCTTTGTCATTCAGGTTGTTGACATTTGTGGTAAGAATGTTAATTACGTTAAGTATTTCAGTTGTGTTAATAAAATGTAGTATTAATTTCGTCTTGTGAACAATGTCTGTTTCATGTAGTCGTATTTCCGTATATCCAGATTGATCCGTGATTTCGTATATGTTTAATTGTCCTTTGGTTGTAGTCAGTGTTGAAATAAGTACAAGTAATGTCCAAAGAATCTGCATAATTTATAAAGTTCAAATATTCGTTCGAAAAGTTAATATTGGTGTATAAAGATTTAGGGTTGCCAAATAGAATAGTAAAAACTCTATTTGAATAATTTGCCTTGCATAGTTTCCAAAATCATCCTTTTTCTTAGGTAAGGAATATTTTGCTGTGAAAATGTTAATTTAGCATTTCTTGAAACAATTTCCGATATAATACAACTAAAAACACCACAATCACTACCATTCTCTTGTTTTGGAGTATTTTTGTTATTTTTGTTGTAAGTTATTTGAATCGAATGGTTTCCCTTGTTTATCTAAAGACTCGCTATTAAGATATTATTCTAAAACAGTCAATAGTTGGGGGTTTGTACCTCCTAAAGAATCGTAATATCTAATAGATTTTTCTTTTAAGTCAATAATTGCTACCGTCCAATGGTTCGAATTAACATGGACAGGAATTAGAATGATGTCAAACGAGAATAAATCGACTCGTCGTGTCCATCTTTTGACAGCTTCATATCCGTTCTAAAAGTTTGGTTACAAAAAAGGTATTGAAAGCATATGTTTTCGGTAATCCTCTGAGATATTCCCTTTCGCTTCTTTCTCTAATAAGGTTCATATAAAAATTTATGATGTTGTCGTTTAGCCAATTATTATTCTTTAAAGTCCAAATATCGCGTTTTTCTATATTTAAATTAAATTTAGTGATTAGGATTTCATTTGGAGAATTCTGTGTAGATACTCTATTGATGATAGCATTTTGTTCTTCCGAAAATTGTCTGAATTCATAATCAGTGTTAGCATCATCTTTTTCGTTTTCTAGCAAATCATTATATTTGAGGGGTCTTTTTATATTCGTTGGATGGATGTTTTGAAGTTTGCTTTGGATGTATTTTGGTTGATATTTCAATCTTTTGGCCTTATAGTTCTTTATGAAACCCATGCTTCTCACTTCAACATACTCTTCTCTACTTTTATTAGCTTTGCTGATCCATTTTTCTTTAGCTTCTAATAAGTTTTTCTTAATTTTATCGTAATCTACTTTATGGTGTTGAACGTTGATTGGGCTACATTTGATTGTAGAGTGGTATCGCTCATTATAGTTTCGGATCGCTAACTGTATTTTTCGTCTAACTGAAAATTTTGCTTGCTTGTGAACGAGTATCCTAAATTTTTCTACAATAGTTTCGTGGAATCTTTCCACATCCGCAATTCCTGTATGGCTGTGAGGTTTTGTGAAATGTATTATTATGTTTTGTTCTTTTAAATAATCTTTTATTAGTACTCCGTTGAACTCATTTCCAGCGAAAATTTTCTCCGGTTTGCCTATTTTTGCAAAATGTTCTTCGAGTGCATCAACTAAGGTAATGTGATTCCTATCTGTCAAATAATACGCTGCACCAAATTTAGAAAATTTGTCAATAACGGTCATAAAGCTATATTTATTTATGGTGTAAATATCAATATATATGATTTGGTTGATATCTGTTGCTGTTTCGGAAAACTGGAATTTAGGTTTAATAGGGTTACGGTCATATTTAACGGACTGACAGACTTCACATTGATTAACGACAATATTGACAAGTTCTAGAAGTTTGGGATAGTAAATTTTATTTTTTAGACTGTTGAAAGTTTCCTGGATTCCTGAATGCATGCTTTCCTTAATATGGTATAAGGATATTTGCCTTACCGCTTCTACTTCGGTTTTAATGTCTATTGCCCGATACGAACATCGTACAAATTTGATTGTTGAGTCGTTAGAAAACAGTTCTCTCAATTTTTCTTGGACTGCGTTATACTGATGATCCGATAATTCCGAATAAATGGCTGTGATTCCTTTTTTGATGTATCTTCTAAATATGTCTGATAGCCTCTCGAAATCGTATTCAGCAATAAAAATAATTCGCTTTTTATGAAGTATTTCGATTTCGCATGTTTTGTTATTAGTTAAAATTAATTGGGTGCTGTACTTATTTACAATATCTTCCTTTATTGGAATATGGTCCAAAAGCTCTTCATCTGCAGAATGCTTTGTTGCCATGGTAACGTCATCTCTTTCTTCAGCATTAAATAAAATTCCTAGATCTGAGCCTGAACTATTTTTGGTTGATTGAGTGGAGTTATTTGTGTCATAATGTTCAATACGACTTAAGAAATCCGCTACTTTATTCTGTTTGCCTTTAAGATATTCAATTGTGAATCTATATTCTCCTAATTTCAATAGCCATCTCTGATGTCGGGGTGAGAGATCCTTGCCTCTATATTTAGCCTGTAAATATTTTATTGGCTGATGGTCTGTGAAAATTTTAAATTTCGTTCCGTACAAATACGTTCGAAAATAACCTACAGACCATATGATTGCCAGAAATTCTTTGTCCGTCGCAGAATAGTTTCTTTCGTGACAGTTCAAAGTTCTCGACGCGAAGCAAACAGGGTGGCCTTCTTGTGAAAGAACGGCTCCTATTGCATAGTTAGATGCGTCGGTCGTTAAATCAAATGGTTTTCCAAAATTTGGGAATCGTAAAATAGGATGCGTACTGATCAATACTTTGAGTTTCTCAAAAGCTTCTACAAAATTAGGGTCTTTTGTATTAATTTTGACATTTTTGGACAAGTATTTGGTCATGGGTTGCGCAATTTTCGCATAGTCCCTTATAAACTTCCGATAATAACCGGCTAGTCCTAAGAAACTTTTGATTTGTCTCTCTGTTTTTGGCAATTGTAACTGTTCTATGACTTTTATCTTCTCAGGATTTGGTTTTAGCCCTTCCTTGGTTATAACGTGCCCTAAAAAACTTGTTTCTTTTTGTAAAAAGTTGCATTTATCTATCTGCACTTTCAAATTATTGTCTTCTAATGGTTTAAAAATTTCAGATAAGGAATTAATGTGTTCTTGAAGCGATGTACTAAAAATTAGCACGTCGTCGAGGTAAACAACACAAGTTTTATTTATATACTTCCTCAACACATCGTTCATGAGACGCTGAAAAGTAGCCGGAGCATTTTTCAGTCCAAACGGCATTCTTACAAACTCATAAAGTCCATGGGGGGTAACGAATGCTGTTTTGTGGCGATCCTCTTCCTTAACGAGGATCTGATAGTAGCCTTTGGCTAAGTCGATTGTTGAAAAATACTGAGCTCTTCCGAGTTTATCCAAGAGAGAGTCAATATTTGGGAGAGGAAATTTGTCATCTATCGTAACTTCGTTTAGTTTACGGTAATCTATGACTATTCTAAATTTCCTCTCTCCGGAATTATCACTCTTTTTAGGGACCACGATCAAGAGACTAGAGTATTTCGAGCTACTCTTCGGATTATCCCTTGCTCCTCCATGTCAGTGATTTCTTTCCGTACAACATCTTCATGCCTAGGTGGATAACGATAAAGCCTTGAATTTATCTGAGCATCCGTCGTTGTTTTTATTTCATGCTGTAATTGCGGAGTACTCGTCAACAGATCTCCTTGTTTAAAGAATACTTTTGAAAATTTTTTTACGACTTTAACAATTTCCCTACATTCTTCTTCGTTCAAATGATCAAGTTTAAGGCGTTGCAAATAATTGTTTTCAATTTGTTCTAAAGTGAAAATTTCATTTATCGAATAAGGGTTATTGATAAATTTTAAAACTTGTCCATTAAGCGTTATAGTTTTCTCCTCCAAATCTATTAGGGTATCTAGAGTATTTAATAAGTCTATTCCTATAATAAAATCATATTTCCTACCACTAAGAGACTTTACTTTCCATCTTATTCTAGCTCCGGATGGTAAATTAAATTCTATTGGTGCATGAGTGTGAACTTCATATCTGATGAAATCTTTACCTGTAGCCGTTGTGAATGATAATGGTTTGATTTCTATATCTTCAAAAGACTTAATGCTATCGTTGATTATCGAAAATGATGACCCTGTGTCAATCAAAGCAATATATTTACAATTATTAAGACTAATTTCAATAAGCGGTAAAGTATCCGAGGCTAGTTTTGAAAAAACACCTCATCCCTATTCATATTGTTAATTTCAGCATTAGATTCACTCGTAACCTGGTTTAAATCCCAATTAGAACTTGAGGAATTTAGAGGGCCATTCTGAGTTTGATTGCTCTGAATGTTGTCAACTTCCATTGGTTCATGTCTGTTTTGAACCGAATGTCTTCTAGTCGTTTCAGAAGAATAATTTGTTCTTCTATTCTGACCAGAATTATCAAAATTAAAGTTTCGATTTCGAGAATCTGGAAATTGCCTTGAAGGTTGGTTAGAATTATTTTTATGTTGATAGCTGTTTGAAGAACTATTATTTCGATAATTGTTTTTGTTTCTATCGGAACTATTCTGAAAAGAATTATTATTGTTATTTGATTGTTGATGACGCCTTTTGTCAAAATTTTGTTTCTGGTTCTGTCCTTGTTCCAAGTTTTTCGTTCTGTTTGAAGTCCTATTTTCGTCATATCTTTCATGATTATATTTTGATTTTGAATTTTCTGAATATTTATCAACATTTCTATGTTTCTTGTATTCTGATCTAATACATGAATTTTCATAACGCCTATCTCTCATTACTTTTATTACGTCATCAATATTTTGCATATAGTATATTTTATCCAAGAGCACACCTTGTGTTATCTCTTTTGCTGTATTTACTAGCAAAGAGTCAACATTACTTAAGTCCATAAATGTGTTATTTTTATAATATATAATAAGTTCATCTTTTTTATATATGATGTATTGGAGTTCAGACGCTAATTCATTAACATTATTAACTCTTAAATTACTGATTAATTTGTATATATCGCTGGGCTCCACATCTGGTTTGTAACGTAGTTTTAATGTAGATTTGATAAGCTCCCAGTTGTCTGGCTCGGGCAAATTAATAATTGTGTTTTTGGCCTCTCCCTGGATTTTTTCGAAAAATATCGTTCTGGTGGCTGTTTTTAACAAATTCGGGTCACTAATGTTGTTGAGATAAAACTCCATGCTGCTAATGAATGAGTTTAACGAGACATCCCCTGTTCCTGTGAAAACTGTCATGTGCCTTAGGTCCTGTAAAGCTTTGTCCCTAGGTTCCGTTGCGACATTTCTAAACATGATTTGCTGCATGGCTGCTGTGAGTCTTTCGATTGGGTCGAGCCTGTTTTGGCTGACGACTAACTCATTTACCACCGCTGCCAACTGTTCTATTTCTGCTTCCCTTTCTCTTAACCTTTCCTGCAAAAAATTTACCTTTTCCTCCATATTGTCTGCTTCGTTTATTTCTCGTGCCAGAAAATGTACTTGCGCTCTTCTCTCCTTCCTCTGCATCAAACACCAATAACACTTTTGAAATTTTTTGTTTTTTTTTTTTTTATATAAGCAGGATCAACTGGCAGGCTAACCAGTCGTTTTAAGGAGACTTTTGCCTTCGTGTTCTCAGACTCCTGCTTAGCACTCACGATATTTTAGTTTTGTTTATAATTAAAGTTTATGTTGGGTGTTAATTGTTTCAATTAAAACACCACACGATTTTCCGTCGGATTTCACTTAATCTTTTTCGATTTTATGTGACGTTTTCGACCGGTTTCAATCGTTTTGAAATTCGCGATAACTGATTTGTAGTTTTCGCGTTTACCGACTGCGCCAGTTTTGTATGTTGCCGAGCGAACGAACAAAAATAAAAATTGTTATAAGTCCTACCGCTGACTGTAGCAAAACACTTTTTTAAATCGGAATTGTGTGTTTATTAGAAGCAATCTAGATCAACTGTCTAGTTTGAGTAACAAATGTAGACTAACTTAATTATCTAATTTGATGAGACGAAGTCATGTTCACCTAGATGCAGATTTGCTAAATCAGCGTCTGCAGTTGTGCGCTTCGTAACGGACTTTCTCACGATGTGCAACAGGGCGTCATATTTCCCGCCAGGTAATTTTACATTTTCGCGACCGGGCGCCGCCGTATACATGACTCGCATTCCTATAGCAAATACATATTGGCCAAGGCCAGGCCAAAGCAAGTATGCGCCAGCGTGTGGACGGTCCAGACAAGCGACTTTGACAGGACTCGCCGGTGCATGTGCGAAACCGTTCGGGGTGGGTTTTGAGCACGAGTAAAAGGGATTTCCTGACGACCCAGCACATGTCGTCCATATGTTGGCTCACAAGCAATATGCCTATTCGACCGAAGGAAGAAATCTTTTATCGCATCTGAAAGGATTGTCTTGTTGGACTTTGGTTCAAGTTAAGCTGTCCTGCCTCCGTCCTTTTCTCTTGTTAGTGGTAGATATTTAACATTCGGCAAACAGACGGAAGATTTCGTCGGTTATACAGCAACAAAATAAACACGGGCTATTATTGAAAATAAATGCCAAGGCAGGTCAAACTGGAGTGAATGTTCTGCCCAGAGGTTATATATTATTTGATGTAAGTAAGAGGCTGCAATTTATTAAAAAATTTTCTTACAATATTCGCAGGTGCTATAGTTTTTTGAGATCTGTGGTCAATTCGAAATTTTTTGCATTATAGGATAAGGAACTCTGAATTATCCTTGTCAGGCTTAACTTTAATGATAAAATGAGTTCAGGAGGCAATGAAAATGTTGTATTGCATCTATCTAGGTGGATGATACCTGACAAGGAACTTTTCACGGGATGCTTAAACCTGTTTTTCCTTAGGAAAGCTAATATGGACAAATAAAGGTTCCACCTGCACACATGCAAGAAAACACTATTACAAAAGAGCATCGTTCAGCAGAATCAATAGCTCTGGCTTTACTTTTTCTACTTGACTCAATTAGTCGGGGAATGTCCATTTTCACGATTTCTATTCTAGGTTATCAAACAAATTGTTTGCTACCTTTCTGTTACAGTCATTCGCTCCAAACAAAATAAAAAGGTTTTTGATATTGGTATCGAAACAGTGGGAACTTTCTTATAATGTTAACCTACCAGCTAATCTATTTTCTACAGATAGGTTTTTTTTCCATTTCTTTCCTAAAATCGATACATTGCTCTAACAGTCGAACTATCATTCCTAACGAACAAATATTCGACTTATTCTTTTTCCAGATCATCCCCTGGTATAGTTTTGTCAAATCGAGTAAGACTTTTAAGAGTAGGTTTTGAGACGAGAAAAATGTTGATTGCCTTTTTCAAACCAATTTCTTTGCTTTCATTCTGAGTATTGTTTTTTGACTTAGCATTTTTCGTCAGAACAGAGAGATCTAAAGAAATGAAACAAGCGTATACATATACGAAATTTAATGAAGTAATTTTACTGCAAAGGTAAAATCGAGAGAACTGCTACCTCGGATATTCCCCTTGGGTTCCCCGATACCTTAGTTCTACGAGCTTTTGTTGTTGCTGAGTTACTAACTGTCAAATTCGCGTACACATGGCCTACTATCTTTCTCTATCCATCTCTTTCTCTATCTCACTCTATCCTTCTGTTCGCGGAGTAAGTGAATGTCAAATTCCCTTACTACTACTGGCGCTCAGCCTCAGGCAAATTGTTTCAATTCTCACTGCCATTTTCATTTCCTTATTTCTTTCTCTTCCGAGCATCTTTCGCAATATCTGAAAGAAAAAAGTACTAGCTAGAGGTGGGCAATACATCATAGAGCACCCAGCACGCGTTTATTCTGTGACGCATCGTACTCCCAGTAATCTTATCGCTCTGTGCAAACGAGTGCGCAGTTCTTACCGAGCTTTTTTCAGGCGCGGCACTGTTAAAATGTGCGGTGTGCTGTTTTGTTCACTTTTAATACCAATAATAGTAATAGCGCATAATATATGAGTGCATTAGATTTCATTTTAAAAAATTTTTATCTAACATTTTACAAAAATCGCCATACTAGAATGAATGTTTTTTTATATTGTTTTATATATAATGCGTGTCCAAGTGTGAGACGATTTGTATTTTGTAGTCATAGTGAATTATTAATGCTTTTCGCTATTGCATGTGATACCTTGCTTGGTAAATAAATAAAATTAAAAAAAATAAAACATTGTTCATTAGCAAAAGTAAAAGCTAGGTTAACTCAAAGCTTGGTCTGCGGTCCCCCGTCCGTGCCCTGATTCAAACTAAGGAACCCACACGATAGAAGCCAGAGCTCTACTCATTAGGCTACACGAACTTCTTATAATTTAATAGCACTTTCATGAAATTTGAGGTGAATTCATACCGTAATGAAAAGCCAAAACTTTTTTTTCACGTTTTTAGAATCATGAAAGCACGAAAATCTACACTGGGACAAATATTTGCTCGCACAGTGTCTTATCACTTAATAAAATTAATTTAAATTTCACAAAATAGAGTTATTTTATTATATTATAGTTATTTTAAAAAAGTAACTTATATAATGATTATGCTGAAGAATAGCAAAGTAAATAATTAGTCGCACATCGAATGACTCCTTTTGTACATTTAATGCGCTGCAAAGATTACTATTCCTGAAATTTGCTTCTGCGAACGATGAGCCCACAAGTTTACTTTTTTTTTGCTTTTTGGTATCACGCTAGTTCACTCATTCAAAATAGCCTCTCTTAGCTGCGATCTCCTTGCCACAAAATACCAAATATATTCGATTAGGCTTAGGTCTCGTTATTGCAAAGGATGACGGAGTACAGATCTAACATTGTAGGGCAAGCACTCTCTGACTAGTACATATAATGATTTGACTCATTTTTCTCTCACTAAAAATCTCTCAGACTCAAAATTCATTGCTAAGTTTATTTCATTGCTTTCATGTTTTCAGGTATGTATTTGTGATTATATGTGCTAGTCAGAGAGTGCTTGCCCTAAAATGTTAGATCTGTACTCCCTCATCCTTTGCAATAACGATTAGTTTTATTTTTCTATTTTTTTAATTTTCTTCTTCTTTTTTTTCAACTTAATTTTACTTTATTTAATTTACCACTTTAAATATTTGTTTTTTTTTTACATACTTATATTTATATTTACTCATTTACTTACTATTTTTTATTAGGTCGATTTTATTGTAGAATTGGTCATTCGTGTTTGTAATGGATTTTTTTTTCTCATTTTTACTTGACTTAATTTTTTATTTTTAGTTTTTATTACTTTATTTTATTTTAACTTTAATTATTTTATATACTTATATTTATATATTATCATTTAGTTCTTGTTATTTTATTTTGTTCATGGTATCCAGTCTGTAATTGGGCCTGTTGTATTGAATACGTACCAAATAAATAAATAAATAAATAAAATAAATAAATAAAAGCTCTTTCCATCAGACTCAAAGGGATTTTAGGTTTCGCTCTCGTACATGAAAAGACCATTTTATTTGAATTCCTCTGGTTTTATAGCGTATTCTTTGGCGTTCTGTTTTTGGTTCTATTGTGCTTCAGGTCCGTGGTGGTTTTCGGAGTCATTCTTAAAAAATGTTACGATTTCCTTACCCCGCTCCTGAGCAATTACAACGGTTTTATTAATCTCAAAACAATTTAGTACAAGTGACCCTTGATATCAGTGCGTAAGTTTAATTTCCTCTTTCAGCTTCGCAATTTTCATTTTCACATCAATTTTCTGGTGTGGTTCGTCGTTTTTATGCGATTTTTCTGTTTTAAAGGATCATACATTGCTGTTGGCTGTATCATCAATTTTTTAATGTACGAGAATTTTCTTCATGTATTTTTCTTCAAAATTATAAAACAAAAAAATTATAAGACGAAATTAAATTAAATCAATGTAAAAATTTGCATCTTCATAATCAACAAATTTTTTATTTTCTATCAGCAATCACATTTCCCAAAATTTTCTCTAACCCCATCTAACCCCATGAAGCCAACGAACCATATTTACTACTACTACTGTTGAGCATGAAATCAAAATTTAATCTTACATATAATGAACTGTACCCTTCCATGATGAAAATTCATTAAAAAAATTCCTAACCTGATTTATTTCTGATGAATAACATAAATTTTTATCTATTTTACAGGATCCTGACGCATCGTACGATATTAATGGTAATGACTCCGATCCAATGCCACAGGATAATGGCGACAATAAGCACGGTACCAGATGTGCTGGTGAGGTGGCGTCAGTTGCTTTCAATAACTACTGTGGAGTTGGTGTCGCTTACAATGCTAGTATTGGTGGTAAGTTGAGATATTTGTTTAATTGTTTAATGAAAATTATTTCACAAGGTTCCATCATTAAAAGTTGTAGTAAAAAAAATGTTAAAAATGCTATAAACTTTAATTTTATTCATTAAAAAAAAAATCTGATGAGCTATGTGTTTGATCATAATGATCCATGATTCTACTGAATTGAAATGTCTTTGATGAAAATTGTAATAAAACACATGTTAATTTTCATTTGATCCATACTTCTGCCTGTCACTGAGAAAAAAAAAACCATGTTAATTTACAGGTTTTTCACATTGAAAGCATACATATGTTTTCTGATCATCTACCGGCTTACAAAACACTTTTTATCATCCAAAAGTATGTCTTCGTACATTCAATCCCTTCAAAAACAATAACTCATCATTTTCTACAAATATTTTCCAAAACAAATTAGCTTGATAACAATTTACATCAATATTATTCGTGTTTTCAAGTCATTTTTCATAACTTCTCTTAGCGATTGCTTGCCATTTAAATAAATCAATTGTACTACACTGCTTGCTGGAAGGCTTTCTGCTCAAAAAAATCCATTCTTTCCTGAATCATAAATATTATTGTACCTACAATATGTTACTAATGGCCCCGTGATACCTCTACGTTCCACGAAAACTTCATATAGTCAAATGCGCTGTTGTGCTCTGCTACTGCTCTGTAGCAAGCCATATGTTAAAATGATACATGACTATCTTTAAGAATCACATTATGCTTTTAGCATGAACGTCATAAACATAAGAGCCTGCCTCGTGGTGCTTCATTGATATGACTGCCAGTAACAGTTTTTTTTCCGCGCGCTATTCTTCCGAGAGACAGCTTTGTTGCAGCAACAGCAGCAGCAGTAGCCTATATCATGGCTGTCTTCTACAATAACATTTAATATAGGCTGTTGTTTATTCACAACAACATTTTTTTATGCAGATATAAAAGCCAAAAACGTACAACTCCTTCTTGCATATTTTCTCTCTCTTAGTCAGTCTCATCCCTTGTTCGTAATTTTTTTGTATTCTGCTCCCTAAAGAGTAACAAAAACAATGTTCCGCATAGCCCTTTTAACGCATCCTCCCATCCATCTCGACCACCCACAAAACTCTCCCATTTCCACTCAATTCAAGTCGAAACAAAAGACAAGGGCAACATTCCGACAACCAATATATCGAAGTTGTCAGTGAAATACGTTACGAAAATTTTCATTCTCACAATAAAAACAACAAAGAATTGAGAATAATAACAAGACATCGTTTCGCACTGTACTTTCTCATCCACCATACGCTGAACTCGCTAGGTACTTTAAACTGGGCTATAAATTGCACGTCGTAAAGGAAACCGAACGCAAAAAGAAAGACAAACGAATTTCTATGAGACCATCATGCTTTGCAGGCAACGCAACGAAAATGGTTTGTCTTCCACAAAAGATATGGCGGTTATCGCGTACTGTTATCATCTAACAAGCAGGAATATTTTCTTGTTTTAAAAGAAAAGTACATGCCGAGCGGCGAAAAAAAAATATTCGTAATGTAAAATATCACTCATAAATACTAATAAAATGGTTGAAATGAAAATGGGTTCGAATGACGGTGTTTTGAGTATAGGTTGCCATGAGGACAGTTTGCGAGCGAAAAGAAAAGTATCAAATTCGGCGTGAATGAGATGTGTATTTCAATTTATGCTCGTTCTAAAAATATGAGTCAATTCGATATGACGATATTCGATCATAAATTACCATTTTCGATACGAACACCTTTTTTCATTTGTTCGGATTGATATTGTCTCTTTGGGATAGGACTATATTTTGTATTTACATGGAATTGTGGAAAATTGCAACTTTCTATTTCTATGGATTCAATATTTGAAGGATATTTGATACTAAATTGCGTACTTAAAGGAAATAGCGTGTATTCTATTCAGATTTATTCTGCTGATTTAGATAACGCGCAATTCTAACAGATACAGAGCAATCCTAAAAAATTTTAATTCGATCTTTGTGAACTATAATTTTCCCAGCCAAAACTCAACCGAATCTGTTCTGGTACAATAGCAACTCGAAAAATTCTGACATTATTTGTTGTACGAGAAAGACAAAACAAATCGAAAAAAAACCCTAGCGCATCAGAACCGCTAGAGACACTAATGTTCGAAGAACAGTAGAGGATTTGTGCAGATTTTGAGTGTGTATTCTACCACCCTAAGTAATAATAGACCCTAAGCCAATTTAATTTCGATGACTTCATCGAAAGCTACAGCGATAGAAAGGTCTTCAAGGTACATATATTAGTAATAGTCGCGCAAAAATTAAGGCTTAAGTCGGGTAAGTTTACAGCGATATAATACCTATAGACCTATTTAAGGTTAGACCGCTTGAAATCGTTTACGGGCCTATCGCTTGGGTCGGGTACTGAGTATTTACAGCAAGTGAACTAAATACTTTAGGTGGAGTTCGGTGTATAGTCCACGGACTAAACGTTCGCTGTACTTATCACGTCTGCTGTACTTATTTTTTTTACTTATTTTTAAATGTTTATGTAAGCATTTATTGGTACGGAAATAACAAAAACGCCTCGTCCTGACAATCCTTTGCTGGCACTGAAGCCAGAAATATGTCACATTTAACTCACGTTGAAGTCAACTTACTCTGTGAATTTCGTATTGATCCGATCACTGCATTGTAAGTAATAGGGATACAAAAAAACTTTAGGGCTACCACCCGTAAAAGTTTTCAATTTTTTTAGATCGTAATATTTGTTCCTTATTTTCACTACAAGATCACTACGATTTGAAAATGTTATGATAAAATCTCTTACTAAAGATATGCCGAAAAAAACAAAACCAACCATAGCTGGCAATTCATTGTTTTTCCAACTAGATGTCTGCTGAGTATTGTCCACAATAATTTCAATTTGTCATATGAATTTTGTTATGATTCCATGACCGCGCTGGAAGCTATAGGGCAAAAAGCTCTATTTTCCTGAGCGAATTTTCAAAACTTAAGACACTATCATTACTATAGCTGGCAGCGCCAACCGAATTTTTCAACCAAATTTCCATCAAACGTGGCTTAGAGTAGGATTCAGCAATTTGTGAATCAGGATTTATAGCCAAAAGCAGTTATTTTTCTTTGTAACTTTTCAAGATGGCGCCACTGGCACAGAATTGCCCAAATTTGTAAATCACTTCTATCAGACCTGGTCCTACTTAAGGCCAGTACATTCTGTAAATTTCAACTGTATCTGATTATTAGGTCGTGAGTTCCCGTGAACATAAGTTTTTGATGCTAAAAATATAGGTGATTTAGGGAAGGGTTGCCGTTCTTGCTCTTTGTAAAATTTCAAATGTTTTACTTTGGCTATGTAGACAAAGCATAAGATTATATATGAAGGGCTTTTTTCCCAAAAAGCGAAAAGGTCAGTCGATGATTTGAAAGTTTTCACTTTCAGTGTCTGCCCTAGCTACAGGGTTGCCTACACGCTCATCAACACAGATTTACAAATCAATAATATAAACATGTCTTGAAAGTTTCATAACGATTTGACAGCTCTGTCAAAAGTTATCGCATTTTAAAAATTTTCATATTTCTCCGAATTCTTTTTAGGCACCTAGCGCACACATAAGGTTAAAAATTCCAAAACTTTATCTGACTCACGTTTAAAACACGTTCAAAATTCATTTCGCAAACTTAATTTTTGCGAAAATTATTTGTGGACAGAATAATAGGTATATTAGAAATATCACTAAAATTGCCGTTGGCACCAAAGGGCTAAAGATAATTGACATTTGGTGAGACCTAGGTTTTCATATCAAAATACTACTAGTCCTTAAAGCATGTTATCTCGTAGAAATTAGGTTAAAAACGCCTCATTTTTATTCGTGTAAATCTAACTAGCGATCGAAAAGTTATAGAAGATTTGATATGACCGATAACCCCAAATTTTAATCTTCCAGAGCTTTATTTCATTAATTATAACCGCTTGAATTTTGTTAACTGCTTCCCACGGCGAAAACAAACTTGATTTCGAATTCCAATGCTATAAATTTGTTTCACCAAAATACTCATAGCCTGAAAACTGGGCTTGCAAATAGCCTTCTATATCAAAAGCGATAGCATAATAATGCTTTCCTGAAACTTTGGTTACTTGTAATATATATTGCTTTGACATTTTTTTCTGGTCTTAATGTTTGCCGTTGTAATCGGAATAGAATAACTAATAAACCTTACGGTGATAGTGTCTTCGCTGCCATTCTCAACCCTCTACAAAAAAAGCTATGTACTGAGATCTCGCCATCTGGGAGGAGATGACTACGTTGCTGTTTTTTTTTTGCGAACTGTCAACTTACCTTAATATTAATTTTATTTCTTCTCCAATTATCATCTATAGTGATTTAGACTTTTTTGATTGTGCTAAATCTTGTAAAAATATATATTTTGCCTTGTCATCTTCTTGCGGTCACTATGCAACTGATTTTTCGCAATCAACACTAATATATGAAGTACTTTACTTATAACTGCTATAAAACTTACTGAGAACTGTGAGCTTAATAATTACACTTATTTCCCTTAACTGTTAAGCTTATTCTTTATGTTAACTGTGCTTCTCTTTACTTGTAAAACACCCTTCATTAACTGATGATTTCAAATATAATCTTCTGCTTACTCTTTAGCTCACGCTGCCTTTTGCAATCTTTGTTCATGCAACATTTGGATGACCAAAATGACCCTCAACTGAAATATCCGCACTCTGAGTCAAATAAAAATTATGTCTGCCATAAAAAAAACTGATATAGGCAATAATATGGGATTACTTTTCAATCATTGAATCATTTCTTACCTCAAATAACCCCAAACAGTACTGGACAGATGTCCGTAGTTGGAAGACATCAACTTCTCTGCCCTAATATCATTCCTCTGTAATCAATCCACAAAGAACCTATGAAACCTAATTTGCCAAGTTTCCCTTGTCTTGCTTTTATCTGTTCCGATTCACCACCGTTTTTCTATTATGTCCCTTCTGTCTCTTATGTCCCATATATTTCTTAAGTCCCATATATTTCTTATGTCCCATATGTTTATTACACCCTTTCGGTATCTTATATCCCTTGTGTTTAAACCGCTTTTAGGTTTTTAGTCTCCTATGCATGTCCTTTCAATTTATCTCTCTATTTGCATATACTCACTTCGAATTATCTTCAAGGTGAGTCGATCACGTCCCACTTTTCTTCCGCCCCTGATGATATTCCGAACATATTTGGGAAAAACTTTTCCTATTTTTAGATCTGTTTATTGAATCTATCGTCCTATCTGAATTCTTCCATGTTTTTGTCAAGTTTGTGAGTATCTATGAAGCTCTTCACCAAGTTTTTACTTTCTTTATAGTCATCACCAAGTTGCTATCGTACGTACTGACTTCTCCAAGGCGTTTGACTCTGTCAATTTCCTGCTACATATATCAAGGCACCCTGTCATATTTAAGATCCTACTTTCCTTGATTTCCACAATCGTACTTGTTATGCCTCCCAACAAAGTTCTTCATTTCTTGCCTTCCTCCCAACCTCTTCCTCAGGTGAACCATAAAGTACCATTCTGCGACTTTTTTTTAAATCTCTAATCTAAATAATTAATTTTTAATATGTAGCTTATGTGAAATCTCAATTCAATTCGCATTTAAAATTGTACCAATAAAACAAAGCGTTATTTATCAGCATGAATCAATTAACAATAGCCGCCGGTGAGCAAGTGAATAAAAACACCGAACATTTTAAAGAACATTAAAACACCCTCGTAAAATAAAAAGAAGATAAGGCTTCAAACTTCGTCCTTAGAAGTGACCTTCTTTTCCATTCCCTAAGATGGCAGCATATACGAGAAAACTTGCAAATCGGATGATGATTCCTCAGAGATATCTACTCTACCTGAAAGTCAAGAACCCACTGTGGAAGTCCTTACAGTTAGCCCTAAACCGTGAAATATTACAAATAAGATGAAAGAGGCTACCAATAGTTCAAGAGTCAAACCATTGATGAGCGAACAACTCCCTCCCCTGATCTCAGAAACTAAAGTCAAAACTCTGTCGCAAGCAACTCAGCCACAAACTAACACCTAGGTTTCTTCTCCAGAGAGTTTCTCCAAAAGTAGTCGAAATAAATATTTGTCAATCTGTACAGGGTTGGCACGGACATTAAAACAAATGCTTACTTGTTTGCTTTAAATGGGTACCGTGGCATTCAAATCATGCGAAAAATTCCTAATAATTTCAGAATGATGACAAATATATTCCTCTGAGCTTAAAGCTCACACGTACTACCTCCCGGAGCAATAACAACTTCAATTTTTTATTAGAGCTCTGTGCAGACTCATTCCAGAAAAGGTCAAAGCTGATGTCAAAAACTAAGGTTTCAACAAGATCGAAGTTTTCTACCTGAAAAGTAGATACAGCCCATGCAAAATAATCAAAGTTTCACTTCCTATAGATGAAAACTGTCATGCACAGTCTAGATTTTTAAGGTTATCTCCATCACAAGCTTTCTATCTGTCTATCGCATTGAGTCCGGGAAAAGTTGCAGCTTTACCTGCCTTGTTATGCTTAGTATTCACTTTGTGTGACTCAATTATTATTCTTTACTAGTCAAAGATATCTAGTCAAACATTAAAGCATCTGTCAATTAAACAGTTTTAATCGCTTCTCCAAGCATTTTTCGATATAAATTCCTACATATATTCTGAATTCCTCAAACTGTAACCACCATTTTCTGCCGGCCTATTAGCTGTTTAAGAAGCTTGCTTATTTGCGCTATTCTTTTATTCTTCCTAGCTCCACTTACTTGCTTCAGTCGTATACAAAATGTAAACAGATATTTGGTTGAAGTTTGCTCGTCGTCTCTAGTAAAGCAGTTGACTTTGGTCAAATATTCTTCATTTAGATTCATGGCTCTCCTTTCAATGATTTTTTTTTTATTTTTACTAAGAAAAGTTCAGAGAAATCTTTTTAGTCTACCAAGTTATAACATTTTTAAAGTCACTGAACGGTTGGCTTTCACGATTCCGCTTTAGTTGCTATTTATTTCCTGTACAGGGGTCCCTATCGTATTTTATCTTGGCTTTGCGAATTCTTTTTATTGACCAAGTCTATTTTTCTCTGAGCGTCTCAGAAAGTTAAATATCTACTTAGACAGTATATATTTGACTGTTGAACGATATGCTTTCTTCTTAATGTTTTCTCCGTTAATGCAACAAATCAATGTAGTTGTGTTTGCATTTTAAATTCCACCTATTATGAAAAAAGAGGATCGAAAAGAAAAAAACCAATAGCAATTCAAAAAGATGAATAATTCGGAGAAAGGAGATGATCAGTATTTTTTGGGATAGTGTTTACTTTAAGAGTTCAACTCAACCATGCATTCAAGTTATAAAGGCATTAAACACTCTGGTCCTAGATTTCGTGCAGAAATCTGGGAAACTATGGTATGCTGCGGATAGGAGTGGGTCTTTTGGCCTGAGTGCTTGGGTCTTTTGGCCTGAGTGCTTAGAGATTCCAGGTGCCTCTCCCTCAACCTATACGCATCCACTCGGCCGCTGAAAAGGAGCACTAGTTGAAATGGAAGACCCATTAGCTAACCAACTTACCAATTTACTCAATTTTAATCTGTATATGGTTTAAAGTTGGTTCTAGAATGAATGCAGCTACAAAACTTTGTCCACCACTTATTTAATTAAATTAATCTGATAGGTCTGATAGAGGCTATAAAGAGAAAGACAGATTATCCTAACAAAATATCGAAAACTTCTTAAAAAATTGATGTACCTAAAATTGGTCCTGTAGTTTGAATCTTTGGTCCCTGTATAAATTTGCAAAGAGACCATACAAGGTGATTCGCTCAGATATCTAAGTAATAGAAAAACCAGTGAAGACTGAAATTCAACCAGGATGCACTTAAACAATCCTTAATCCACTTAGATTAAAATCAACAGAACTTTTGTAAACTTGAATTAACTATTTTCCACTCACTCGAAAGGAACACGTGCCTCGAATTGTTTTGATATTTACCATAGTTTTCTCTATTTATATCCTCCATCTGTAACATAATCCTCAAGTCCAACCTTTTTCAAAAATAGCATTCCATCTTACCCTCAACCTACATACCCCAATTCCAGATACCGTCTTCGCAAAACGACACTTTCTATGCCTATATCATTATTCAATTGAGAATAATTCAGTCAAATCCTCTTCATTTCTCCAATTCCCACAGCAATTTCCAAAAACATCATCACCAATTGTAACTTCTCGGAATCAACTTCCTACACCAAAGTCTATACTGGCAAAAATAGCTCCAGAATAGAACTAAAGAATTTTTCAAAAATAAACACACTAACTACTCCTACAACCATTTTTGTTCACTCCGGTCTCGTTTGTTCGATTCATTTCAGGTGTTCGTATGCTTGACGGTAGCGTAAATGATGCGGTCGAAGCAAAGGCATTAAGCTTAAACCCACAACATATCGATATCTATAGTGCCTCGTGGGGACCAGAAGATGATGGATCCACTGTTGATGGTCCCGGTCCATTGGCAAGACGTGCCTTCATCTATGGCGTGACAAGCGGACGTCAGGGCAAAGGATCGATTTTCGTATGGGCTTCGGGTAACGGTGGACGTTATACGGATTCATGCAATTGTGATGGTTACACGAACTCCATTTTCACGCTTTCGATTTCGAGTGCCACGCAAGGCGGGTAAGTGAATTGAATGAATACGTCGTTTTTGTGTTTGAAAAGAAATTGTTTGTTTTTTCGAATTGATTGCTAACAATGGTAATCTCACGCATGTTACTTTTTTCTATCTCCCTGAAGCTTCAAGCCATGGTACTTGGAAGAGTGTTCGTCGACGCTGGCTACAACCTACAGCTCAGGCACTCCCGGTCACGACAAGAGCGTCGCTACCGTCGACATGGATGGACGGCTTCGACCCGATCATATTTGCACCGTCGAACACACAGGAACCTCAGCATCGGCACCACTCGCTGCAGGCATATGTGCATTAGCACTGGAAGCGAACCCTTACCTCACGTGGCGTGATATGCAATACTTGGTAGTAATGACGTCCCGTCCGGACCCGCTCGAAAAGGAAGCAGGCTGGCTGCTGAATGGCGTTAAGCGGAAGTACAGTCACAAATTCGGGTACGGATTGATGGACGCGGGCTCTATGGTCAGTCTGGCCGAGCAGTGGTCGTCAGTACCACCACAGCATATTTGTAAGTCGCGCGAAAATAACGAAGACCGTCAGATCGAAGGCACCTACGGCTACACATTGCAGATCCATATGGACGTAAACGGATGCGCCGGGACCATTAATGAGGTGCGGTACCTGGAACACGTTCAATGTAAGATCACATTGAGATTCTTCCCAAGAGGCAACTTACGAATTCTTTTAACCTCCCCGATGGGAACGACGAGTACCTTGCTGTTCGAACGTCCTCGCGACATTGTCAAATCGAATTTCGATGACTGGCCGTTCCTGAGCGTACACTTCTGGGGCGAGCGAGCTGAGGGTCGATGGACTTTGCAGATCATTAACGGCGGTCGACGACGTGTCAACCAGCCTGGAATCCTTTCGAAATGGCAGTTGATTTTCTACGGCACTCAAGTGAATCCCGTGCGACTGAAGAACGGAGTGCAGGACCAATCGGGTCTGAGGCGAGTTCCCGGCATCAATCCATTCGTGTTTCCCACAGATGCTGACTTAGGACAAACTCAATCTGGATTCTATAACTCCGACCCTTACGGCTATTTGAACTATCAAAACTTGTTTGCGGGAGCCGGAAGTAACCCCGAGAAGGCCGTGGCTACGGTAGACGGCCACAATATCCCAACGCCGCAAAGGCAGAATGTTATGGCTGATTCGAACAATAAAATTGTCCTGCACGACTGTGACCCCGAGTGTGATTCCCAAGGATGCTACGGACGTGGGCCGACTCAATGTGTAGCCTGCAAACACTACCGACTAGACAAGTAAGTATCTGATGTCGGTCCTTCGTGACTAGTTCCCTTCAAGTGCATTTTAATTGCTGTCAACTTTCAACTTTGCAGTACCTGTGTAAGCCGTTGTCCACCGCGGAGCTTCCCGAATCAAGGTGGTGTGTGCTGGCCATGTCACGAGTCCTGCGAAACGTGTGCCGGAGCGGGCCAGGATAGTTGTCTTACGTGTGCTCCGGCTCACCTGCACGTCACCGACTTGGCAGTTTGTTTACAAATCTGCCCGGAAGGATATTACGAAAGTGAGTATTATCATTTGCATTTTGCGGTCGTGGCTTTCAACGAACTAACTAACGGCTCGCTTTATTTCCGCTCCTTTTCCGCCTGCTCGTTTACTCGTTCACTCGTAATGTCCGAAAATTAAGATTACGATAACAAGACATGTGTTCCGTGCGAGGCGAATTGTGCATCGTGCCAGGATCGTCCTGATTACTGTACCAGCTGCGACCATCACTTAGTCATGCATGACCACAAGTGCTATTCAGCATGTCCGGAACACACCTTCGAAACGGAAGACTACAAGTAAGTAATCAGCTCTCTGGAAATTACATACTGCATTGTTGTTTGCTTTCGAGTTCTATTGTTACGTCAAGGAGGATGGTAAGAGATGGAAAATTCCTCACCATTCCCCTCGGCCATGTGAGCGAAACAGATTGAGTGAATGCTTTTGTGTTTTGGTGGTCCAGAAAATAGAACACAATCATGAATGAATTTGACCGTTCGCTTGTAGGCGAACGGAAATACAAGTGCAAATTAAGTTTGTAAATAGACAAACAAATTGAAATTCTAACTATTCGAAACTTTTCCATTAGATATTTGAATTAATTACGGTTGCTCTGGCGCATTGTGAATCGTGAGTTGTTTGGATAGTAAATTATTAAAGCTTTTAGTCAAGAACCACTTAACTAGTTGCCAAGTCATTTATACGAATGCTATTGTCTATAGAGTTGGAGATTCAAATTGAATGCTGAATTGCAATGTAGCAAATTATCATTCATTTCGTTGAAAACTTTCCGAACAATAAAATAACTGGTTTATTATCATTGACTTGTCTAAGTGGAGGGATGAATGAGTAACGATGTTTTTAAATTAAATGAAGTCTCTGGTAGACAGTTCACGTTTTCATGCCCGTTTTAAAAATCTAGCTTGATTCACAAATTCAATTACTATTTTTTAAGAAGAGCTGTTTATTTCGAAGCAAAGATAATTTTTCGAACAATATTTTGAACATACTTAAATTTATAACTATAAAAATAATTTATAATAATTCTAGCAATTTCTATCGCCCTATTATATCGGTGATGAAATGATGATGAAGATTGAGAGTAAAAAATAAAAAGATATGCAACATGATAAAATCTGCATAAAATATTTTAAAGAATATTCAGATCTTTTCAGAAACCAAACCAAAGTTATTGGCAAAATTAATGCTGTATATGACCGTGTTTCTTTAAAAATAGCGGAATAATTCACTGAAAACTTTTTTCGGTCCACAGCTAAAAGCTTTAATGAAAACAAGTCGTATTACTTCAATAAAAGCTATGAATCAAAAATATTGCACTGAAACCAGAAATATGGTAGAATTATCTGCTACTAATTAAAAAGGGAAAAAATATTGCAGGGTGTGTTCATATACAATTTTAGTCAAAAGGGTGAACATCGAAAGCCTTGGCTAAAAAAACATCCTGTTCATAATTAGTACTTGGATTTTTCTTGTTCCTGCATATTTTTAATTGATTTTTAATTATTTAAATAGTTTTACCTTGATCATGAATTTGAAATTATATTATATAGGCTTTTAAAAATGTTTCTGGCCTCTTCTAATAGAGAGCTTAGGTAATATTATTTGCTATAGCTATGCATCATGACCTATTTCATTTTAAAATTTTGAAATTTGTCTTTGACCTTTTGGTGGTTTCACCTTACCATAGCATATATGTACAGCACCAGTTTTTAACCTCTCAAATTATTGCTTCAAAAAAACGTTTGTGGATAGTTTCACTTTTTTGTTTTCTTCGGAAGAAATGTGCAACTGTGATACATCTTATGTTCATGAAACTTTACAAAAAAAATTTCGAATTTAATTTGCATCGAATGTTTTTATGTATCAAAAGTAATGATTTTTACGTGGAAAACCAAGAACGTTCAGGAAGATAAAAAAAGTGAATTTGAAGAAGAGGAGGCACGTAGTCTCCAAGAGATTCTGCTACAAGATCCTACTCTAAAGGTAACTCTTTCGTTGACTTACCTGTCATGGGTATTTTTAGTCCTTTAGGAAAGTTGCTGCATGAAAGTGTCATGTCGGCTAGTGACATGAGGTGAGGAACAACGTACATTGCTAATGGGACTTCCTAAACCCCAATCCCATGTTTGTTGAGTCCGATTCCATGTTTGTTAAGCGTTTGGCGGTCTTTTCATTGCTTGCATCAAGCAACACTTCATTTATACTGGGTCTCGCAAAACGATCCATCTACTTCAATCGGCAATAAAAAGTGTGTATTTTAAGAATTTTTATATTGATGTCAAAATGTAATAACAAAATGTAATATACAAATGTAATAACAATTCCATTTTGATTCTGCTTTCGGAGGCTTATTCCGCAAAACTATCGAGTTTCCCGTATCAATTATTCTCTGCTTTGATAAGCTTTAGAGACGATATACGTTGTCTATGCTGATTTATGGACAAGAAAGGAACCGTGATCATAAATCAATAACCTTTATGAAGGACTCTGTTCCTCCATGTTGCAGAATACCACGCTGATACAAATAAGCTAAGCTAGACAATAAATCTTCAAGAGGTGAACTCCGCAAGAGACGCCCATTCACGTGTCTCACCGAGGATAACATGAAAAAAGTTTTGACAGGTCGCAGAGTGTCGCAAAGTACTCCTGCCAAGGAACTGCATATAAAAAAGCTCTTTCCGATTCGGGTTTCAAGGGCTAATTTTGAAAAGTGCCAGGCTGTCAAATAGTTTTTTTTTTTGGGAAAATTTATGACTATAGACGCAACATAGATCAATTATTTTAATTCCAAGGCTAAACATCAGCTATTAGTTTGAAAACGATCATCTTCATTGACGCTGAAGAATTTCATAGTGTCAATCTTGGTTGTGTTGCGTTTTTTTTAAACGTTGAAGAAATAATTAGGATGTCTTTTACTTTTACGGTCTTTTATAACACAGATCACGTAAGAAAATTGCAGAAACTTTTAAAGAAAAAAGGCGGGGAAACTACAAGCTGGTTTGACCAAGTCAACGCTTGTTACTATTAAGACCGTCAAAGCGCTCCCTTAACTTATTATTCTTGACTGTGACCAAAAGCTGATAGCCTTGGAGTGACTTTTACTCACTAGAATGAAAACATGAAGGACATCTTTGACTTTTCATTGAAGGACATCTTTGACTTTTCATTACAGATATATTGCGATAAGTCACAACATACTCTTCACTTTGCTGGATTTCAATTTTTATTTGGTTGAAGTTTGATCCAACTTTTGATATCCTAAACTCTACGAAACGCAATCGAAATATTACTTTTCATAGAAAGTTGCTATGATTCTTTTTGTGGACATTCAAAATGCCATACCATGTCTAACCAAAATGACCATGAAACATTCAGAAATTATGTTTAACATTGAATTGTTTAAATTAACAAATGGCTTCGCAATGGAATTTTACTCAAGATAATTACAGTTTCCTATTCTTTATCCGTAATATGGTAATCTTCTACAATTTATGTTAATAAATCATTTCTCGAAACGTTCAACATTCGTTTGAATGAAATCTACAACTATTTTCTGAACTTGTTAAAAGGATATTACAATTTCGTGCTGTTCATGGTCTCTCTCTCGGTTTCTTCTCATTAATTACGGATATACATATTCAATCAGAATGATTTAACTTTGAAGGCTATGCGAAGCGGTCATTAATTATATTTATTTGCGAAAGAATAAGTTACAAGGGCTATTAGTATGAACTTTTGTTGAATGAACTGGGGTGACTTTTAACACCCTGGGTATTTTTTTTTACTGATGGCTTCGATATACTTTGAACTTTTAATGAAACCAATAAGTAGCATTTTTTTCTCGGATTCTACGTTGCATTATTCCAAGCAATGGATTGGATTCCTGTTATTAAATTACGTAAACGTAAGCGAAATAAATTTAATCAGGTATATGATTAATATTTGAAAAATGCTGACTTTAAAAATTGTGCTATAGCATAATTTGTTGAATTTAGTTTGCGCTATATAAGCCGGTGTTCTTGTCATACTTTTCTTGTTTTTAGAATACGCTTCAAAGAATTTGTTTTTTTTTAAACATTCATTGTACGTTTTTTTCTACTCAAAATGCTCAAATTTTCGATTACAGATAAAATAAAATTAACACAGTTGATAAATACGAAATTACAATAAAAACAGATTTTTTTTGCCAAACGGTCAATTATAATATTTTTTTTAATTTTATTCTGAATTGACCTTCCTCCCTAAGTTTTTACTTAAACGAACACTAAATAATACTGTTAAGGCCTAAATTGAACTTAACCAGCTCTAAGAAATTTTTATCTATTTCCAATGAATTAAATAGCACATCCAATCAATAATACAGTTTAATATCATCAATAATATTAAATAGTAAACCTGCCATCATAATTCATTTTCTTTACAAATCGCTAATATAGAATCATTCTATTTGATGGAGGAGAGACCGAAACTTCAAATTATTCACTTAACATAAAGCTAAGTTTTGTCACCTTACAAACATTGTTTTTCAACCTGCAAGCATTATTTCACCATATTTAATGGAGGATCAAAATCGTACCTTGAAATTAAATATCGTATTGAACTTGTACGATGATTTTCGGAATATTTTTGTCACTTATCGCCATAGAATAAAAATAATTTATAGTATCATCTTTTAAACTATTAAAATATATTTTGTCACTTAACTTCATAAATAAGCTAGCGCAGCCTGGTGAGCAGAGAGCAGGCACCAAACTCAAACTGGGGGCAAAGTGTTTCGTGAAACGCATTATTAGGCGCTCGTATAAAATAGCGACCATGAAAATAGAGCTGTGCCAACTCCAAACGCCATTACCAGAAATGACTTGTAAAGAGGTGCATTATTTACGTTACAGGCAACTAGAATATTATTTATTTTCAATCTTTTGATTATTGAAAAATAGTGCGCCCAGTGTGGGCTCGAGTATAGTCCTAGTGCAAAGCATTAAGTTTAAAGTATCACTGACTGAATTGTTTCAAAAAGTTTATCTATTTTGAATATTACGTCTTTATGCAAACATTTTCGTAAGTGTAAATTGTAAATAGCAGTTCGAAAAACAAAAAAACTGTGATCATTTTTGATATTCTTTAATCCAAAAAAAATGTCTTAAAATAATTTTTCTGAATATTTTCGACATATTTCATTTTTACTTGGCTGCTGTTCAACTTCCGTGGCTGTATTTCTCTATCATTTTCTTGTGAAGATCCCCATAAGCTTTTTTAAGCGACTGTCAAATTATGTTTTATCTAATGCGAGCATATCATTTTGATAGCTAGATTTTCATGTAGTATTGAATGTTGACAGTCCCATTATTGTCCGAAATAGTGACCATTTTTCATTAGTTCACGCACAGCATAAATATTTTCTGGCAAAACAATTGATTTTGGACGACTAATTTCCAATACAGAAAAAGAACCAGACATACGGTCAAAAAGGTTTATTTTCTATATTCAGTAATTGGATTTTATCTGTTGAATAATAGTTAATAATTAAATAAATAAACTGTTATTCAAATTATCCAATTGAGCTGAATTTTTAAGTGAACATTGATGTAATGAAAGGAGAAATGTCTGGGTTAAGCTAAAATGAATAGTATTATGGTAAAATATTTGTAAAATGTGTATTAGGGTAGGTTAGGTTAGGTTAGTAAAGAGGGCTGCCGGGAAACGCGGCTTGCATTAGGCCACCAGTTTGGGCCCATTTGCCACCCTCCGCTGGCTTTTTAGAGCTGCCAAGTGACCGCTTCGCCAAACTGGATCAGCTGACTCAACGTAACGGTACTGGCCACCTCTGCTTACCCTTGAAAGTGGTATGCACCAAAAATTTTGAGGCGTTTATTATTTATGGCCGGACAATCGCAGAGAGTATGCTCGATGGTGTCCTCTTCCATCTCGGACTTCTTGCATAAATTACTGGATGTCAGTCCCATTCTCTTCGCATGAGATGCGGTAAGGCAGTGCCCTGTGAGCAAGCCGGCCGTGGTTCTCAAGCGGTTTCTGCTGAGCTTGAGCAGTTCCTTGCTTTTGCTTAGATCAGGTGATGGCCATAATTCCTGGCTACCCTGCAGTCCAACCTGTTTTCCCATTCGGACTTCAGTTTGGCCCATATGGCGGCATCAAGTTTGTTTGTGGCGTCAGCGATTAACCGAGGCACAGTGATGCAGGGGCAATTGTTAGCTCCTGAATCTTTCCTCGCCAATTCATCAGCTTTTTTGTTGCCTATCCGGATAGGAATATGCCTTGCCTTTTCATTGAGAGCCACTCTGCAAGCTTTAACAGTTTTTGAAGAACATCTGTAAGACGCAAGAGCGAGAATGGCTGCCCTACTGTCAACGCAAATGGTCATTGGTCTGGTTGATATTCCGCTAATGGATTCAACTGCCATGCGTATAGCATGTAATTCAGACTGAAAGACGGTAGCATGGTCCGACAGTCTACAGCACAGGTTAAGGCTCAAATCCGTAGAAAACACGCCCGAGCCAACTCCTGTATCCCTCTTTGACCCGTCCGTGTAAATCCAGGCGCCCCCATCGGTGGTAGCTTCCTTTTTCTTCCAGTCTGTTCTTGTGGGTATCTTGACCTGGAAATTCCGCTGTGGCTCCACTGATCGGAATCGTTCCACATGCCGGAACTTTTAGCGCGTATCGCCGCTAAGCTTGCGCTTCTACAGATGAATCGATCTAGGGGCATGAATCTCAAAATCATTTCCAACCCAGCCTTTGGGGTGGTTATTAAAGCGCCCGTAATACATATGCAAACTAATCTTTGCAGTCTTGTTAGCTGCTTGATATTAGTTTTACTCTCCGCTCCATACACCAAAATCGGCCTGACTACACATGTGAATATGTAATAGGCCGCCCTCGGTTTAAGACCCCAGGTATTGGAGTAGGCGGACTGGCAAGCGAAAAGTGCTGCGCGAGCCTTACCAATTCTGTGATTCACGTTAGCGAACCAGTTCAGTTTCCTGTCCATAAGGTCCAAATATTTAACACTATCAGCAAGTTCCAATGTTACATATATTTGTTATTATAATTATATTGTTATGTGTATTAGGGTAAAATGTGTAATACATTTAACCACTTAGAAAATGGAAAAAAAAGAAAAATAGAAAAATTATGCAAGTTGAGAATTAACTATATTTTCGACTTCATCATTATAAACAGCCTAAAAGCAGGGTTTTTCAGATTCGGAGTTATTATAGCATTGCAAAAAATCATCAAATGGTAACCAAGCTACCACCAATTAAAAATTATAAGAAATAAGCCTCAAACATTTATAACTTTTTTGCTACATCAGCCTCAAATCATCTAGTTTTCTCAACTTTCCTTTTTTTTGGAACAATACAAACGATGTTTAGCTTTTCCACACTGTCAGTTACAAGTTTCGGAATTCCGCACTAAACCATCTATTTTTTGAGCACCTGAAATTTTATTTGCGAGAACTCACAAGTAGATCATAATGTCAAAATTAAACTCTTAGGATTCTTCGAAAATCAACCACTAGTTCAGATACACATGGGTTTTTTGTTTGCTATTTATGATTTTTTACCATATCTTTAATTTCTTTCATGGTTTTCAATTTTTTTTAATTTATTTCGTTCGGTTTTTCGCCTATTCAACTTTTCCCCTATTTTAATAGATAGTTTTTTTTTAATATGCTCATTTTTTTTTGGGATACTTTATTTTGAAAGTAATATATAGGGAATCATTCCATATATCTAGTTGCATTTTGATATAACTACTGTAGAAATAAATAGTGAAAATTTAAGAAAAATATTCTGAATTAGCTTAAGATTTGAAGAAAAAAATCACACGAAATCCATGCAAATAATATTCTGCAATTAATGTGCTTGAGAGCCACGAGATTGTTTAAATATTTTCATTTATTTTTTTTGTTAGCTGTAGAGCTATTTAAGTTGCTATGTATAACTTACAGTTTCGCCAGGTAAATTTGAAAAAAGCTATTGGTCATTAATAATCTAAACAATGTATCTTTTTGTACATAATTTACGAAAATTTCTTTTGCGAAAATAGAATTAAGCTTTCAGCAATGAAAGCATATTCAAAATGTTGCTCTGATTAAACAAATTTTTCCTGACATATGTTAAAAGCAATATTTTTGAAGGAAATTCTTTGCCATTTTTTTTCCTAGCTAAACCGTTAGAATACTGTCTCTAAAGCCAGGATTCTATGCACTTAATTTCTGTTACATGTAAGAAAAAATCAAAAGCTTAGCTACTGTAACATTAAAGGTCGCGAAGTATTTACCGTAAAAAGTTGACTGAGGGCACTAGCAAGAGAGGAAAATTTACTGGATTTCAAAACAACTCCATAGCACTTAGTATGAATGCCCACTAAAGACTTCCTTATTTACTAAAAAAAAAAATCTGCGATATATTCCTTTTTCAAAACTATTTAATTATTAATTCACCGTGTTATTATTTTTGTATTTATCTCCTCTCCGTTTTCCTTGCAGGATTTGTTAGCACTTTCAAAGAGTTTAATCATTTTTTTTCAGGATTGGCTAGGGTAGAAGAATCGTTACTATCTTGCACTATATTTACTTTTAACTGGGCTCTGTATTTTGTTTGATATCCATCACTTTCAAAGGTTTCCATATTTTGACCTCGCCAAAAACAATATTAATACTTATTGGTTCATTAACATATGGTTCTATCATGATACGGTTCCTTTAGAAAATCATCCCCTGCCAGCCGCTTTCGACGAATTAAAATGGATGACTTGAAAAGTCCATTGAAATAATGGTCCAATTTATACAAATGTGTCAGACAGCGTACTATTTTTTTTTTTTTTTTGCTTCCATACTTGAAAACTGTGAGAGTCGACAAAATACTTTTACCCATACTATACTTTCACTCAATTTTGTAAATATTTACGCATTCAAACAAAATTATGATCAATGAAGCGCATTTTTCAGAAACTATTGAAATTTTCCCACTAATGTAGGAATGAAGAGCGAGGGAGGGTTTAAAAATTTGAATTCTATAAAAATTGAGTGTAAATAATAACTTTTTCTGGTTTTAAGGAGCCAACAGTACTAAAGAACAAGTACTTTTCAATAATAAGTTAGTTTTGACAGTGGAGGTAAGCAATACTCACGCAACATTCAGTTTTTCATTCAATTTTACTCTTTCATCGGAAATTTGAAAAGCCAACCAAATAGTATTTTGAAAAGTAGAGAACTAAGTTAGTACATTTCGACATACGTATAACATTTAAGGCTTGCGAAAGAACTCTCAGAACATGAAAACTTGGCTGCAAATGAAAAATATTCACGTATTTTCTTAAATATATTCACGTATTATTCAAAAATTAAAAACTTAAGCAACTCAGGCTCATAATTACGACGAAATCGCATTTAACTGTCAAACAAATTATAATATCAATCTGATAAAGCCAATTTAGTTCTAAAGCTATTTAACATATTTCTCATACAATAAAAGTTTAAATACTAGCTGGAAAACTACTTGTCAAATTTTACTTAACTACCACTCAAGCAAACATTCATTCTTCTTCGTCTCATATTATTAAACATAAATACCACAAAATACCTTGAAACTGGTTCGAGATTATTCAAGCTGAAGTGTCTTGATTCAAACTTCGTCTTCTTCTTGTCGCTTTTAAAATAGTTAGGGCGCCTTTGCTGCGTACAAGTGTGTACATGCATTCAAGTAGTCTGTCGTAGAACTTCTATCAAGTTTCACATCACGCTCTGAATGGATGTAGGAAAATTTCAATTTATTCCTTTGCGTTTTTAATTATAAGGCCATGCTCAGAGGTATATGTAGATATATGCTACACATATCGTACAAACAGTGTGGTCATGCATATAACATAACACATAAGTCTATGCACTTCAAGATCCTGGACAGAAATATACCCACATAGCTAGAACTTAATATATCGGTTGTGTTCTTAAATAGTATTATACGACCTACCATATGTGTGGACGTGTATGTATGTATTTTGGTGAATAAACTTTCTTCGAAATTTAAGCTAGTGAACGAAAGCTATGGGGCACCTGTTCATTCTTTCGAAATGTAAATCTTACAGTAGTTTCAAGAAAGTCGAGAAGAGCAAACACGAGTGCGAGTAGTGTGATGGAAATGCTTTTGTTTTTTGTTGACACTCAACTCTCGTCATGTGCACACATCCACACAAACACTTAAGTTTACCTTTGGGGCGAATAGAATTTTCCAGGAGAGAATAACAATGTTAATGCAAATATGAAAGATTTGTGAATGTGAAGAAAAATTTTAATTGACTTTTCCGAACGCATTTGATGAGCTAGATGGTGTTTAGTTGAGTGAAAATAAATATACGCTCTCCACGAATAGAATTTAATATCAAATAAAAGTGGCTTTATTTGTTTTTAATTTTTAAATAAAATATATTCTTACAGTATACGAATTGAAAACTAACCAGCTCTCTTCATTTTTTTCTTTTATTTCAGTTGTGCATCTTGTCACTCATCCTGTTCGACATGTAACGGATCCGCGGAATCTCAATGCATCACATGTCGATCCGGACGTTTTGCCTTGGACGGCAAATGTCTGAACAGCTGTCCGGCAGGCTATTATGGCGATAAGAAACGTCAGGAATGTGTTCTATGTCCGACTGGATGCGCAACATGTACCAGTAATGGATTCTGTCTAACGTGCAAGGACAATTGGGTCCTGAATAAGAAGAGTAAATGTATCGTGAAAGGAAGTGATGCTTGCGATGACTGTAAGTGATTTTTGTCATCAACATTAGTCCTTGTATGTTTCGAAACAATATGTTCAGAAGAAAATCTGATGGTTATGGTTGCATATGAGAAGGGGGGCCTGTGCCAGCAACAGACCAAGCACTGTCCGGGGAGTCATCTCGTTAGGTATATTGATTCCTTCTCGGTCTATGTCGTCTCAAGTCGTCCGGGACGGTTGATGGCTACGACATTGTCAGATTGTCGGACTATAGGGTAATAATACAGTCGGAGCGAAAATGAAGAAATGGAAGTGGTCATTGTGCTCGGACCGCAAAGGTTTTTATGGCTGCTTGATAGTACATTTGTGCGTGAAGATAAAGGGAATTTCCAGTCTATTTTCACTTCATTCCGAGCCATGCTTGTTTTATGTCTGCCCTGAAAAGGCAGTTTGTATGTCGAAAGGGAAAGCCCTTTGCATGTTCTCTCGTGCACTTGGGTCTGTCATTAATGATGGACAAATGGCCATGACTAACAGCTTATCCTTTTCGCTTAACCTCTCCCCTCGACCGGTACGCAAGCACTCCCAATCGACCCACAACAGACAGTTCATAATTGAACACAATAAGATACTGAAAGCGAATTTTATAGATTTTTATCCGTGAAGCGAGCATAATAATACTGTCGTAAAAGTGAAATGATTATCCCGAGACGAGCCTAGCGGGCATAAATGTCTCAAACGGTGCACCACAAACTTAGTTAAAATGACTAGAATCACTGCCTAGCGAACAAAACAAATTTGAAGAAAACAAAAGTGCCTAACGCCGCAACCTTATAACAAATTAAACTCCATAATTTTTTTGCGCATAGAATCCTTGCCGTGGGAGTTGTTGCCTATCTACATAGAATTTAATTAGACTACCATCTTAATATTTTTGGTCTATAAGTTAATGACTTCACTAATTACAAATTGAATGTGCTATAATATCGCTTTGATGTTCATTGTGAGCTGCTCGTTCGCCCGGTCGGTTGGTTCGTTCGTTCGCTGCTTCGAAGCACTCTGTGGCTTCGGCAACCTGAATCGAAATTTAATAATAAGCTGTGGCTCTACCGAATAATGTGACTTTTAATGTTACCTTCACGTGTGCACCGTAACAATTGACTGGAAAATATGCTAACGTGGCCTTTGTTATGCCTCGTTGCCGTTTAACGTGGCAAAGATAATGACTGTTCGCCACGGATGCGATTTAAAAGTATTTGGTAATTAAGGTAGCTTGGGAAGGAAGAAGAGGAAAGACTGGAAAGGATTCATTTGATGAGATTTTCTGATTTTTTTACGAAAATAGAATGTTTTGGAGGTGGTGCTTGAGAAAGTATGTTTTAGATGGTTCAGTGGAGATTTGCGTTTAATTTTGTTTCTTAAAAGTACTTTCTTTATTAATAATATTGTGTGTAATATTTCTTTACTGATAATATGCCATAATATTTCTTAATATAAAAATTAGTTTGCCCAAAAGACACATTCAGAATAGTTCATTTACGCGAAAATGTCAAAGCTGTTGGCAGAATTTGGTTTTCACCGAGTGCCGAGTCTTTTTGAATTCAACATTAGACTCATTTAAAGAGTAATTCACTCATATCGAGTCATATAACGTACATAGTACTTAGATACGAATTAAACAAGAAAATAAACCACATTGTGCAAATCTTTAGTTTCTACTTCATCTTTTAATTGATGGTAGTGCATTTTGCATCAAATAAACCTGCGGAAAATACGAAAACCATCCATGAATCAGAAAATGCGTTAACTGTGAGAAAATCGCACTACTAACTATACAGATTTTTCAGGTTTTTATTAACTGAAAGAAACGATTTATCTACCTCAAACCCGTAAAAATAGCGCTTAATTTTTTTTGACAGGCCGATAATTCCAATTTAAGCTAATTTAAAACAGCGCTAGTAAGCTAATCCATAGTTTTTGCCATGATTCATATTTTCTACGACTATACAATCAATATCAATAGACTATCAAATGGGGTGCCGTCAAGAGTGAATTTTTCAAATTGATGTCAAGATTTAATTTGGTTTCCACCGACTTCGTTTTACTTATTTCCTGCATATTTCGTTTTCAATGTAAATGATCACAGCTGTCACTTATGAAAGAGAATAAAAAATAACTCAATGGAGCGTCTTGACCGATCAATATTTGGTCCATGGTTCTCTTAGAAAAATATGCTCTTATTATTTCCTATGAAGAATATCTTGCCCCGCTCCTTTCTGCATATTTTCATTAGTTTTAAAAAAACTACAAGTATTGCACTTTGCAGAAAAGGTTAAGGAATAGATTTATCATCCTAGGCCTAGATCGAATCATCGAAGATACCTGCAGATGCTTTCGGACTATAACTACTGAACTAGTTTTCATTTTCAAGTCCTTGCAGCTAGTAACGTTCAAACCTCTTATTGTGGCTTTCAAATGGAGATTATATTTGAATTTCGAAGACAATATTTTTAGTTATGTATCTGGATACCAGATGCTTATAAAAAATCATTGATAGGAAGCCAGGTCTTCAAACCACGGGCTATAAAAAAAGTTCATCTACAGGCCACGAACGTCCACGTCGAAATCCACTATCGCATTTCTTCAAGCCGATCGTGCTTGCTTACTTAACGATGCCTACTTACTTCAAAAACGAACACAGTTTGTGGGTTTCGACTTGTGCGCAGCTTCGTTTCCACGATTGACTCTGATTTAACCAAGCTAATCGTGGATACAATTGTGCTTTCCAAACGTATACAGACAGCACTGGCTGTATAGTGCACTCACCTTATCTTTTCTCTTGAGCTACTTTCTAAAATAATAATATCCCATTAGGAATTGGCCCAGGTAAAAAGGTCCCTTTATATGGCCACAATTGACCCATAAATTCAAAAAACTCTTGAGTCTAGCCATTTAACGACTTTGATCGTTTGCTTTCCAACGTTGTTACCGGAGCTGGAAGGTTCGCATTTGTGCGCATGTAAAATCATCTATTTTATCCGATTCAGAGCGAAAGAAGTCATATTTTTTGCGTTCCCACGCAAGTAGATCTATTAGTAACTCTCCCGATACCACCAGCATTCTTGGTTAAAACTCTTCAGCCAATAGTTCGTCACCAGAAAGCAAAACAGAGCTCGTTTCTGGTACCAGCAACCTCCGTCTTCTCTCATTAGACCCATCCATTTTATTTCATCAGGACTCGTCTCATTAGATGTTGGCCATCAGTCTACTCAGCAAAGCGGTGACCATATTCAGAAAACTAATGTCCAATCTGACCATGATGATGGCCAACTGATCCCTGTCCTGAACTTGAAGCATTATCATACGTGATGCAGATGTGATTCCAGTAGGTCAGGCTAATGTTCAGCATAACTCCCAGATCCATCTCTAAAGTTCACGGTCATATAAATTGCAGTTGGTGTCTTCCACTTCGTCAGCATGACGATTTCTAATTTTATGAGCTCGAGTTGAAGCCCATGGTGAGATATCCAACGACTTCTTCACAACATAGTTAAGCCAGAGTTAAGCTGTCTCAGCAAATCTAGCAGCAATTACTGCTCTAAGATCTCGTCGTAACCATCCGGAAACACAATATGAGGACATTCTTTAATGCAAGAGTTCATCATATGCGATGTTCCAGATATCGGATCCTAGGATTGGTCCCTTTGATCAGGGGTTTCGAAGCGAATGCTTAGGCTACCTTTGAAGCGAATGCATAGCGGTGGCGGTACCGATACACATATGGGAGAAGCCGATTACAATTAATTCTACTATTCTTTAAGTGGCACACTTTATTCTTGTGAAGTGCTGGTGTTATGATTAGTAACCGCTAAAGCTATGATGTGACTTTTAATTAGTAGAGCGCTGGTATTATGCCCAGTCGCTGGCTATTAAGACAACACAAGAGGAACAAATCGAACCATGAGCATACGGCGGGATTCGAACCCACGGTCAGTAGCTCGTTGTTTTGGACTGGCGCCCTAACGAGTAGAGCAACCGACCTCTCAAAACGCCCCTGAGGTGAAAAGTCCCATTTATTTTGCACAGTAGCCACCAGTCCCAAAGATAATCTCTCGTCGTCACCAGAAACGATTCAGGAATGCGGAAGCCATTCACAAGAGGACAAAGGTCTCTACACACTTAAGCAAATTCAAGGCATCACCTGCCAGACGACCGATCTTACTTCCACTTCCATTTTTGCTTCCGCTCCATCACTTTTGAAATGACATCGACAATTGACTGCTCCTCTCGAGAGCTGTGTTGTCTTTCAGAACGATCACCAGCTGATCTAATTAAAACAAAGCAAATAAACCTCCATGAATTCTCTCCAAATCTATACAGACAGATGAACAAGTGCCGACTACCAACCAGGTGGCAGCTGATAAGATATGCCACTATACAAAGAAGCACATATAACTTATCTAAGTTTGGTATCACTTTAGATTTCTCCCTTCAATTGTAAACAGACACTTTGGTAATCATATCCTCAAAAAGTGTCATGCTACAAATCCAGCCATGATCATCACACATCGAGCATTCAGGTTATCTAGCTTTCAATAAATATGTGAGTAAAATCAGGTATTAAGTGATTCGTCGAAATCATCCCTCAACACTTGATACATTGATTTTGCTTGAAACATGTACCAATTTCTACCTCCAGACCCAACTAGGTTTGAAGTGGCTACATTGCTTTATTTTTTTGCAATATAGCCATTTGAAGATTGAAGCCTGCTATTTTCATTCACCCCTAAAACCTGTCAATCATTTAATAATATCTTCGTAAATCGAACATACTGACAGAATTTTATCTATATTCATAAACAGCTTTACTAAATGTCACGCTCCGATTATTTTATTCCGTGTGTCCATCAAAGCGGTCGCTCCTCCCCTGTCTCTACACTGCTCCATTTGAATCTTCTATTGCTGGGTGCCATGTTTCAAGTCGTCTTATGGCAACTCATTCATTACCGCCATTGCTTTGATATTACTTCTTTCTCGGGCCTAAATATAATTCCCGTTAGAAAAGACAAAAACAGAGAAATCATGTAGGACTAGGTTAAGTGATTGAAGAATTTTTCCCAACACTGTGATGTTAGCCTGTTCTTGAAACATTCTGACAGACAAAGCATAGCAAACTTGTGCATCGACCTGCGGTAAAACCGACGAACTGCTGGATCATATCTCAGATCTTATTCTTCTAACTCACTCAGCAAGAAATTTTTAAAGTCTTTAAAAATAAAAAAAGAATATTTCCCTAAAAGAACATTTCTTCCCCTAAAAGAATATTTCTGATATCAAAATAGACAATAAGAATTGTCTGAAACTATGATTCCATCTGTCTTATTTTTTGCATTGGCGATTTGAGCCTTTTCCAGTGCATGAATGGGAGTTCGGTTTCTGGGTCGGATTGAAAAAACCATGGTTTATCACAGACTAAATTGTGGCGATCCTGAGACTGGATAGCAGTATTGCGTCATGCTAAGCTCTTGGCTCCAGTGGATATCGATTATACTGCTGCCCAAACATCTCTGGCTCTGAAACCCATATCCCTAGCGCAGAGGAGTGGATGGAGAAATTATCTCTATGAACAGAGTCTGTGGAAATACCTAGCTTAGCCAGAAATTAGGTCCCTATATTTTAAATTCAAATAGTTCAGTAATCGAATGACATATGATGCTCGCTTGTTTTGTCAAGCCATAAATAAGTGTCTGTCTGCTACAAAAACGTCAGTTGCCCTCA
Organism: Nemotelus nigrinus; assembly: GCA_947369275.1. Taxonomy (NCBI): domain Eukaryota; kingdom Metazoa; phylum Arthropoda; class Insecta; order Diptera; family Stratiomyidae; genus Nemotelus; species Nemotelus nigrinus. The sequence goes on from OX376373.1 coordinate 151,542,315, forward strand.
TATGTCTTAGCTGCTAACATGGAATACGGAGTTAAAGAGAATCGTGTCGAATAGTAGCGCCGCAGTAATAGCAAGTGTAACAAAATGCCAGCCAAAATTTTCAATTTGCTAAAATCACTCGGTATAACCTAAAAATTCGTCTATCGTACAATCAAAAGATTCACCGAGATGTCTTCTATCGATGACAGACTCAAAAGCGACCGCCCTTTTGAATCAAGGATACCAGCAGTGATCAAAGCCGTTGCCGAGCGAAAACAAAAAAATCATGTCGAGAGAGAGAGATGAAAATTCCACCTAGGACCATGTATCGCATCATAAAACAAGACCTGAAGCTAGGAGCTTATCGACGAAGTACTGGACATAGCTTGACGGCAGCTTTGCGCCACATAAGAGTGACCAGAGCTAAGAAGTTGTGTCACGCAAAAGGCAAATACTCTTTACGGATGAAAAAAATATTCACGGTGGAAGAAAAAGTCAATCGCCAAAATGATAGGGCTCTCAAAAGCTTCTAAAAAGGTTGCTAAAGGCTGGTATTGAGTTAATCGTGAAGCTAAATTTTGACATGTCTCCATTATCTGGTCATTCTTTCGAGCGAAAATTTTGGCAATGGAGAAAAGCAGAGACACTGCTCATTTCTGGCGGATAAAATGTCAAGAATTTCACTTTTCGATCGATTTTCTTATTGGAAAGACATTTGCACTGCTTCATTTTCAAATTGAAACACCAAATGTCACTTTTTAGCTCGAAAGAAAGAACTGCACAAACTAAATTGGCGTGAAATGATTGGAGACATGTGTCAATGCCATCTATATTTTCGAAGCGAAAGCAACTTCGAAGCAACTTTTAATGCTAAGAACAGAGTACAACTCTTGCTTATTTTCAAGCTAAATTTTCGCCGAAACCAATTTCACGTGAAATTTTGTATGAAAATTTCACGTGAAATCGAACACAGTACTATGCTTAAGGTACAAAATCACTCGTCGTTGGTCATGGTTTGATGGGGCGTGTCGTATGAAGGGGTCACTAAGTTCCATTTTTACGAAAAATGTTTTAAAGTAAAAGCAGCTAACTATCAGACGGATGTCTTGGAGCCATTGACCCAAACGTTATATACTAATAAGCATTGGACATTTCAACAGGACATTAAAGAACAATTTACCCAATTTCATTGCCTCCAAATATTGGTCCTCTGTAGTCCTGACGTCAACCCATTGAACTGCAGACTATGGGACGTTCTAGAACAGATAGGCTGCTCGGAGCCTCATCGAAAAAATGAGTCGTTGAAGCGTGATTTAATGGCAGCAGGGGCATTGATACCTCTGAAAACAATACGTGTGGCTATAGACGAGCTGCCGGGTCGATTGAAGAAGTGTGTCAAGGCATAAGGGAATCACTTCGAATGAATGTTATATTTTAATCACCAAATATACCGATGGCTCTACACTGAACGACAGAGTGGGGCTTTGCATATTCTCTGAGCTGAATTAGAACCTTCCTTATCACTGCAGTGTCTTTCATGCCCTTCATGGAAGAAAGATAGGCCTTCTCCTGAGTCTGTCTAGAAGAATCAGCCCCAGGACTTAACCTAGCTCAGACTATGACCTATTCTTAAAACTTTGGGTTTTATTCAATGTTTAAAAAAAAATTGAATAAACAAAATCTCCGAAATGGCTCCGTCCACGCAGAGCAACTCAGCAGCTTCGAGGATTTGGGCCTAGGCGAATGCAGGCTCAGAGTCTGTTGTAAACTAATAACTTCACATTTATGTAAATTTCGACCATGAAAATAGAGTTTTTATTACTTCTTATCCACAAAACCTTCAGTGGAAAGAGTTAGGTTATTCGTGACGACCTCGGTACTCAGCCCTTTGGACTTCGTCTCTAGCTTTTTATATACCTTTTACGCCACTGAAAACTTAGTGGACAGGAAAGCTATTCATCAGCATGAACTTTCTTTAATAAATCATTCGTTTTAAGACGTACCCAACATTTGACATGAATTCAATGTTCCATCTTTAGGTGCATCAGACCAGAATCCGCTTCTGAACTAATAGACTAAATGCCAGATATGTGACCAAATACTTCCCAATTCCAATGATGGAACTCTACTATTATTCGAAAATGGCTGTATCAGGAAACTCTATTCTATCACAAAAAAATTGTTTTGGTTTAGAAAAATTAGAAAAATCATCTACGCTTTGAGAAAGAAACGCTGAGTTTTCGAATATGTCCGATAAACAAAATATTTCATTCTACATTTGATGAACTTTTTGAATTTAATAAGAAAAAGTTGATTATATTTCTAATTACTTGTAAAATTCAATTGCAAAAAAAATCCATCATCCAATCAATCAATATATTCTAATTTACATTTTATCCATTAATTCAATTTTTTTCTCTGTTTAAACACATTTTTTTCTATTCCACAGCTGAATATTTTGATAACGGTCACTGTCATCCGTGCCATTCAACATGCGAAACATGCGACGGTCCAACAGAGACAAATTGCCTAAAATGTCCACCGAGCTTACTATTACAATCGAATCGATGTGTTAGCACCTGCGACGAAGGATATTACATGGAAGCCGGTATTTGTGCCAAGTGTCTGCATACGTGTACACAATGCGTGTCACGTATGAATTGCACAGCATGTGCCAAAGGTCTTCAATTACAAAGTGGCGAATGTCGGACTACGTGCGCTGACGGGTAATTACATTTTTTTTATTATTATTGTTGCTCTCCTAGCTTGATTCCTTTGGTTCCTTGGTGCTCGTGTTGTCGGTTTGTTTGGTTGCGTACTGCTCTGTGTACTTACCTATTTCGATTCCATGAATTGTCCATTTGATTTCTCGATCGTATTGAACTCTCTAAGATTGATTTTATTTGAAATTGTATCGATGACCGAGACATGCGGAAAATGAATTGCTTCCGGGCTATGGTGTATGAAAATTCCCAGGGTATTTGATGTAGATAATATTTGATTTACGTTTGTAAGACTAGAGGTATCTGCGGAAATTCTGGACCGGAAGTTTTTTTCAGTCGGGAGAAAGAAGATACAGATTTTGTTTTCAAAACACTTTTTCATTGCTTGAATTACGGTGGGGAAAATTTGAACAACGATCTAAAAATTCCTCTTTCGTTTCAAGGAAAAAATACATCAAATTTAAATCCTACCGGCTTCGCATCGACATATAATATTCACACACTATGTTCTATGAAAAATTCAGCTGACAGCACTAATGACTGAAACCCATTTTCTATGCTAAAGAGCTTCAAACACAAATTCAGCAAACCAATCATACCAAAACTTGCATCTCCCTTTGAATTTTGTGAATTTCAATCATCTGTACTAGACATTCCTCAACCATCCAAACCACATTTTTCTATTTCCGATTTGCCATCAATTTATTTCACTCGCATCATCATTTTCTTCTGCTTCTTCTCATTTTACGATACAGGTATTACAGTGACCGTGGAACGTGTGCGAAATGTTACTTAAGCTGTCATACATGTAGCGGTCCACGTCGCGATCAATGCGTTGAATGTCCAAAAGGATGGCAATTGGCTGGTGGTGAATGTCATCCTGAATGTCCAGAAGGATTTTATAAATCCGAATTTGGTTGTCAGAAATGTCATCATTATTGTAAAACATGTAACGGTAAGTTGTTGGCATTATTATTTTCATGTCTGTTTTAGTAAGTGAATAAGTGAATGTAAGTGAATGGTTTGATGAGTATTGTTCGGAGAGAGAAAAGTTTTGTCATAGGAACTTTTTCTAAAAAAAAGTAGCGTGCACTACACATCTTGATAAAACCAAATACAATTAAGATACAGCAACGAAAATATAATCGATATTTATTATTGGCAAAAAATAATGGAACTCTAAGATTATTAATATTATTTAATGTTAATAGTATATTTTTATAAATTATTAGTATTATAAGTTAGTGTTTTGCGTTCAGAATTGTCCAATTTTTTGTTGTTAAAACATTGTAATTTTTGCCTTTCGTAAAAATAAGAATTCAACTTTGAGAAAAATCGTTTGAATTATTGTTTTCATGGGCGATGATAATGTATTTCATCTACAACCGATTCGAGTAAAAAGTTGGCTTCTAACTCAGAAACGAAGCCAGAAAAAGTTATTCGATTTTGAACAAGATATCCGTCGGAATTTTTATAAGTCGGCAAAATAATGCAGTATATTCAAGCATAGCCTGACAACTTTATCCATCCTCATTATTCTATAACTTGATAAAATTATTCAGCGACTCTATTCCATGTGCGTGGATAAACAAAACCAAATTGAAAGCTAAGCTGTTAAATTAAGACCGTACTCCATCAAGATCAGACAGCATTTCTTTTAAAAAAGCATGAAAAAAACAGTAAGAAGTAACTTATTTTCAAACTCATATTTTTCAATCTAACACCCAATAAATATAAGTGCACGCTCTTGATGTTCATCTATTTAGCCTTACTCAATCATCAAAAGACAGTATCTATTTAGCCTTACTCAATCATCAAGCTAAAATCTATTTATTTTTTGGAAAAAAAAAAAAGTAAAAATGTCCATGCTTAAATATCCACGCTGGGCGCAGTCGTACCATAAGCAAAATTGTCTTGTTTCGATGTTTTTCTGGATGTTCTGAAGCACATGGTATTGGAATAACAGTTCAAGAGTATAGGAAAAATGGAAAATCAATAAAAAATCAAATTTTACTTCCAATGCATCCATACATTTTTACTGATTTTCGAAGATTAGTATCAAAATCACTTAGGCAGATAATTCATATTGTAAATAATTTGAAAAAATCACATAACTACGCCATCCGACTCAGCTGAAGTTTCCAGGATGCATTGATGTATGTTTGGAAAACTTAGAGTTTCACGAAATATCAATTATATTTAATCCTATGGCGTTGTCGGGCATTTTAGTGATATTTTGAGTACCCTTCTAATTCTATCAACTAATCACTTTCCATAAGACCAAATAAACAAAACAATCTGAAAGTGTTTCAAACATGAATATGATAACGTTTTAGAAATTCTTTAGCCTTAGGTTGTAAAAACAAACAATAATTGGAAAATTTATAATTTCAAACTTCAGAAGTAAATATTATATAAAACACAGGTCCCGCAATAATCCCTTGAAGAGCTTCAGTGTGCTTTTGATGTTTGGCAGTTGCATTGTTTTTATTTTGAGCCTGAAATGTTAGGTTGGTTCAGGTTCAGTAAGATGAAAGGATTTCATGATAATATTTATAATAAATATTACTGGTTGACGCTTTCTATTTGCTATGATTCAACTTTTTTCACTTCCAATTCAAAAAGAATGGGGACTTCGTTGCCTTTTTGAAACATTAAAATGTAGATCAAATTCATTGTTGCATTCGAAAACCCCGTAACTGTTACTTGCGAGGTGTTGTCATTAGACTGGTCTTCAGGTGAATTAAGCCTTCTAATGAAGAGAGGTTTGCTAGGACAACAGACAACGTAAGTTGTTGGCTTGGAGCGAGGATCCACTTAATTATTAGCTGTATTATCTAAAGACAAAGCTAAAGGCTAGCGTGAAAAAATAAATCAAGAGAAATCAATAAATCACTAAGATAAGTGTTGCACTTGGTCTAATGTAGGATAACTTTACTATATATCAAGCGAAAATCGCTTATGCACTTTCATTGTCGAAAAAATCGAGGAACTGGAACTGTCAGCGCGTCTACTCTATCAACTATCAGCGGAACAACCAAGCCGACCTCTCGTTGTTGCTCTGCTGGCGTAAAGTTATAGCGCAGCACTTCACACCCTTCAGCTGGGGAGTTCCCCAGAAACTTATGGTACCGAAAAAGGTGATTCAACCTGTATCGATTCAAGACAGTTGAATTCTATCTATGCACGTGATAGATACTCATAGCTTCGCCTAAAATGCTTTTTACCTGATGCAAAAATATACTCCGTTTAATATCAAAATAGATTTAAGTTCATCGCACTGGCAAGTTTAAGTCGGACGAAATTGCATTCACAACCCCAATGAGAAAGTTTTAATTGAAACGTTAGATAAATTCCAATCAAGTTTAAGTTCTATTTGCATCTTCAAATTGAATGACTTAAATATTCATTCTGAGACGTTTACGGAGTATATTAATGCAATTTTCCCTGCTGAAAAGTGAAATATTTTGCACACAAAATCACGAAGGAAAACATATCAACGAATACGGGAAAAATTTTCTAAACCGTGTGTCCTAAAACAATTAGTACAATTCTTACAAACGTTTGCCTGGTGTAGACACTGGTGAGCACGCCTCACGGAAATAACCTTTCACTTTTAGCAAAATTATTGAAGAAAAATGCAATTGTGTGAAATTCTATGCATCTTCTGCAGTACTCATAGGAGGAGATTTTGGACCAAACATACACTGAATAAATATTAACTTGCAGTTGTACACATTATGCGAGACCGTGATTATGGCCGGGAGTGAACATATAATCGATTTGATTGACGTCAGCAGACTTCAACAATCCTTTTTTGTATGGCCAAAGACACACACGGCGCGGCGGTTCCAGCGAAGCGTTTCCCGAGAGGAAAACCGAGTCGGTTTAGCTGTACATTCATTTAGCATTGTGATGACACACACCGCGGTGCGGACCGCCTCTCGGTTTCGGAACCGTGTCGGTAGACGAGAGAAATGACCCACCGACTCGGTTCGTTAAGCGTTTTTCGAATTACTCATAGCTGCGAAATCCGACCGAATTGAAATTTACAGGATGCATTTACGAATGAATGGGATATGGTAATGAAAATCTGATAGTAAAATTGATTTCCGAAGAATGGCTAAGATACAGTATTGGAAAATGAAACATTTGTGGGCACCTAATTTCTAGAAGTAGGCAATTACATATTTTCAAAGTAAATGTGTATTAGAATCACTTTAATAAACGTTTCTGAAAACCGCTTTATGTGTCATTGGCCTATAAATTTAACAAGCCTTCAGCATCCACATTCCTGATAAAAGCAATTAACTTTTTTCGAACACTTTTTAAGAGAAGCACCCAGGAACATGCAGGTATATTGCATGTTCATGGGTGATATGACGGTATGTTGCAATAATCTTCAACCGCTTGTTATCCAAGCTTTCTGTAACAGAAAATGAAATGAAAAGAAAGCGGAATTTCGGTATGCAAAACTCAATCGTGTTGCATTTGTTTTTCTGTTAGTAGCGGTTTCGAATTTGTGCTCCTGTTTTTGGTGACAGTTTCTTCAAGCCTGCTTTTAATTATATTTATCGACACCTAAACTTTTTTTTCTAATTAGTCCTTTTTTGGCCTATCACAAACTTAATGTCGGGTTTTCCTTAAAAGCTTACAGATCAATTTATCGTCCCTTTTTGGTGTATCTCTTTGAAGGCTTCTACTCTTTATCCACTTCTCTTCTTATGAAGCACTGGTTTTGCTGCTTGCTTCACACTCACTCTGAGCTCTTTATGACGAGTAATTGGAAAAACAATTTCAAAATGTTTTTATAAAGAGCACTTATTCCTCAACCTGACGTCGTTAAGGAAGATCAAACTGCAATGACCAAATGAATCTAACACGAAATTGGCAGTAGTATGTCATACATAATTTTTTTAAAATAGTAACGTTATTTCATATTCATAGAATTTCCCGAATAAAACTTCTAAATTCTTACCCAAAATCAATAGTTAAATGAGTTTCGGGAGTATGTACTAGTAATTCTCATTAAACTGCATAGTATCGAAGCAGAAAGAGTAACAATGTTTTTAAAATCCTCATTGTTTTATAGCTTGACAAAATGATTCAGGGTCCATAAAATATCGAGTGAGAATTATATTTTTTATTTGATAAATGAGTATCAACCTCAGCACCTAATCAATACAAGTGCCAGCTCTTAGTATTTGCTTATTTAGACTAACAAAACTATTCATAAACAACTAGTCTCCAAGCTTAAATCTTCCTCTAACATTAGTGAAAAAAAGCAAAAATGTCCCTACTTGAATACCGACGCTTGGTGCGGTCGCGATTTGTGCGAAAATTTCCTGTTTTGATGTTTTCTGAATCTCACGAGACACATTGTATCGTTGAATAGTAAAAAAATATACTTGTGGGTGAATTAATTTTAAAAGCAAAATTAAAACAATTGCATCCATACAATATCAAAGAAATAAAAAATAAGAAAAAAACAAAACGAAAAGTATTTGTTTACGAGTTTCCTGTTTCCTGAGGTTCATAAAATAGCCACTTCAAGCAACATATCGAAAATTCCTTTTATTTGAATGATACATTCCTGCGCCGACTAAGAGCCTAGCCAGACAGCACAGCCTAAATGATCTTTTGTCGTAAATGTCATATGGTAATTTGGGTTAATTACTTCTAAATAATCATTCAGCAAATCGCTAATGATAATCAAATGTTGGAAATTTATTCTTAAATGATGTAGAGTTGCCCGATATAATACAGAATCCTCTTGTAAAAAGTTGCTTTTCGCCTTGAAAAAAAAAGAAAACTTTTTTTAAATGTCAAATTTAAATTCAATATATTTAAAAAATTTATATGAAGTTCTTGCGCGGTGTGTACTCCAACTTCATTAATTAGAACTTTAAATAGGTAACATACACATAAAACACTTTCAATTTCTCCATACTTCTACAACTAATTACTTTAAGTACAGACAGTCAGTGAAAGTATTCATCATTAACGCAAGAGCTGTGTGTAAGCAACTATTAAATTACTAAATTAGGCATAAATGATCATTAGTAAGTTAGTAATTTAAGTACCTGTCTGTCTAGGTTGTAATATATATCAAATGTAATTAAAGCACTGTGCATTCTCAATGATCATACGCAAAACTCTTTAATTCATAAACACCACGATCTATTTGACATCCTTTTCTGCAGAAGATGTCCACTTCAAAACTCATCAAAACACCACAATTCAAAGATTAGTGGTGAAATTCAACAAGCATTAAAGTAATCAAAACGATGACGACCAAAAATAGCACGCACACTCGCCACGTTTCATGTGCACGTTATTATTAATCCTTTGTTAGCGTAACGTTTCAACAACTTCAGAAACATACTTCTCTTTCAATTTTCAATCTACCCTTTGTGAATCGATCACCGTTATCTGCCCGTTCTAATTTCTATCGAAGCACATTACATCTTAGGTCCTTCAAAACCAAATCTATTTCTCGAGAGCGTGTGCTATAAACTATTATTAGTGCAATAGTACAAAATAAATCCTTCACATGTACTTGCACTCGAGTATTAAAGCACAACAAAAGCAGTGTAACCTCTGAGCAAATCGAAAAGTAATCCTTTGCATCGAATCGTATCGAGAAGCAACCGAAATAGCTGAGATCTCATTATTTTCGTCCTCGAATGCAACAAGCTTAATCGCTACGCGACAATCTATAGTCCTACTTGTAGCTCGCTCGTCTATCGCATGTATGAAATCATTTAGGCTTGTTAGAGGCTCTTATACTCGATTAAGTCAATACGCGAGGAGCACAGAATAAGTATCTAACTATCTCTTCACATTGAATAATGCACAATGATGCACCTAACGTCGTTGTCATCCAGCTGATTTTAGCTAGTTGTGTTGTGAGCTCTAGTGAGCTTCGCTTACTTCATCGAGTGCGGAGAGTGAACTTCAAACCCAATCAACTCGACTCTCTAAAGCGATTTCGTAATTCTGATAACACTGCAAGTACTATCCTCCTGCACGTCGGCATCATCTTTGTTGTTGTCGTAGTTTTCATGACGCGACGAGATGTTCCGGTGCAATCGGGATAATCCTTATCTTCTGTATACTCAGCGATATTAAGTGCATGACTATGTTGACGCGTATAGCACTCCATAAATATATGACGATGTGTGAAAGCAGAGGATGCATTATAACGTCAACAAACAGTGTAGAAGCGCTTCGAGGACGCTGCGTGGGAATAGCATTAAGGACTTTTATCGTCTATTATTCAAGAAAAATACACACCTTAGGGAGCACAAGCTAAGTCAATTGGCATTGCAGTGCTGCTCCAAAAAAAATTAGAGAATGAAGCATTAGTTTTTAGCTCTTTGATGATGATTTAATACGGGACTAAGAATACATTCTCATATTTATTAAAATTTTTATTTGATTTCCAGGTGCTGGACCACTAGCCTGTACCTCCTGCCCACCTCACTTCATGCTGGATGGTGGACTCTGCATGGAATGTCTCGGTTCACAGTACTACGATTCACCGACTCAAAAATGTAAAACGTGCCACGAATCTTGTCGTTCCTGTACCGGACCCGGACAGTATTCCTGCCAGACGTGTGCATTCCCGCTCCAGCTGGATCGTCTGAACAATCAGTGCGTGCCCTGTTGCCCGTCTGGTGTATCACCCGAAGACCAGTCTTGCTGTCATTGTGATAAGGATACAGGTAAACACATAAATTCAACATAAATCTGAACCAGGTGGTAAATTTATGCTTCTTATAGGTCGATGCATCAACGCTTCGCCGGCAGGAAAAAGACGAATTGCGATCGGAGCCGAACAACAATTTGGCACCGGCGATGGATACGGAGCTCGATCAATAGATGGTGAAAACTCAGGAGTGCTGTCGCGTGTAGGCTCTCCATTCACTACAATAACAGCCATCGCAGTTGCTGTTTGCTTCATGATTGTCACGATTTTCGTAATCATTTTTGCCATCCTTCAGGTAAGTGCACAGCATTTCATTCAATCAAAGGGACTTTTACCGTCTACATTTACATCAAAGTAATTCAGATTCAGAACACTAATCAACTCTGTCATTCAAAAAATTGCTAATTTTCTTGCTCTCTGACCATGTCAGCGACGTACAAAATGTCCATTGTTGGGAATTGCAGGCAGCTGACATGACATCCTATTGTCCATCGAGGCGAAAGTTCTACTGCTGCAACTATTTGTTAGAATCAAAGACAGCTGTAATTACCAAACAGTATTCACTACTGTGCACTACTCATAACATCTTTATTTGAATTGGACTCTCGTCTGGAGATGGTGAAAAATTACGCTGCATAGACTGAACATTACTCTCTACTACGATTTTTTGTTCGTATTTTCACGGCAAAAAAACAACCAAACTCATTTCAGATGCTTATCTCTTTTCAAAAGACAAAAGACCCCAAGAAGTGAAAGAGAAAAGAAAGCAAAAAAAAATCATCCTGACATGATGATGACGGGACGATGAAATTAGCCTCGACACAAAAATAATTAATACAGAGTTCCGGAGAGTTGAACAAGAAGCTTTCTAAAGGATGCTTTTGTAAAATGGAAAATGAAAATGCTTGAATGAGATATTTCATCGGTCAGAGAAAAAAGTTAGATATTGCTCAGTATCTTGAAGTTGGATGAGCAGCAAGTATTTCTCGATTTAGATTTCCAGTAAAATATTTTTTAAAACGCTGTTGGAAGAGCTGAAAGCAGTGCAATATTGAACTTTTGCTTGCAAGTTGAATTTAATAAAATTCATTGATTTCATTGATGAAGGGAAATCTTATTCACTTTTTTCGCTTTTGATCTACGATTTTGTTTCAAGGGCTGCAGTTGTATACGTTTTTCTTTGACAGGAGCTCTAGAATTTTTTTTTTCTGTGGAGGAAGTCATAACATGCGCTGCAAAATTAGTACGTAGCAATATAGTATATTGTGCATCCTAATAAACGAGTTCCAATGAAAACTGAATTTGCTTTCAATTTTGAAAAGAATAATTCATCTGTTTGGAATGATGCACACAAAGCAAGGTGCTTCAAGTTGATTGCTGCCAGGTAGACATAAATCTTAGGCGAATTGATGCCCAGTACTCTTGATTAACTAAAATTGAAGCTCATATTCAAGCAATTGATTTTTTTAAATAAAATGAACAACATCGACACAGTGGTAAAGATGTGTTTAGTTGACTTGTATTTGAAGTCAACTCTACATTGATTTCCAATAAGACGAAAAAAGCCGATTGGTTTTCCATATAAAGTTAGATAAGTTTTCATTTATATAGTGCTTTTACAGCCTATAGTTTTTGTAACCTGTAATTAGTTATTGACTTTTTAACAGCATTATCTTATAAACACCTTTCTACAGATCTTGGAATTAATAACTATTCTTTTTTCCCTGTGTTGCTATGTTCTAAGATCATCAAAACAAAGAGATGACTGAGTATTTTTGCCACTAAAAAAAATTTGAAGCGATGACAATTTAATTGTATCATCCACGATATTGATCAACTATTTGTTTTGGTTGAATTATGCTAACTTAAGTCTGTTGTCTCTACAGGGCACTGAACACCTGCAAACCCTATGTAAATTTATTTCAAAAATGTACGAATGACGTATAATATCTAATACAGTTCTTTCTGAGCGCAGATTTCGTCTTGAAAAGAGAGTTCAACTTGCCGAACGATGCAACTACTTATGGTACTCTCGTAATAATATCAAAAATACCTGCATAATCGAGTTTTTTACTTCCCTAAACCTTTTTTAATTAAGTTCTGTCAAAAATTTCTTCGGAAATACATAAAATTTAACTTTTTTTCGGGGCAAACAAACAGTAATATTAGACAGGATGTTTGTTTATTGTTTCCCATAGTTCTATACTATCTATCTAGCTTTATTTGATTGAAATCGCTATATGTATCCACTGCAGGCTAATATCTATAACGGTTTCAACCATTTTTGAAGCTATGTGAACCCATATAGAAAGGATATATCAACGCCTTTCTAAACGATTTTCACAGTTCTGGGAATACTGGAATTTCCAATAGGTTTTCTGGTTACTTTCGGCAAAAATATTCCATTCGAATTAATCCTTTTCATCCTCCATTTACATAAAGGCCCGTTAGTTTGTCAGACTTTTGTACTGATGCCAATTCTATATTGTAGAAACTGGCATCGTTAGCCGTTAGAAAAAACTTCGGACCTACCTCACCTCTCTTTTTAAGAAGTTGCGCTTTCTCGATATCAATTTCTTTACTTATAACATTCAATAAATCGGTTCCTTCCTTTTCCTGAATTATAGAAATCAAGCTATGTAGTTCCAATTTTTAAAACAAGCATTTGGTTTCAAAACGCCTTATATATTGAAAGACTCTTAAAAATTATGTACGACAACTTAATTAGCTATATTGGGACACTTAATTCGGAAAAAGACAATATCATATCCAAGCAACTAGCACAAGCGCGAGCAAATGAAGAATTCCTGTCGGAAATATCAAATCATTTCGATGGTCTGGCGTCTGCCTTTTCTAAATCGAACAGTATTAGCCACGGAAAGTCTTTTGACACGCTTGGGAAGAAAATGGATACTGTAATTGATAAAATGGATTTCATTGCATCGAATTTGTCCACTTGCAATAAAGCTAATTATACTTGCCAAGCAAACAACAAAGGTACGCTTGAAAATGTTGAACAACTTTCACGAACGTTAAAAATGCAAACTGACAGACTCACAGACGCTTTTTCCGAGCAACAACTAAAATTAGCTGATATCAGCAGAAAGTTGGAGGGTTTAGACCGTCATTGCAAAACCTCAAAAAATAATGCAGACGAACATTTATTAGCGAACGAGATAACACTCCATCAGGAGCTCCTTAACACAACGTTGGAGATAAATAATAACACAACGGCTATGAATACGAGGACGCAAGACAAAGCAACATCACCTATAAGGGATCTAGCTGAGGGTACAACTCCATCTGCTCAGCAAAAATTTTTTAACCTCAACGGTGAAACCCCAATTTACAGGTTCGATACTTTTTGTTCTCAAAACGATTGGCAGAATCGTTTACAAAAAATAAAAAAACGAACGATTTTCTTTACAATAAGAGCACGTCCTCCAAATTAACAACTTCAGTAAACAAAAGTGCATTCTTTGTGAAAGGGATTCCTTATTCTGCTGACGATGAATGGTTGGGAAAGATTCTCGAAGCTGATTTTCATATAAACGATTACGAAGTGAAATTTTTATCCCAGCGTAAACATATATCCTCAAGACTGTGTAAGGTCCCATCAAAATATGCCTGGCTTTTTACTTCCTTGAGTGGAAACAACAGCTTCATCAATTGGAAAGGAATGACATTCAGCCCCTGGAGAAACATCACCGACAAAACTAGGAATAAGAAAAAACAACAATAGAGGCGCTATTAATATAGAATTCCTGAATAGTAAAATTTTGATAAATATCCCTGTGAGGAACATCAGGTCCAATCGTTTCCTAAAAGAATATTCACATTCGACGATATATACAGCTAATGAGCCAATAAATAGATGCTGCAGAATATTCAACAGCATAAGTAATCTATATTCCCCTACGATTTCCAAATCATCCTTCAAATCCTTGCTTTTGCATGCCATCCATATCCCTAGACCTTAAGCTATAGCTTATATGTCAATATTTTTATTTATTGATTGTTATTTATTAATATATTTGTTACTTTTTTCATTTGTTTGTTACTTATTTAACTTGTTAGTTTTTACTTTTTACTTTACTTTACTTTTCCATTTTATTTTTAACTTGTTATTTTATGTGTGATTTTGTACCTTGTTTTGGTGAAGAATAAATAAATAATACAAGCACAACGGCGCTCTCTCCAAAAAAAAAATCCGCTCAATATACCTCTCTACCGCACTCGGCACCGAAAAGCCCAAATCCTCCCCCTTATTTACGAGAAATGCCAAGATGTGCAGATCCGAGTAGGAACGCTAGCGACGCAAGCTAAAAAGGAACGGCAAATTTTCGCGTCGTTAGAAAAGTAGAGTCAAAAGTAGAGTAGCTTTTCTGATCGTAGGGCAAGATCGCATGTAAGGTGCTTGCTTTATATTTTCTATGCATGCACAAAAACGTGTGTAATGCAAGTTAATATTGCGTTAATATGTTGTATCTAGTACATATATGCAGATCACAGATATAAGAGGGAATGAATTAGAAATCGACCGAGAGAAATGTGCCAATTTTCAACAATTTTGCTTACTGGTGTAAGAATGAAGTACTGGTGTCTGCCCTACACTGTTCATATGGTAACGCTCATGTAAAAACCACGAGAGATCGCCATTTCGAACATCGTTTGACATTTCTTTCCACGCAACCGGCCAGTGGAGATTAAAATGCTTTTTGTGAATGAAATTAATTATGATTTCACGCAAAAACAAAACGAAATTGATGCCAAAGGTTAATATTACTTACCCGAAATACGATATTCCCTGCGAAGTACTTCGGTAGATACTTTTGCAGCTTGGAACACGGCACTTCAATATCGCACTGTTTTATAATTTTTGATCGCTAATTTATTCGCGGAACCGTCACAAATTATTGCGCACAAACGTAGATGTACGTTTCCACCGAACACGCCGAAAAATTTTCAAATTTCCTTTGACAAATTTTGACTGAAAGTCAATGTTTTCAGTCCCCGACACAAATCAAACTGACATAGACGTTTCTTTCCGTGTTGGCCGTTGCACGCTTTTACACCGATCTGATGTTCCACACATTTTTCGTAAATAAGACACAGCATTAAAGCTTTTCGGATGTGAATGCGGTAGAAAGGGGCGCACTGAGCGGAATTTTTGTGAGAGCCATTTCGTATCCATTTTCTTTCATATCTGTGATGCAGGTAAACATTACAGCAACTTGATTATTCTATCAGCTTCTTCCAATGTAACTTGTGAGATATTTTTGAAAATAGTGTAGGATCTACCAATAATGGAAATGATTTTTGCTTCTTGATTTATATTTATTAGTGGAAGTGTCTCGTGTACGATAAAGTTCATTCTTCAAGCTGTTTCCGAATTTGATATATACTGGCATACTATTTCATTTCATTCCAATTTAAATGAAGACGATTTAAAAACACGAATGAATTTGATCTTCAAAAAATCAACACTCACAAATCAACCATGCAAACTCTAAACCTTCCTATTGCAAACCACAAAATCCCACTCCTGGAAATTAGTTGAATCATTCAAGTGGCTGATTGCATAACATTCGTTCCATCTGCTCATCATCTGCTGCTTTCCCAGCATCTCCTGCTTCTTTTCTACATGTACATTCACAAATATAAATGTTTGTTGTCGGCCCGAGGAACTACTGCAATTTAGTTCACTTGATCCCTCTTACTCCCCCATTATCTCTCCCTCTGTCGGACTCTTCTAATGCTCGTGCATATTTCGAATACATGCTAATTGCTAATTAAATTCAAAACGAACTAATTGCAATTACTCACAATGATAATTATTGTTTTTGGCTAGTACAATGCACAACCTATGCACATTTTCTAATCACCATCATCATCATCATACATATGCATTTAATGTCGTTCGGTATTGAACATAGACCCCATTCCCGTTATCCCGGTGGCAAAAATCTTGAAATTGGTTCAACTGTTAAACGAGGATAATCTCTGAATGAACAGGGTGAATGAAAAGATTTGAATTCTGTTATTACGCATGTTATGATGACTGAATAGAGAATCTGATGTATTGAGTAGTCGAGTTGGATGGTAGCCCACGTTGGGCGCAATGAAAAATTAGATCATGATGTGTGAGAATAGAGGTATTAGGATGTTTCTAAAGTTCATATATCGATTGGAAAGAAACCATCGTGTATGGATAACTTAAATACGACCAAATTAGAATGCAACCAAAGTTATTTTCACGAATTTGCAACATATGTTTTCCATGTTAAAAATTTTTCAGAATCGAGGAGTTAAATTATTTTGGCTGCTTTTGACTTACAGGAGAGTAACCTTATCATGAAAATAGAATAAAAACATCTGCAGAAGCTTTTTCTTGCTTCCTCTTTATCGAAAAGTCGCCACATTATTTTATTTCAAACTAGTCCAAAAACAATAAAATTTAACTTTATTTTCACAAAAAAACTTTTCATCACCTTCCGGTCGACTTCTTGCACATTTTCACACATCTACCGAAAACAAACGTGCTCCTAACAAACTTTATAGGACCATTGTACACATCCATCCATACAATATACAAAAGCTTGTTAGCTAAAATAGCTAGATTTCCAAAATTTCTCGCACGAGTTTATGTGTCATTGAAATTCAATTAGCTAACTAATTTACGGCTCAGGTAATTCGAAAATTTCGAACGATCCATTAAAACATTGCTGCCATCATACATTCCTACGTACCATATATATGTGCGTTCGTTGTGCTGGTGCTGCTATTGTTGTTTTTCAGGACTTAGGTGTAAAAGTGGCACCACTCTTGCATCATCAACATTGTTTGTTTTTTGTCCGTTAGTACGTATGTACTCGTATGTACATATATCCTGTATTTTGAGTACTATGATGTATGATGCTCTAGCTAGACTGGCTAGCGCGACTGCACATTTCTGAAAAATATATGGACGAAAATGGATTGGCACGTTGATTTGCTAACAATCCAATCATTATGATTTGCAAAACACAATTTACTAATTGTGTTTGCTGTCATCAATGTAATTTCATCAATTTTTCATGATTATTTGGTATTTTTAGTCAGATGGTATTTGAACGAGTTTGAGTTGAAATGTTTGAAATTTTTGAGATTTATTTGATTTAGTTGACGGTTTGTTATTGATGAGGATTAATTGATGAATTATTAGCCAAAAATATGACATAGAAGTTCAATTACCTATTTAATTATTCTCATGTACCACTAAAACAGACAAGGCGATGACAATGAAATATATGGAAAAACAATTAATATCATATGATCAGTTTTGAGTTCAACACCAATTGAACCTAAAGTGTCATGGTAACCAAGGCCCACAATAACAATAAGAGCAGCTTTTATAGGACTGCAAAGTATTATAAAAAAGATGAAAGCTACAAATAACAGACAGTGACATATTTCCATGAAAATTAAGATGAGCTTCGTGAAGCGATTGATGTTGGTTTTCAAATCAAAGTACAGCTGGAAGAATACTGAAAACGGAATCGCCAAAGACGGCACAAAGAAATATAAATGTACATACATGTCCCATAAAATTAAACATCCTACTTCAAGCCCTACAGGCGCTAATAAGAAATTTGAAAAAAGGGAGGGTGAGATAAATAGAAGAACCTAAAAATGTTGCAACAAAGGTAAGAAAAAAGAAAGACAAATCCTGGACGAATGCAATCCTGATCACACCAGGAAAAATACTGTCATATGCGTGTGTTTTAAGCAAAATCAATTCAATACGCAGACATTGGAGTCAAAGTGATGTAATCCCGACTTGAAGACTCCACAAAACTGACGGACAAAAATTCATTAGAGGGTAGAAAAAAGGACAGAATACTGGACATACATAATCCGAATGAGACTTAGAAGAAAGTTGTTGCATGTCTACGTCTTAAATGAAGTTGAATTATATTCAAAGTCGGAAGCCACCGGAGCCGAAAAACGGTCTACAAGCAGACTTGGCCATGGAAATAGTCTTGAAAACCTTGAGGGAAAGAAAACAATAGAAGAGACTTGCATGAAGCAGCTAAAGGTACATTGACAAAAAAGACAACCGTATAACTTTTCGAAATTCATGATCGTCTTTGTCTAGGCTCAAGTAAAACAGCTCTCCTATTAGACATTCCTGAAATGGGCGCAATCAAAATTGATCCGACTTTTATGAAGACAGGAGAGCAAGAAACGAGGAATCTTTAAAGAGAACTCAATATCTAGATTGGTTAGATATATTGCACACCCCGCCAAAAAGCAGTCGTAGTACAGTGAGTAGCCTAGGTATGGACAATTTGGTTGAAATTCCATGGGACCACAAAGAACTGATTTGTGTTATAACTGTCGTGCAGAGGGCTACAAAACAAAGAAGTGCTTCGCGCCAGAGAACTACGTACAGTGTGCAGAAAAGACTTAAACAGAGACATAAGAGAACATGCCACCTGTACAGAGCGAAGTCTTTCAGGAGGACTTAGGTACTGTTAAAAAAATTATAAAAAGATTCGCTTTTTACAAGGGAATATATACAGGACTTATGACCTGCTCGTTTTGCTACTTTACAGCAAGCAAAAACCAAAATGCGATTTCGGTACTTAAATTTTCTCTGGTCAACAGCCGTAAGTTGTCAAATTTGAAAACAATGTTTTGGGTTTATATGGGCTGGATTCAGAAGAATAACTTTTTTCAGTTGCTACTTCATATCAAACAAAGCGATTTATGACTTCAGAAATAAACTATAGGTTTTGAGGATGAAATTGTACAGTTGACTGGACAAATGGTAGTAACTGGAAACTTCAACGCCAAAAGCAATGGAATGAGGTATGAATTACTCTGAATACTCTAACTTTCCGGCGTATCTGGTATAGATAGACTATTCAGGATTTCTTCTTCACCCAGGAGATTTTCAAAACATTCAAAAGTGGGTTTCAAAACTAAACGAGTAGTAGCTAGTCTACGTACCAAAATTAGTTCTCTTTATTCAGGGTCACAGGTCTATTTGTTTTATTAGCAGAATCCTTTTATAATATTACTTTTTTCCCACAAACTGTAGAATGGAATTTTCTACAAAATATTTTCGTCTGTATATTCCTTTCCCAATTTATTCAACGATTAAATACAAAAAAGTATCAGATTTACTTTTCCTAAATTGTCCCGGTCTAAGGAGCTTGCTACACATGCGCTTACTTGTAAGAACCGTTTTGTGTCGACAAGCCCGTGATGTGACTAGCAAAATGGTAGCAAGCACGAGCGTAAAAGTGCGGCTTGCGTAAACATTGCACTGCAAGAGATTTGGTTTGCGCGAACTGGGTTTGCATAAACTGGGTTTGCACTAGAAAGTTTACACGTGTGGTGGCCGTGTCTACAGTTCTGGATTGTCTTCGGTCGTTTATATCAAGCAAGGCCTTCCAAACCAGGGCAGATACGTTTTGTAAAACGGCTGATGTCAAAGAAAAGTCAACACGTGTTCCGACCTCTTGCCTTGAAGATTCACTGGTAGCTGAGTGATATTTTTGATGTATTTGTTAGTACTTTCAGCTGTAGAAAAAAGAGATCGTGCAGACTGGATAAAGATTTTTCCTTAAATTTGCCATTTTAGACGTTAATTGCTTGTGCCCGCTGTGGCCGATCTAGTTTAGGGGGCCTCACTCGAAACTAAAAATGTCGTCAATATTTACAACGTTTTTTGAGGCTCTAACAATACCAGCCCTATTCGAGCAGCTCAAGCTCAATGAAAAAAACCAACCACCAAGTCGATCATCGGCTAGATTATGGATTCTATTAACAGAGAGGCTTCCGATCTGCGCAAAAGGTCTCGTCACAGAAAGCACCCAGTATACTGGTGGGCCTCTAAAATTGTAGACAGTGCAAAGTTCGAAAGGATCGTACAGCTCTCAAGAAACAAGTTAAGGCAAAACTTACATCCGCGAAACACTGGTATGCGGAGAAGAACTCTACAGGGCCATTAACTGAAGTAAGGCTCGTTGCTACAAAATGCTCAGGGGTGATTTAAACATTGACCCGTTAAAAACCGTAATCCAAAAATGTGGAGAAGCCTACTTGCGTAATGGAAATCGCTACTATAAAAACTATTACGAAAGCATTCTTTCCAATTCACCGGACACGAGCAGATGAGGTCTTGACATACGTTAGGGACTTTCCACTCTTTTCCATAGTGGAACTGAAGAAAGCCATGGTTTCAATGAAAGACGAAAAACACTGGAGTCTGAGAGCATTCCCCGCCAAACGCTAAAGGTGGTTGTTCAAGAAAGAGCATATGCGAAGCTTGCCTTAGCCAATAGAAAGTTCTACAATTTGTGCTTATTACCAAAAGCAAATGCGGTCTTGAAATGCTGTGCTTAATGCCGTTGTGTACTGCAGGGTAAGTACTTTTGAAACTCATGAAGGCAAGACTCTTGTCAACGATCCTAGATGATGTGTATCTTTCACCGAGACTATATAAACTAAAGAAGGACTTTGTAATAATACGATCACGTCAAAAGCGGCATAAGGGTCCGTCTCAGCTCCGGACCTCTGGAATATATCAGATGCAGCTCCAGGTAAACCAAACTATGTGAACGGTCAGCGGGTAGATAATAGAACAAGGACTGTCGTTGGCTTTCAAGAAAGCGGAGATAATCATTCTAGCCAAAAAGAGGATCGTGTCGTTTCTTATCTGTCACCTTTTGCAGCATATTTCTGATTATTGAATCAAGAGAGAATCTTGAGATGATAATAAGGAATATGCTTCGGAAAGTGACAGATAAGAGGAAGATTTTGACCTATGCTCAGGTCATACTACGGACAAAAAAAAACTTACTTCGATCGACTGAGGTCTTAATGTGGAATTCGGCTCTTAGATTGTAATAAAAAGGACTTTAACTTGAAGAAATGAAAATCTAAAGTGAACGGCTTCAAATAACGCTTTGGGGTCAGTAAGGGGGTTTTCGTTAGAAATACAAGCCTGGAAATGTAACACACAATATATATAAAAGCATTTTTTTTTACTGAAAACATTAGCATGCTTACGTCTTACAATATCTTCACATTTTTTTCGTTTCTTTATTTCATTAGCTCGTTGCATTTTTGAATATTGCTCTAAACTATAATCTCTTTGTTTCGTGTATTTTTCAGATGCCATTCAATCTATCCAATGTAAAAATACTTAAGTTGAATGTCTTTTACTGATCCAACAAAAAATGTTTCATGTTTCCCTAACACTCTAGTTGAGACAATCGGCAAGTTAACTCCTTTTAATTCGTGCCAGAAACGGAAAAATTTCGAGCGTTCATAAATGAAGGCGAGCAAATAAGCCACACCCACACAGAAGTAAAGTGGGTCATCCAAACTCTTGCCTATGTTCTTGAAACCTCGACAAGATTTTGGATTAAGCACAACTTTCCTTTAACTTCTTATCCTAAACATCCATAAATTATTCCATGATGAAAGTGCTTTGTATAGATGGTTTAATAGCTCCTGTAGCCTAGTGAGAAGAGCACTGGTTTCTAGCGTGTGGAATCCCAAGCTCAAATTCACGTCCGAACGGGATCGTACACTGAGCTTTGAGTTCGTATCTCAGTAGGTCTGATCAGATATGGATAACTAAGAGTAGAGACCTGACCGTTAAACAAATACCTGAGCTTTGAATAGGTACCTAAGTCAAACCAGGGGCAAAGTGAAGCGTGAAATTAATTTCATCCTTGTGAAAATTTCTGCTCCCAAAAAAAGCTCAACCAATTCCAACAGTCAAAATGAGTTGCGGTAGGATACTTTGGTTGTTTTGGCGGATTCAAACCTTTTTCCTTCAATATCTGGGCTCCGCAACTTTGATAACGTGCCTCAAAATGTTGGGCTATAATTAAAATTCGAACCTTTCATATTTATTTTGATACTCCTCTTTTACGACTAGTACAAAGCCGTTATGAGCACTAGTTCGGATTTATGTTTATAACTTTCTCTGCTTTAAAAAATTTAACATAAGAAACAAATCAATCTTAATGTTTCCATTTTTTAACTTATTTCGCTCTTAATTTTGTACATTGTTTGTTTTAATTCTGTAAAATCGAAATTTATTAAGCAAATAGTTAGATAATACTAAATAGTTCATAATACTCAATTTATTGTTGAAAAATTGAACAAGTGCTTGATATTCATATTTTTGTAATCTCCCCAGCAGCCCGCTCAACTTCTTAGGGCAAGATATTCCCTGGAACCAAGATATCAAGTATCTCGGTGTGATCCGGTGTGATCCAAAATTTCTATGTCCATCAAAACCTTATACCCACTAATAAATAGAAATTCTTTTCTCTCAAAGAGTAATAAGTTGCTCATTTATAGAGCTGGGATTCAACCAATTATTTCATATGGGTCTCCTGTCTGGAGCTGTTGCGCCGCGTCCCATATTAAGAAGCCTCAGATAATGCAGAACAAATGCCTGAAAATCATACTTAATAAGCCCTGGCACTTTTCAACATACTCACTTCATCGTATAGCCAATGTGATTACAGTAGTTGAATTGATTAAAAGAAGATCCATTACTTTTCACAGAAAAATTTTATGCATAAACAACCCTCTCCTTGCATTTGTCTCACCAAACACTCCCGCTTAATGCAAATTTAAGCTCTAGCAACAATAGTATTAAGTAGATTTAAGTAGTAGATTTAAGTTTATTCATATACAAAGTTTTTGTATTCTTTGAATGTTTTCTTTGTGAAATTACTCTACAAATTGTTAAAAATTAAATACAGCATGAGCTAGATTTTGATAAATGTAGTTTGTAAAGACACTAGTCTGTATCACTTGAATTTGAACTTGTATTAACAAAAATAATTATAATAATAAAATATATATTTTTTTTTTTAAAATATCATTGAGTATTCGCGAACCCACACTGGGCGCTATAATATTTTAGGAATAAAATATAATTTTTAGTCGATTTTTCACGTAAAAAACTTACCCTGTAATAAACTTGTCATTTTAATCAATTTATGAACCAAATTTCATTCAAAAATAATGTCATTTATAGCCAAAATGTATGAAAGCATTATAAATTAAATCAATTTCTATACTATAAAAGCTAATATTTTCAAACTTAATTCTTACTCATTTTCCCACAATACCCATTCGATTAAATGAAAAAAGAATTATGACATTAATAAATATAATTTACTCACATAAATTGAATCTGAATGTCCATAGAATGAATGCCCAAATACCCACAACCACATACCGTGATGAACTCGAAAATTTCCTGTAATATCAAAATATTCCATCACTGCATCAATGATGGTCAACTCCAAAACACTCAAACGTTCCGGTCTTTATGCCATAATATAGCCATCTTTATGCGAAGCCTGTACAAGAATATAATTGCATCTATCACGATTCACGACTCTTTAAACTTATATTTCCACGGCTCGTAATCTTTGACTAAGCGAACAAACTAAATAGCTCATGTTTCCTGGTCTGCTGCTAGCTGGCTATTTCGCAGATTCTGTTCATCCTGTTCATTAACTAACATTTCATAAAATACTCTTTAATCCTCATCAGCTGCCCTCAGAACCTGGCAATCAACTTTTATACGCGCCATATCCTGAACATGACGGAAAGTGGTCTTATTGTATGTCCTTCATTCACAGAAGCCTGCTGAAATATGGGCATGCTTGCATCAAGTTTTACTGGCCCGTTCGTATAAAAGATCATGCCGTAGTACTAGCTAGTATGCAGATATAACAGACAGGGCTTAACAAAGCAAAGCAGTCATAACCGTATAATTGCACGTTCCTTGTACTGATACACCACAACTGTAATATCATACCAGCATACGTTGCTTTAACTGTGCACATATGCATGTTCACGATATTCATAAAAACTTTGACTTGCATCTCGTCTGTCGGGTTCATGGCTCCGGCCAACTCTAGTTTCTTCTGGGGTTGACGTAGAGCTCACGCCTTACTTGCTAATACTTTACAACGGTTCGAATGGGTTCCGCGAAACTTTGCGAAAAATATAATAAAAACTTGTGCGGGCAAGTCATCAGCTCGCTATTATAAAGAACACATCTCCTACTGTTCCCGTTTTTGCTGCACCTTTTCATATTTTAGCGAACACTCTAAAATTGTTAGTACTTTGTGTGGTTTTTACATCTATGTGACTATGAACACTGTCATAGTTGCGAAAAGTTTTTCTGTGAGGTTTTATTTTGGTTTTTCTTTTTCGCCCGCAGCGAAACAGCTACAGGACGAAAGGTGCCGTCAAACGAACTCACACAGGCGTGAGATACAACAAATTACCCACCAGATCCAAAAAGTCACATTCATCGCAATCGACAGCTCTGCAAATAAATTTGAATGAGCTTGATGGAGAAGACGACGAATACTATGACGATGATGATGATGATGACGAGGACAATGTATGCCAGTACGATAACCAAGGATGCTGCGACGACGACGTGGATAGAAGCGAGACCCTCAGCAGTGCGAATGCCAGCAATGTCGGTTACACCAAGGTGGTGTCATTTGCGAAAAACGTTTCTCATTGCTACCCACCAGACGACAGCAGCGACCAAGGAACGAAAGATAACTATCTTATCGGTTACGTTAAGCATGGCAATGTGACCGTGCACGATTGCCAGGACGACATCAGCTTTAATCAGAACGATGTGGCTGCTAGGCACACATCCGGTAGCGAAAAGCAAAACAAGGGCAGAAAGACCCGTAAAGACGACGCGACGAATAGTAGTAGTCAGAAGTTGTTGCCGAAAAGAAGATACAGATCTGACGAGCTCGAAACCGTTAGCCGAGCAACAACGTCAAAGACGAATCGTGATATAGCCAACCGAAAATCAAACCAAACCAACGACAGTAGCAGCCACCACGACGACGACGACGAACAGACATCATCCCTACACTAAGCTCGTGGCTTAAGTGAGTCCTGACATTTACCTGAAATGCTTGACTTGACCCCCGAAGCTCTACGTTAGATGCCTCTTCTTCTTCGCCCAGTTTTCATTCGGAATGCTTTACTTGACGTCAGAATCCTCGAACTTTGGTCCCGTTGCTTGCGACATCAACCAGCAACTATACTAACACCCAATAGAAATATACAAAAGTTCTTATCCCGCGGAATTATGTATCTTTTTCGACTGGCTTTATGGATATATATTTTATAATTATTCCATATTTTTATAGAAATTTAGGAAACTCTTTTTCTATTTTACTACGTGCATCAAGTAAAAAACTGAGCGATTAAATAAAATTTATTTAAAAAAAAAACTATACGTACTACTTCTATTTTTAACGACCCCTTTCCGAAACTATCTTATTAAGTTATGAAGAAAAAAATGTGTTAATAAAATCTTTGTTTCACAATCCTTTTATTATCTTTCAATAATTCTATCTTTACCGTGAAACAAACAAACGAAACTACAAACAGAAAAAACAGTTTAATTTCTTATCCGACTACTACTACTACTGTTCAGCATAATATTGTTAGTAGCTAAACAAATTATGGTAAAAGGAATTGAGTGATATTTTTACAATTATTGTATTTACAAATGGTAATTAACTAAACGATAAATGAAAATGAAATTGAACTAAAGAAAGTAATATGAGAGGAATAGAAAACAAATCAAGTGCCACTTGGGAGTAAAAAATTTTAAAAGAAAATAAAAACCTGCAAGAATCGAAGAATTTGCCTGTATACTAATATACGAGTGAATTCCAAGACTGTTTCGACGAATTGCAATTAAAAGAACACGGAAACAAAAGATAAAAGCTGCAAAGGAGGTGTTTATATAGTATACAAGCATATAAAACCTACTATAACGGTACTAGGTACACGATTTGAATTTATTTCCTGATAGAATAAATATATATGCTAATTAATTAGATACGAAATGATGAAATGTACATACATATTATAAAAAGAAAATCTAAATTAGAAAAGAAAAAATGAAATCTGACTGTATGGTGAAGTAAAATTAAATACTGACAAATTTTAATTTTATTATTTGTTTTAAACGAAACTGTACACATGACTATAAATTTTAATTGAAATTCGCAAACACTCCAAAAAATCTCAACAGCTGGCATCAATTAACTAATCGGTGTATGTAAATGAATTTACTTTTGTTACGTTTTCAACGCACTTGAATGAGTGTCTCGCGTTCTGATCACCCGGAAGCTCAACGATCTTTATTAAGAAAATCACTACTGGACTTAAAGCAATGAATGTTTCCCAATATAGCACATCTGACTTGTCTCAAATCTCTCACATGAAAGATCACGATCGTATATACCAAATGGAATTACCCTTACAGTATATTTTCCAGTTTCGATCTCATCAGTTTGTCAATGAATTAGAATCAATATTCCTACTTTTTGCGTACGGCCACCTCTGGAAAAATCTTTCCATATCAATTTAAAAGAAAATCCTAAAAAATTCTGACTTATCCATGAATATCTGAACCATTCTGCCAGAAGAGAGACAGCAACTTTTTTTTTCATTCTAGCCCGCGCTAAAGAAATTTTCAGCAACTTCATTGCATTGACTAACACACCATCAGTTGGATTTAAAAGAACGTTTTGCACGGTAGACCATCCAACTGAATTTTTTTATTTGATTTTAACTCGAAAATCCCTACAAGCCCTAAAAACTCACAACTCAAATGCGTTGAAAACGACTTAAACATTTCCTGATTTTCATATCTGTCATGTTAAAACAAAAATATTTGTTTTGTTACGAAATATAAATGTTGTTACATAGCCAATTTTGTATATTTTTAAAAAATGAAGACATCGTTTTTGTACGAAGTGAAATAATTATAATAATAATGATGAAGAAAACTTGAAAAAATGGCAAAAAAAATATTCAAATAACTATTAAATATTTATAAATATAAATGTAGTTAGGAAAGAAAAGTATAAAAATAATCCAAAATAATGACGACGACGCAACAAAACAAAGCTCAGAATAAACTTTCAATTATCACCGAAGCCGTAAGCCCGATGTTTAATTTTGTTGTAAGCTGATTTATGTAAAAAAAAAAAAATTAAGAAAATATATATGTAGATACATACATCTAAGTTAGATTTATTGAGATGTGACCAAAAAAAAAAACAAAATGAGAACGAAAGAATTCATCATCATCAATTAAGTTTCACGTTTACTTGAACTTCTTGTTCGAAAATTTGTTTGTTTCTCGTTCGTAATTTTGGTTTTGTTAAGTTTATGTTTGTGTATAGAAATAAAAGATTTATATTCTATAATCGCTACTAGGAGAATAAAACCATAATTCCTGGCTAATTTCTTCGTGACGAAACGAAATAATATTTTTCACATCGACAAGTTATGTTTACTGTTACAATATCTACATTTTGACAATGAATTTGTATCTATGAAACAATTAAATTTTTCTCGTATCATGGTGAAATTCATTTTAAATAAGATATAAATTCCATCTGTCAAAAATGTATGATCTGGCTGCGAATTTCAATCTGTCGATGCTGAAAACTCCCATCAGTAAAAAATCAAAAAAACAATTTCATAATGTAAAACGCAAAATACTAAACATAATTCAACAAAAAATATATATCAGAGACCAAAACAATTAATACAAAAATAGCAAATTTAGAAAATAAACAACAACGTAAAACATTTTTAAACGAGTAAAATCGAAACAAAAGCACTTATAAAAGAATGTTGCAGGAATGTTTCTTAACGTGTTGTTTTGTGTTACACTTGTAAATAAATAAATATATTGTGTATGAAAACATGGCGAACTGATCGAATGAAAAATCTCAAAAAGTCTAATTAATCTGAGAAAATATACACAAAACAAAACCAAAAGTTCATACTACACTAAAACGAACGATTATCAATCCGTACACTGTATTGCTGAGTCAATGTCTTTATGTCAAAATATTCTTAAATCTCGGAAAGTCAAAATGCAAACACAAAATCCTTCGAATACGAAAAAACACAGCCATCAAACTGATTAAAATCTACAAGCGAGACGAAACACTAGTACTACTTTCTACACATAAAAAAGGAAGTAAAATACTGATATTCTACCAAAATGTTTGAGTTATGTAAAAAAAATTCAAATTATAATTTTCCCAAAACTAAAAGCATTAAAACAAAATTTATAAATTTATAAATGTACTGAGCGAAAAAAAAAATCCGACAAAAATAGTTGTGTTTACTGCAAAATAAAACAAAACACGCAAGATATTTATCAAGTAAACAATGAAGAAAAAGAAGAAATTAAATGAGATAAAAATATATTAAATTAATTGAAAGTGTGAGATAAAACTGGAAAGATTGGAAATTATTATTTAACTGAATTATATTATAAATAAAGAATTTTTCATGTTAAATATTTTTGTTAGTGTTTTACTTCGAATTAGAAAAGGAGGAGGTTCAAAAATGTTACAGCAGGTAAGCAATTTAAATTTAAGAAAAACTCTATCACATATGAGCCGTTAGAAAGATTGATTTTCGAAGAAAAGCAGAAAAAATGTTGCACTTTTATTTATGATTTTATATGGATGAAATATCTACAAAATAAAATATGAAAATTTAAACTTTTCAGAATGGAAGTGACCAGATCTATAGAACTAGCTATATTTTTAAACTGATCTGTTCTGTGAATTAATTTTTGGGTCCGATGAACGAATCGAAAGTTAAAGGGACAGAAAGAATACTTAGATCTATTACCGGAGCCCCATGGTGCTACCGTAACGCTAATCACCACAAAGGTCTGCAAACGTAGCTTGCGTCCAAAATGTACACGGACACGCCCACAACTGGCCGTGGAGGTTGGAAAAAACGTACGTCGTCTCTGTTTGCGCAAAGTTTAGATTGGCGGCCGATTCGAAAAAGTTTTAAAGTCTGAAAGATTTTATCGCTTGTTTCCATTATAGGATGAATATTTTATGGTATCAAATCCTGGTAAAAAAATTACGAAAAAAACCTTTGCTATCAGACCTTTGCCCACATCGCGATCAATACTCGGCCTTAATTTTCTTACAATGCGATCAATGTATTCTGCTTATACGAGCTGCGTCTTCTGCATTTACGCATGCTACATAATCATCGTAGCTATGACGTCATCATGTCTGGTCACTTCTGTCATTGTCACCAAACAATGCCGATATACACGGAGATTTCATGTAAGGATTTTTCAATAAAACACCCATAAAACGTTAGTTTTTGTGCGCTGATGGATTGTAAATATAATAATTAATCATTATTATTGCTTTCGCTAGTGTTTTCACCCTTAAGCCTAGTACTGCGTTCGATTTCACGTGAAGTTTTCATACAAAATTTCATGTGAAATATGTTTCGGCGAAAATTTAGCTCGAAAATAAGCAGGATTTGTACTCAGTTTTTAGCATGAAAAGTTTCTTTGAAGTTGCTTTTGCTTTGAAAATATAGATGGCATTGACACATGTCTCCAAACATTCCACGCCAATTTAGTTTATGCAGTTCATTCTTTCGAGCTAAAAAATGAAATTTGGTGTTTGAATTTGAAAATTGAATAGTGCAAATGTCTTTTCAATAAGAAAATCGATCGAAAATCTAAATTCTTGACAATTTGTCCATCAGAAATGAATAGTGTCTTTGCTTTTCTCCAGTGCCAAAATTTTCGACATGTCAAAATTTAGCTTCACGATTAATTCAGTGCCAGCTCTCGGTACCACGCTTTATACGACTTTTATGTATTGAAATTCACCTACCTCCTAAACTACTGGCCATACCACTCTAAAACTTTTATCATAAACGAAGTACACTTTAAGCTTTGTTTTGATATAAAAATAAATAATATTAACCGGGTCCAATTTGATCAAATAATGAGTTGAAGTGTCTACCTCCGGTTTTACGTGGGAAAAAATGTGTTTTTCAAATCTAATTTCAAAATTAAAAAGATCAGTTTCTTTTCCATGCCAATCATTGTATTTAATGTTTTCAGATTTTTCTCCGATTCTCAGAATCGGCTTCCAAAAAAACCTTTCATCAATTTTGTCAATTATTCAAAAGACCATAGCTCGGCAACTTAACCTCATAGAAAAGAAAAATTGAGTACCCACGCTCATATTCTCTAGAGGTACCAATATGCACACTTTGAACGAAATCCAGAGCCTCGATTTTT
This sequence comes from Nemotelus nigrinus, assembly GCA_947369275.1. NCBI lineage: Eukaryota > Metazoa > Arthropoda > Insecta > Diptera > Stratiomyidae > Nemotelus > Nemotelus nigrinus. The sequence continues at coordinate 151,572,913 of OX376373.1, forward strand.
TTCGTTGTTCGCTTCACGTGAAATGCCCTATATACCATAATTATCATGTTAATGTGCAGTACTAAGCATATATGGGAGAAAACAACTAATTTTTCACTCACGTTGATCATATACTTAGTTTTTAGAGTGCTGTTTTTTTCTTATCGCTTTCTTGTCATTTTGCGGCACTCGAACGAATTTGAAACAAATTAAAAAAAAACCCCTAGTGCATCAGAACCGCTAGAAACACTAATGTTCGAAGAACAGTAGAGGATTTGTGCAGATTTTGAGAGTGTATTCTACCACTACTGACTTTTCCTACTTAAATCTAATGCACCCTAAGTAATAATAGAATCTAAGCTTATTTTAATTTCGGTGACTTCATCGAAAGTTACAGCGATAGAAAGGTGTTTGGGGTTGCCATTCGAAAAATGTGCAGATCTTAGAAAATTTAAACATTGTTTTCTTATTTGCATTACAAATGTTTGCGATGAAAATACTTAATGCAAGCATTTATTGGAACGAAAATAACAAAAAGGCCTAGTGCTGGGAGAAACAAAAAGGCCTAGTGCTGGAAATATGTCGCATCTGCCTCATGAAAAATCAACCTGCTCTGCGAATTTGGTATTGATCCGATGACTACATGGGAAGTTATAGGGATGCAAAGAAATTTAGGGTTACCATTCGCAAAAGTTTTCAAATTTTTTAGATCTTAATATTTGTTGTTTATTTTCACTATAAGATCACTACGATTCGAAAATTATATGCTAGAATCGCTTAATAAAGGTATGCCAACAAAATACAAAAACAACCATAGCTGTCAACCCTATCATTATTGTGAAATTAAATTTCTACTGAATATTGCCTATAATAAGTTTAATTTGCCATTTGAATTTAAGGTTCAGTTACTGCGTGAATTTCGTCAAAATCGAATGACTGGATCAGAATTTATAGGCCCAAAAGCAGTGAATTTTCTTAGTGATTTTTCAAAATGGCACCACTAGCACAAAATTCCCAGCATTTCAAAATCACTTCTATCAGACCTGGTCCTACTTAAGATCAATACATTCTGTCAATTTCAATTAATTCTGATTATCGGATTGTGAACTTCCGTGAACAGAAATTTTTGATGCTAAAAATATAGGTAAATTGGGAAAGAGTTAATGGGCGTGCCCGTTGAAAAATTCCAAATTTTTAACTTTGGCTATGTATATAAAGCATAAGATTTATATATGAGTAGCTTTTTTTCCAATAAGCAACATTTTTTCAGGAGAATCGATGATTTGAAGGTTTTCATTTTCAGCGCCTGCCCTAGCTACAGGGTTGCCAACATGCTCATTAAAAACTAAACAAATTTATAACTAAATAATATCGACACGTTTTGAAAGTTTCATAATGATCTAATAGCTCTGTCAAAAGTAATCGCAATTTAAAAATTTCCAAATTTTCCTGTTCTCTTTTTAGGCACCTAGCGCACACATGGGGTTAAAAAATTCCAAAACATTATCCGATTCACATTTGAAACACGTTCGAAATTTATTCTGCTACCTTAATTTTTGCAAAAATTATTCGTGGACGGAATAATAGGTATATTAAAAATGTCACTAAAATAGCCGCCGGCGGCAAAGGGATAAAGATAATTAACATTTTTTGAGACCTGGACCTATTCTGCATATACACCAATGTATCCTGAAAGTTTCAGCTGAATCGGATGGCGCGTTCCCGAGAAATAGTCACTGAATCTTTTTGATGATATATATATATATATATAAATATATATATATATATATATATATATATATATATATATATATATATATATATATATATATATATATATATATATATATATATATATATATATATATATATATATATATTATATATATATATATATATATATGGAAATATGCATTTTTGGCCAAATCGAAAGGAGGGTTCTCAAACGCAGCTATGAATTTTAGTAGCTATTTATATTGTTATATGTTTGTATTGGTTACGTTAGGATGAAGCGAGCGATTTAATTAGTGCATGTTTGGCTTAGTTTTATATCACAAAAGCTATTTTTTCTGCCAGGAATGAATCATCAATCTATGCTTTCTTTGCATACCTATAGTTTTTTAACAGTATGAAAGTATAAGCACCAATTACTTGATGACACACATTAGCAGAATTGAAATATGTATACTATTGAATAGTTGTTAAAAAAGTAAGAAAAGGAAAGAAGGATACATCATCGTAAAATTTCAAACCAATTATTTGTTAGTTAAGCTAATCACGTTGACCACTTTTGACCCTTGAGGATTTGTTTTTCTTTCTTCATTCGATGAACTGCTTTCATTTTGAAACAAATGTTTTTTTTACTGCTAGGAGGCCAGCAAAGTCGACTTTGTATCATCTTCCAACACACTTCCTTGAACTATAAAAATTAAAAATTAGTGATCTCCTAGTATGTCCCCTTATATTCAGCGTGGCGGTAACTTAAGTTTGCCTTACAGTAGCCTTAATAAAATTCTTTGGACCAGCTCACTTCTGTTGAAACGATTGTTGAAAATGACAATATTACTTGAAAAAAATTACATGTAGCGCATGAGCATACTAATATATACGTGAGCAAAATTTTAAACAGTAGTCGCATCAAAAGTATGTAACTAGATAATGTTCTTTTAAATTTTGTTATCAGAACCTTGAGTTTCAAAGTAAGCGTATCAGCATTAATGAAAATTCGGTTCTCTTTGTGTATTGACAATATACTAGATCTGTAAAGATTGCTAAGATTATAGAAAAACAATCAAAATGAAATAATACTGAATTGCTAAACTCGAGCCACCTGGCCTTATTACTGGACGAAAACCCGTGAAGTCCTTGCTTCAATTTCAGCGTTTGCAACGACCTGGCAGGACCATCATTACATAATGTTTTTTTTTCAAGAGAGGGACCTGGGCCATTTCTTTTTTTTTCCTTTCGTTTTTGTTTATTTTTCGTTCGAAGTCAGTGGACGGATTGACTTGGGAACATCTGGGGTCATGCCCTTCATAACAGCAGGCTGTTTACCTCTCCTCAGGTCTGCTAAATAGAGGCATTTTTCCCCATTTACGTTTTTCTTTGTTTACGTTTCAGCTTTCCCTTTTTACTCAGATGCCACACTCAGAAAAAAATATGTAAAATTGGGGAAAAACGTAGTTATTTAATCTATTTTTCACTATGAATTGGCGCCATAGAGGTTTCGCTATGAATTAACTACTACATAGTTATACGTACTTTAGTTGTATTATAAACAATTTTCTCCATTGAATCAACATGGTAAGCTAGTAATCTTAAAATCCCGAATAGGAAATCCAACAGCTGACTTTTATCATTATAACATGCCATCTTAAAGAACAATGTAGCTGCATAGTGAAAATATTAACAACGACGTCATAAATGTACAATGTAGATTCTTGAAACAACAAAGGCACTCTCAAAATTACTCAGAAATTAGTTAAATTCAAAACCCATGGTTTATTTGTACAACGTACCTACACTTCGGCTACATTGTCACTCATTAAATAATCATGCTAATTAAAATAAAAATGATTAAGGTAAGATGCATTTACCACTATATTTCATATTCATACTTAAAGCTAATTACAAAAAAATTGTTCACATTCGTTTCGGTTAATAAGATAAATTAATGTTAATTTTTAGTGTTTACATGGAGAAATGCTTATCCAAACTAGTGTCATACCAACATGAACCTATTATTCATTATAATAATATATTTTCAAAATGCATTTCATACATTTTTTTTGCGTATTTCTTATGATTTTCATGTCTATCACTATCACGACACTTTCCGTAACAATTTCAGGATCAATTTGATCACACATTACCACCACCTATTATTTGATTATAATAATTAATAAAGGATTTATATAAATAACGAATAACCAACTTAAATGAATAAAACGCACCAGATCTTTTATGCGCATTTGATGAATCTCGGAATGAATGCTGAAGCGATCTCGTAAAGAATCAAACAAAAGATAAGAAATTACAGCGCATCTCGTTAAATCAACAAATCAATTAGTTGGTTTGCATATGTAACTCAAACAGCCGCATAGGAACAAATTATATTTATTACATTCAGGTTGAATTTACATTAGTCGTTTTAATTCTGAAAAATTGTATGTATTTATGAAAGAAACTTCAACGAAGATACAAAGAGACTGAATGCTTACTATGAGCATTGTTTTAACATTGGTAATTCTTGATTTTACTATGCGTCTTTTTTCTGAGTGTAGAAACGTGCTTTGACACGTCTCGGCTGGGTCTGGCTTACAGCCCATGCCTGAGAGCTGCTTCTGGTCCTTTCCAGACAAAATCTCCTTCCCTTTTTGTAAATTGCGGCTAGCATACGTTTATTGACGGATGAATTATACGTATCGTTTTCTGGGAGCTACTCCACCCCATTTTCTATTGACCCACCCCATAGCAACGCGGCAACCCAGCATCCGTCGAGGTTGGACTAAAGGGTGCTCCGCTTATGTGGACGTGGGGCCTTCATGGCTATTTTTTTTCCGAGTTACCTTCACAATCCTTGCTTAGCAAGCTCTCTCTGACCTTCGGCCATCTCCACCATACTTTTCAAAATCGCTACACCTTTTATCATTTTCTTTGAACGTGTGCGTTGGTGTTTGCAACAAAATGCTCAATGGCTTAGCGAAATAAATTCTCAGGTTAGCTTTTTTACTCATGAATAGGACTTTAACATCCCAATGAGAATCTTGATTTGCTATTAAAAATGGACAGAGAGGCAATATAACGGACTAATTAAATTTTTTAGGCATTTAAACGGCTCGAAAACGCGATTTGCATGCCGCACGCACACTCAAAAGAATGTTGGCTTAATTTTACCCTTTTAATAGTAGGAAACTGGTTTTCTACTATTGAAGATGTAAATTTACAAAATTGCGTACAAAGAATATTTTACGTTTTAAATGTGTAATTTTTTTTACGAGCAAATCGTGTAATTTTACCCTAAAAAGACGTAAATTTAGGACGGAAACGCATGAAATTTGTGTATCAAAGGCTACTTTTTACGACTCTTTTATTATAATAAGCGCAATTTGTTCGTGAATATCCATAAAAATGGTTAAAAAACGACAATAAAAGGTGCGTTTTTTGCACTCTTTGGCAGGGTAAGTTTAGGTAAATTTAGGTAACTTACCCTGGTCAAGAGTGCAAAAAACGTACCTAAAGAATGTTTTATCAAACAAATGATATCAAAAGGTATTTATTGCGAATAATTTTAGGAAGTTTGCACTAGTGAAGCAGGAATTTCAGCTAACCTCTAGATAAGTTTCATTTTCAATAAAATTGAAAAAATTTAATGATCCATAAGTCAGCCCCTTAAGACAGGTAACTGCCATAACATAAAATATTACCCCAAAATTAAATATCACTAACAAAAGCCTGTAAATAGGTAACTTTAAATGTTAAAAAAGGCGAAAGTCCTATCAAATCAAGTAAACAAAATATATACAATTCCTTTAAGTTTTTAATTTATTTTAATTTGATATATACACTATATACACATTAACTCAAAGCACTTATTGCTATACTTCTATTTAACTTATAGCTACACTTCTAATTAACTTATAGCTACACTTATTACACGAAAAGATTGACATTTAACTGCTGCTATTCAAAGCAAAGATCACGAAATATCAGACTCGTTCAGTCTAGCCAAATCACCGTCTTTCGTCACAATGTTACATCAATAATAAGTCAAATTCGAGTAAATAATACCATTTTACAGCATTAGTGTAAATGAGATTAGCGAAGTAGTAAATTTACACTCTTTTTGCTAAGTTTTACAAAACACTATTTATTATTCAGCTGATATGACGTAAAAGCAAAAAATACACATCTAATGTGTAAAAAAAATTGAGATTCGTTATTTTAAACAGAAAAATGAAAATGTTTACTTTTATCAAAGAATTAATTTTGGACCCACGTTTTAGAGTGTAAGCAACGGTGATGTGACTGATACTTTTTAGCTTCCTTAAGCGGCTAGTCATCTATTCTCATCATAAGGAGGGTATAGCCTAAGAACTAAAATTAATTTACCTTAAATTGTTATTTAATTATGCACAAGTTAGGTTTAGCCGATTAGTAAAAGGTAGTTTTTCTAAGATAAATGCAGTCCAGGAAATCCCTGTGTTGCCCAGGCTGAGCGAAAATTTTAGAAAAAAAGCATTTTTTATCAATAACCTAATAAAATAAACGATAGGAGCTAGTAGGCGAAAAACTTAAATTTAAGAGTTTTGAGCATTGCACTGTCAAAAATATGTATCAAAAAATTTTAAGTTTTCAAAGAAATGGCATTGCCACAACCAACTGTTAACTTGAATACTAATTGTATACGGCCTAGTTTCAAGACTATTGCTAGCGATAACTTTTTTCTATATTCATATACACTCGGCAGAAAGTTTGCGTACATACCCAACACATCTAACATATCTATAAAAAACATCGTTTCTAACATTTTATTCCGAAATATTTTTTTCCCCTATTTTTCAGTACTTCATTATGAACATAAAACAAAACAAAAATTAGAGTTACTATACTCCTAAATAACGGTAAAATTCGGAAACGAAAAATAGTATGAAATTTCAGGACTAAAAAGTTTGCGTTAAAAGCGTATAAAGGGAAGTCAAAGTCTCTGAGATGCAGTTAAATTATTAATAACAATAAAGTTTGTGTAGGAAAGTTGATTTACGTGTTTTTATCTAAGGTTTGCGTTAAAAATAATTGCTAAAAAACGTTAAGTAAGAGATGTCTAATAAAGGAAAGGAAATTGAATTTGGGGAAAGGGAAATTATCGTGGATATGTGGAAAAAAGGTACGTCATATCGTGAAATTGCTGTAATAGTCAGCAGAAGTCATTAAACAACAAGTTAAACAACTTCAAAAACACAGAAGTTTTCGTTTCGAAACCCAGATCTGGCCGTCCTCCAAAGTTGAGCCCTCATGAAACTCGGAGTTTGCTCCAAACGATAAAGGCTAATCCTAGATTAACTGCAGCTGATATGGCAAAGGATATCAAAGCAAAGTACCGCAAGTCTATTTCTGATTATGGTATTCGTAAAATTCTTAGGAAATATGGATATCACGGACGCGTTGCCCGTAGAAAGCCATTTATAACAACAGTAAACAGACTCAAGCGGCTCGCGTGTGCTAAGGAACACATAAATAAGCAAAAAGAATTTTGGAAATAAGTTATTTTCTCGGATTAAAGTAAATTTTGTATATTTGAAATCAAAGGTCGGAAGATTGTATGGAGAAAAACTGGCGCGGCCTTCGACGTAAAAAATCTTTGTCCAACAGTAAAGCACGGTGGTGGCGGTGTTATGATATGGGGGTGTATGGCTTGTGGAGGAGTAGGAAAAATGGAGTTTATTGAAAGTATTATGAATAAAATAGACTACCTTAATATTCTCAAGCGCAATTTAAAGAAAAGTGCAGAGCATTTGGGCTGAAGCGACAACTTTTACTTCCAACAAGACAACGACCCTAAGCACACTGCGGAGGTAGTAAGACTCTGGTTGCTGTATAATGCCCAAAATCAGCTTCGTACACCACCCCAATCTCCTGACCTTAAGCCAATAGAGCATTTGTGGCATCACTTTTAACAAAGGATTCGAGCGCATACAATACCGTCGAAGGTAATACTCAAGGAAGTCCCGATCCAGAAGTGGAATTCAATAGCCCCAGAGTTCACTAAAAAGCTGGTAGATTCCATGCAAAAACGGTTGTGGGAAGTAATAAAGAGACGAGGATATCCCAGAAGCTATGAACTAGGAAAAACAATTGTTTTATTTTCAAAAGAAATATTTGTACGCAGACTTTTTATTGTTACAATTGAGGATTTGTTTCGTTTTTTAATTTTAATATTTTTATGGAGTACAATAATCATCATTTTTGTTTTCATTTATGTTTGTAATAAAGCCATGAAAGAGAGAAAAAAATTGTGAAAATAAAACGATGTTTTGAGTGTCGAGTGTATGTATGCAAAAAAATCATAATTCGGAGTCAGCTCATCGATACTGCTGTGACTTTATTCTAAAAGAAAATAGTAAAGTCTTCAAATATTAAACCACCAAAGGAAACCACATTCCCGCTCAAACCTGCCTCCCAATGACGCCTTACATCTTATCAAGACAAGCCGACACATTCTGTAAAGAGTTCTAGATTCCAGCCATTCCAATCCCACAGACAGCATTACATTCGTCCAAATAAAACGATTCTTCCAACAGCGATTATTCTACAAATGAAATTCGAACCAAGAAACCGTTCATTCAACCTTCCTCCTTCTTATCGTTTCCACTAGACTGGTCGTTCGCCAAACTCCGAAATTAAAAGAACAGCTCAAGTCGTTTAACTTGCAGCATGTCAGCAGATAAGCTCAACTCGCACCAGTTATAATCCAACGGAATTAACAGATTCCCCCCGTATACGCTCGTGTCAGATTTTGATAAATGCGGTACTAAAGTTTCATAGTGCGGATGCGTGCTGAATTCGAAAGTGCGAGATGTAAGCTAACCTCAATAATAATGTGATTTAGCAGCTTTGTGTCCGAATGAGTATATTTAAGTACTGGTGCACTACGTTGACTTGCCGCAAAAACAGGAACAGCTTGAGGAGCACGATTTCAACAGGCTCGAAACTGGAACTGCAGCATGTGTGCTAGGAATAGATCTAATAAGCTTAGAATTTAATCCGTTCGTATAGCATAATCATGTCAATTAATCTGAAGCTAGTTGGTAGCTTACTCTAGAGGATGTCGAGTAAAATCACTTGCCTGCACGTTTGAAACAAGCGGGAATCAGCCTACAGTTCAAATCGATTTCATCTTCAGTTTTTCTCTGCTTCGACGAGTTTTTTTCTTTTCCGATTTGAAGAGCGTGCAGCACTTTTTCGTCATGACATACGTATGCACGTACTTTCGTCAGTACGTACGCCAGATCGCGTCGAATTCGCTTTGAATTCCATTCCTTGCTATTTTCTGCTTCAGCAAATGTTCCATCCAGATGGTTGCTTAGTGCATTTAGTTGCTGTCTTAGCACACTCAATCGATTCCGAGCGAGTTAGCGTCAAAGGGAAACTCACATTCGTTCGATAGAATGATGTAGTCGATACAACAACTACAACTCTTGTCAACTCCTACTACTCCACTCCGTAAAGCTTCCACAGCACCTCCTTGCTTCGATTTGCTTCATTCGAATTCGAGCTCGTGTTCGCATTCATTCTCGTTCTCATTGACGTCGTTGTCGTAGTCGAAGTCAGTGGATGGAAAAGCATTTTAAATTGGTTAAAGAAAAACCTTTGGATTTCTCGCATAGAAATCGAGTCCTTGTTCGAGTCCTGGGTGCCCAGCCCGCCCGCTTGCACTCGTTGTGGCAGTCGTTGTCGATTCAATTGGAACAGTAGAATCTTTTGTTGGCACATTATTTGACAGATATATCAGAAAATTGGATAATCTGCTCGCATTCGATACGATTAGACGGTGAAGTGGGTTAAGAAACGGATTGTTATGTTGACAGTAACAAGATTTTGCGGTTATCGCTTTTGCTCAGATTTCCACTTCAATTAAATTCAGATCCGGGTGCATTCAATTCAGTCGACAAACGAGAGTTTACGAGTGTGAAATGATGGCACAAATGCGCATTAGATTGCTCCAATTTGCAATCATGGGGATGTTTGAATACGAGCTTGAATTGAGCTTACGATAAAATCCTTTGTCGCGCGAGTCATTAGGACTTGTAACTAATCGGATTAAACGTTAAATCGTCGAATCGACTTAGCTTTGCTTGTGAAACCGAATTCAAGAAAATACCATAAAACCCTCTTCACTGTAATAGTACATATTGGTCCTTATTTTAGCAATCGATATCCCATCTGGTTACAGTTGGAAGCAATTAAAAATTGGACTTGTCCTTCTTACATAAATATTGCATCCGATTCTATCTATTAATTAGCATAACAGTCCGAGTGCAGTACTCTCCCACTCCATCAATCCAACCAAACTTAGCTATGTCCTTGATGATTTTTTTAACCCTATACATGAACACCATGACTGCCGTTCGTAACGAAACTAAGAAAGCTATACAGCCCCCGAGGAACGAAGATGATTGTAAGTAAATACCATTGAAATTTCACAGCTAGCCCTCTCCATCCTCTAGACCTCTTGGCAACGACATACCTACTCCCAGCAAGAGCAAAAGCTCAGGAAAGGGTCAAACACACTTTGAGTGAGTCGAAGAGAGTTATTTGCCTTGCTGCGTTAATTAAAATTCCGCCTTGAAATAAAATTTATAACTTGCTGGCTATATTTAAGTTTTTTTACCTCGACTTCTTTTTTCTATTTCTTTTTTTGCTGAAGAGAAAAAAATTCATTTACACGATTTTAATTTCAAGATAAAGTTGTTCGTCAGGATTTCATCGTTCGACGAAGAGATTTTGGAGAGACAGAGAGTGTCGAAAGGGGGAAATAGAGAAAACTTATTATGTTTCATCATCATCACCGTGAACTTGCTTTACTATGAGTGGTTGACGAAAGGGAGGCTAGAGTTTGTCATAGAGTTGGAGGTCTGTAAGACATGATTGTTTTATTTTCTCAGGTCGATAATAGACCCTAAGAAATGAAATTTTCAAAAAGTATTTGAAAACTATGTTTGATTGCGCTCAGAAGGTATGTTTCTTAAGTGAAACTGTGATGCTTAAGTTTTAAGATGTTTCGAGTGATTGAGTCACAAAATGATTGTACGCTTTTATAAAATTACCTTAATAGTTTACAGACTTGGTGCTGCGCCAATTCTCTCACTTTGAACATCGCGAATTGTCACAAAAAATCTTTTACCTGTAAAACGTCACCTTTAATGTTCTCCTATTCTGTTTCTGGCTCTCCTGTTGTTGATAATTCTCTCCATGTTGTTGATAATTTTAGAGATCTTGGTGTAATATTTGATTCTAAGCTTAAATTTGAAAAGCATACATAATTGTCAGAGCCTCTAAATTATCGGGTTTCATCATTAGATCCTCTAAATCCTTCGTTAATATTTCCACCTGTGTACACCTGTTTCTCTCCTTTGTACGTAGTGTCCTTGAATATTGCTGTCAAGTGTGATGTCCTCATTATGTCTACTTAAATACTACGTTGGAGTCTGTTCAACGCAGATTTACTCGTACCTCATCTTCAAGTTTCAGCTTCCTCACCGTCCTTATAGTGATCGCCTTACGTTCCTTAATCTTCCTTCCCTCGAATCACGCAGACTTTTCCGTGATGAGTGCCTACTCTATAAATTATTTTATAGGATAGTAGTTTCTGACATCAGTAACCACGTTTCTGTCCGTGAAGCAGTTTATAGCACGCGTTTACTTTACACTGATGTTTACTTTTTTTCTCCACTATTGCGGTCACCAAGACTTACAGTTTGGTCCTCTACCGCCGACATTGCGTACTTTTAAACCTTTTTTAAAAAGTCATATTTTATATACTAGAACGTAACTTATTATAGTTTATCTTTTTTGAATGTTTTTTTCTTTTTTCAGTTTGTACTTTTTTAACTTGATTTTATTTCTTATTTATAGAAATAGATTTGAATTTTGTTATGATTCAATGGCTGTACTGGAAGCTGTCGGGCAAAGAGCTTTATTTTCCACAAGAATTTTCAAAACTTAAGACACCAAAATTACCATAGCTGGCCGCTCCAACCAAACTTTTCAACCAAATTTCTACCAAACGTGGTTTAAAGTAAGGTTCAGCTACTGTGTGAGTTTCGTTAAAATCGAATGACTGAATCAGAATTTATAAGGCCAAAAGCAGATATTTTTCATAGTGATTTTTCAAAATGGCACCACTGGCACAAAATTGTCCGCATTTCAAAATCACTTCTATCATACCTGGTCCTACTTAAGACCAATACATTCTGTAAATTGTAACTAATTCTGATTGTCGGTTCGTGAGTTTCCGTGAACAGAAGTTTTTGCTGCTAAAAATACAGGGTAATTGGGAAAGGGTTAATAAGCGTGCCCGTTGAAAAATTTCAATTTTTTTACTGTGGCTGTGTAGACAAAGCATAAGGTTTATATATGAGTGGCTTTTTTTCCAAGAAACGTCATTTTTCCTGGAGAGTCGATGATTTGAAGGTTTTCACTTTTAGCGCCTGCCCTAGCTACAGAGTTGCCAATATGCTCATTAAAAGCTACACAAATTTACAACTAAATAATATCAATTTGTTCTTAAGGTTTCATAATGATTCAATAGCTCTGTCACAAGTTATCGTAGTATAAAATATTCATAAATTTTCCCGTTCCTTTTTGGGCACCTAGCGCACACATGGGGTTAAAAAATTCCAAAACACTATCCGATTCTCATTTAAAACACGTTTGAAATTTATTCCGTTACTTTAATTTTTGCAAAAATTATTTGTGGATGGAAAAATAGGTGTATAAAAATATCACTAAAATGGTCGCCGGCGCCAAAGGGTTAAAAATAATGGACATTTAGTGAGACCTGGACCTATTCTGCATATACACCAATGCGTCCGAAAAGTTTCAGCTTCATGGATGGCGCGTTTCTGAGAAATATTCACATATATATATATATTGTATATATATATATATATATATATATATATATATATATATATATATATATATATATATATATATATATATATATATACAGTGCCGGGCAAAACATTAGCAAGGCATGGTGTGAGATAATATAAAATGCAAAAAAATTGAAGATATTCTTTATTTTCAGTTTTTTTTCTCCTTATTTTTGTCAGATACAGTAAAGTTAAATAAACAAAATCCAAAAGAATTTTTGTTTATTACCAAAATTTTCAGTTTTTTCAAAATTCAATATTTCATTCAAAACAATAGCAACGTTCAGAATTTTTTTACATATTTTAATATTATGTGTAACGCAACGGTCCGACATAGATTTAATTAATCTGTCAATTACGTCAGGGGAAATACTTTCCCATTAACTTTTAAGGACTTCCATTAATGACGCCTTGTTACCAAATTTCCATCCACTAATTTTTCTCTTCAAAATACCCCAGAGACTTTCAATAGGGTTCAAATCAGGTGATTGGGCCGGCCAAACCATGACTTGAATCCTATTTAACTGGAACCATTCTTTTACCACGTTTGAAGTGTGTTTCGGATCGTTATCCTGTTGAAACACCCATCGAAGTGGCATTTATTCCTCAGCGTTTAGTAACTTAATCAGCTCTAGAATATTTTTATATTTGAAACGACCCATTATACCATTGATTTCGTAAAGAGAACCAACTCCACCAGCCGATGAGCAAACCCACACCATAACGCTGTCCCCTCCGTGTTTGACCGTAGGTATGCAATGCAGTCGGTCAAGTCGTTTTCCTTTTAGTCTTCGAACAAAACGAATTCCATCGCAATTGAACAGGTTAAATTTTTCTCATCACTAAACAGAACAGTACTCCACTTCGCAATCGACCAATTAATGTGATCCAAAGCAAAATCAAAATCAAAAAAATCGATGTCTCATAGTAGCATAGGCCATGAATTAAGTTGGTAAATCAACCTGTTTTCGGCATGTATCTTTGTAATATAAAATCATATATAAAGGCTTTTTTGCAGGACAATAAGCACGTAAATTACTCTGCATAGCACGCCTTCGTACAGTGCTGGGATCAACTGTTAGATTCAAAGTCCTGATAATTTTCAAAGTCCTGAGGCACTGAAAGTGAAAACCTCCAAATCATCGTCTCTCTTGAAAAAATGAAGCTTCTTCAAAAAAAAAGCCACTCATATGAAAATCTCATGCTTTGTTTATATAGTCAAAGTAAAAAATTTGATATGGTATAACGGACACGCCTGGTAACCCTTGCCCAATTTACCTATGTTTTTAGCATCAAAAACTTCTGTTCACGGAAACTCACTATCCGATAAACAGAATTAATTGAAATTTAAAGAATCTATTGGTCTTAAATAGGAACAGGTCTGATAGAAGTGATTTTGAAATGCGGGTGATTCTGTGCCAGTGGTGCCATCTTGAATAATCACTAAAGAAGATAACTGCTTTTAGCCCTATAAATTCTGATTCAATCGTTCGTTTTGACAAAATTCACACAGTAGCTGGACCTTACTTTAAACCGCGTTTAGTAGACATTTTGGTCAGAAAATTCGATTGGAGCTGCCAGCTATGATAATTTTGGTGTCTTCAGTTTGAAACAATAAAAATTTGGAAGTGAAAACATTCAAACCATCGAAACTCCTATAAACTGTCCGTTTCTTTCAATAAAAACCAACTTTTAAACAAATCTTATGCTTTATTTTCACAGACAAAGTAAAACTTTGGAAATTTCATGTCGGATAAGAACGGTAACCCTTTCACAATTTACCTATATTTTTCGCATCAAAAACTTCTGTTCACGGGAACTCACGAACCAATAATCAGATACAGTTGAATTTTACAGAATGCATTGGACTTAAGAAGGACCAGGTCTTATAGAACCGATTTTAAATTGTGGGCAACTCTGTGCCAGTGGTGCCATCTTGAAAAATTACAATGAAAGAAAACTGCTTTTTACCCTATGAAATGTGAATTAGTTACCAGATTTTCATGAAATTGACACAGTAGCTGAACCTTACTCTAAACTCTGTTTGATAGATATTTGGTTAAAAAATTCGATTGGTGCTGCCAGCTATGGTAATTTTTGTGTCTTTGGTTTTGGAAATTCTCTCAGGAAAATAAAACTTTTTGCCCTATAACTTCCAATGCAGTCATGAAATCAATACGAATTTCATAAAATTAATGGAACCTATTATAAACATTATTCAGGCCAAATCTGGTTGAAAGGCCATGACAGGGTTGCCAGATATTGTTGGTTTTGTGTTTAATTGCAATATCTTTATTAAGTGGTTTTATCGTAGAATTTTCAAATCGTAATGATATTGTAGTGACAATAAACAGAAAATATTAAGTTTTCGATTATTTGAAAAAACTCGCTGCAGGTAGCCCTAAATTTCTTTATGCTCCTATAACTTCGAATATAATATAACAACGTGAAGCAGATGTGATATATTCTTTGCTTTGATACTGGCAAAAGGTTGCCAGTACGAGTCGGTTGTGCTACTTTTGTATCAATAAATGCTTACAGTTAGTATTCATACCGGAAACATTTACAATGAAAGTAAATAACCAATGTTTCAATTCCCAAAGTTCTGCAAATTTTTCGGATCGCATCCCCAAACACCAACTTCAGTTACAGTGCTGCAGGCACTGAGCATTTTCTTCATTGATGTTATATGAGATGCTGCTTTCAAAGTTTCGTGAAATAAGCAATTGATAACGAATATAATTAACAATTGTTTTGCTCTCATAAACGTTGAAATTCATGCCAGTGGTAATATCTGAAACCTTCCACCATATGAGTTATAATGCATTCTTGAGACCAAAGTAAAACGTGGCGTTTGAAACAGTTTGGCCGTAATAAGCAGCTCATGTGGTGGAATATGCACTCAAAACCTGCACGATTCTTCTACTGTTATTCGAACATTAGTGTTTCTAGCGGTTCAGGTGCGCTCGATTTTTTTTTTAATTTAAACTCACTACCATGTTTCGTAGATGCCATAGTTTAAACGATTTGCAAAATCTGACCAATTGCTTACGAGCAATACCAAACTAAACTAATTTGGATAATTATCACTGCAGACTACCATGTAAACTTAACAAATTTGAACCAACTTATAATTACCGTTATTTTAGCAAAGTTGACACAAGCGTTGCTGTTGCTTTGCACGCGCGCAAAATGAATGGAGTATAAAATTTTGAAAAAAATTATAGTTTCGGTAGTAGAAAAAAAATTATTTCGTTTTTATTTACTTAACCTCACTATACTTGACCAGAATAAAGAAAACGAAAATCTGGAAATAAATAGTTTCTTCCATTTTTTTTTGCATTTTCATTATCTCACACCATGCGTTGCTAATGTTTTGCACGGCACTGTATATATATATATATATATATATATATATATATATATATATATATATATATATATATATATATATATATATATATATATATTTGGTCAAATCGATTTTAATATTAATGTTCTTCGAACATTAGTAAAAACCAGTTGATAAGAAAATCAGCTTTAGGGAAGTAAGTCGCACATATGTTATCAAGCTTGCAGGAACAGTTTCAGAGCATGATAAAAGAAATGATCAAATGATTATGATTTTTCAATCAAAGTAATAAAATAATAAAGAATTGATTATGATTTTTTCAGCCCCCTTCAAATAGGAAAACCTATTTAGGGACCAATCAGCCTTCTTTTATTTACAAGCAAAGTCACCGAGATGTTCTTCCTCAAAGGGCTTACTGAGGTAGCTATAATAAAGTACATTATTTAAGTTGTATGATTTATCAGATTTTTTTATTTATTTGTTAACATTTAACTTGGAAAAAATAAATATAACAATGTTCGGAACTATATCGCGAATAGATAATTTTCGATTGGACTGTTAATGGACGGGACCGAAAAAAAGTAAAATTTCCTGGTTTTGTAGTTGAGCTTACTCTTCTTTGACCTATCCGGCTCGGGTTGACCTATCCGGGCAATGACAAAATTCCTGGCTTGATCCCTCATCTCTGAATAAAGGTATGTGCTCAGTATATCTAATCCTCTTTCAACTCACTCAGCTTTTCAAAAACAACCTTCAGCACACCTTTCTGTCTAACAAAACGTATCATTGTCGGATATCTAATTGTCTCTAACCCAATCCATCCAAATTGTCATTCCGACCCGTAAAATTACATCGCAATAATTGATTTTGTGATCTAACGTATTTTTCCTAACGTCCATACTGCTAAATGTATCATTCATGAGCCGTAGGGAAACCGGTCATTATTCTATTCGTTCTTCAAATCGGACTTGGCCTGGGTTTAGGATTGTCTGTCTGCTTGCTGGCACTCGCATTCCATTCAATTCAATTTCCAACATTTATACACGAGTTTTGTCAAAAGTAAAACCATTCGAAATTCGTCTTGGATAAACATGAATACGAAAGAGAAAGAAAGCTATACTATGCTTGCTGAGCCATGAAAAACCGGACTAGGATTCTAGGCTGGCTTGGATGGATCCATTTGGAGGAAATTCGAAAAAGAGATCTACTAGAGAGAAAGGAGCTAGCTCCAAAGAACCTTATTTAATTTTATTTATGCCATGGATTTGAAGTTGTACTTTCTAACGAACCGCATTAGATTACCGGCACGAATGACATGAATACGTTTAGTCAGAATTAATGATTACACACTAAAAGTATACAAAACACACAGAGACCACCGCACATTCTCTCCACATCTTCTCTCCACGACAGATGGATACCCATCTGCACCAGAGGTTCGGATAGGCGAATTTAAAAGATAAAGGATAATTTGTTTGGTGAATGATCCTTGACCCCACCGATTCGGACGGTTTGGCGTTTTAAGGATTCCATGACTTTTAATTTTGCAAATGAGAACTTTTCAATTCGTAAAAGTTTTCGTTTTTTTACGTCAAACGGCAGGAAAACATTAGCTTTTTGCCAGCAATAAGCATCTACGTGAATGTAAATGCTTTTGGTTGGTTCGTTTGCTGAAGCGAACAGATCACAGACGCTACAGAGTGAAATTCAGTTTAATTTATTTAGAACATGATTAATTGCGAAAGGTTTGATGTAATCGTTAGAGTCTGGCTTTTTTCGGTAATCAAACGCTGTGGAGCAATGAGAATATCAATGTGCTTAACGACATGGGCTCGGAATGCTGAGTGAAGCTGTCTAGATTTGAGCTTGTTAAGTGCACGGAATGCTTGAAGGGTACTCAATGAAAGATTGCATAAAACTTTTATAATGAATTGAACTGAATGGTGAAACGTACTTTCAAAAAAGAAAATGTTTCAATTGAAATAGTAGTGTATACCTGTTTCTAAGTTTCAAATAAATTTCTCGAAATCGCAGCACAATCACGTACACAAAAAAAAAATCTTACCAAACTGAAATACTCGACACCCCCGAAGGAAGCATACCCAACCATAAGCTGCCCGTATGAAAACTCATCACGTACACGTACTATAACATACACCACACCTTATATGGTATGCACTAGTACTACCTTTGCTCCGCTACTTTTCCCGGCTGAGAGAAAGTCGCATACAAGACTCTATCTCCATTCCGTTGAAATTATTCAACAAGTCCATGAAATTTATTGTGGAATGCTTGGAGGATTTCCGGTTTCTCGTGTTTAGCTTTAGTTGGTAAAACCTGCCCAAGATGAATTGCCTTCCGACGAATAAATCACTTGGCACTTTCCTCAACTCTATTTCCCTCTCTTCGTTCGATGTCCCCTTTCCCTGGACTTGATAGTATTTTTGGGCAAAACAGTTAGTCTACCGGCAAGTAGATGTATACAGGATAGTTGCCAGTTTTAAACAGTTTGAGTTTCGTCACATCGATTTCGTTGCTGGGGATTGATGAAAACGCAGAAACAAATCAACCAAACATTGGACGGCAGATAGGTGGACACGAGTTCGAAACGGATAACGTGAAATGGTGTGGAGCGGGAGTAAAGGCGTTTATGAGAAGATCATCGATAGATATTCTAACTAAGAAGGAAGAGCTCATGTTGATGGAAAGTTGCCGTTAAATTTGCAATTTCCGAGAAGTTATTAGGCGATATAATATATTTTTGAAAAGCAACTCTTACTTATAAAGCTGAACAGAGATAAGTCGAACAAAAATGAAAAAAATATTTTGCCTTTTGAAACGCAGATGGTGAATTTTAATGAGTTTCTTTGTGACGTAAATATCTGAAACTGGTTTACAGTTTTCTCCAAACAATTTTTCTCGACACATTTCAAGGATACTGTGTCTTTACGATATCCTTGAGTGAGGCTCAACATAGGTCAATTAAAATAATTTCCTGAAACGATGAGAGACACATGGACAGTGCTTTGTTTCGGAAAAGAGGGGGAAGCAGAAAATTGTAGTTGAATTATACTACGGGTAAAGGAATGAAATAAGGGAGAAATTACTTCGTTTTTGAAATTTGAGGTTCAATATATGAAAGATAAACTAGTTTCGATTTGAAAAATAGTGACTATAAATAAAGTAATTGCAGATCTTGGAGCCATTCCGCACATAAGGTTAACACCTTCAGTCGTTGATAGTCGTTGCTTTGAGTCAATCTTTCAATCAACTGTCAATCCAAGGACTTTTTGGTTTCCTCAGTTTAAGGTCGGAAACTAAGAACCATGAGGAACATTCTAAAGCATTTAAAATTTAGTTTATTGTATATATGGACAGATTGTGCTCTCTTTTCTTTTGAACTTTGCCTTTAGGGTTTGAAATATTTCCTTCCGCTAGCTCTGGAGTAATTTGGTGTAGTGTCAGACAAGGATGTGAAGACGTAGAGGCGCTAGTTTTTCAACTACCACAATATGTTTGGAGTAGCAACTTGGCGCAGCACTGAAACTTTTTGCGATGGGAAACTCAGTAATGAAAGCCATCGTAACTCTCGACATTTTCTATTGGAAAACACAAGCAAAAGTATTTGTCAGTTAAACCAAAAAAGAGAAACAAAGCATTGCAGACGTCGGAAGGTACTCTTTATGAGAGAAAAAATGTGCCATACTTTTTTTTTACTTTTTTTATGGTAAGTCTCTCTTGTCGACATCCCGTCACCGTTCTCTTGAGGGCTGAAATCAAACTCCATGATTGTCTGCTATGTCGTATCCTGCCAAAACAAACTAGTACTGCTAGCGACAGAGCAACGATCGTCTATCACAATAACATGCAGAACAATGCAGCTCAAATAAAAACGTATGTCCAGTTGTGTTGCAAAGACCGCATTAGAAGTCCTTTTTTATTCTATGATGATGCCAAGACTCAGAGGATGCCCTATTATGCTATAGCACGGAAGGAAATTTAAGGAAGGGGAGAAAAGAAGGGTTGAGTTTGCAGGAGATAGCGATGCACGATTCGCTTGAACAATTGTGGCTCACAGTTGGCGGGGAAAACAGTAGATGGTAGACTGTTCTATTATCGTATTGTCCTAGATAAGAATGAATCGTGAAATTTGACGGTACGACTAGCACTGATCGAAAGAGTATGAGACTGAGCGCGTCGGGAGGCTCGGGTGTTGAGCGTAGGAGGTGCTCTACAAGGGAGCAGACTTGATATTTCATTAGAACAAAGACCATAATAATAGCGATAAAGAAGAGAAAGAAAACCTATATTACGCCGGTGCTCAAGGGATTCAATACGTATAATTTTATCAGCAATAAGCTTGAAAGCTTTGCGTTGGACTTTCTCTAGTTCCGCTATAGCGGTGCGGCCTACCCCAGCCCATATATGGGAGCTATACTCAAGTCTTGGTCTTACGAGAGTCTTGTAGATGTGCGCTATGTCTGATGGTGTAAAGTATTTGTTGCCTCTGTGAAGGAATCCAAAGCATTTCATGGCATTTTTCGCAATTTGAAAAATATGACTGGTGCAGCTTAATTTGTTGGAGATGTTAAATCCTAATAAGTTCAGCGAAGGTGATTCGGAAATATTCACACCATCAACGGAAATAGTGTGGCTTGTAGGAGGAGGATAAGGCTTGAGCGAAAGACGACAGCATTGGGTTTTGGACGCATTGAACAGAACACGGTTCGTTGAGCCCCAAGCGATATTGTTTAATAAGTCCCTGTTTAGCGATGCCAACATGCGATGTTGAACAGAAGTAGCATTTCCACGAGAGTTGTCTACTCTGTCAAAAGAGTATGCGAAGTCAAAAGTGCAGTCATCAGCAAAACTATGAATCGGATTGAAAGTGTAGGAAAGGAGGTCACTTATAAATAAAAGAAAGAGATTTGGTGAAAGAATAGTACCTTGTAGAACCCCGGCATTGGTGGTGTGGACACAAGATTTATGTCCATCCAGAACAACTTGAAAGGAACGATCTACGAGGAAACTTTCAATCCACTGGACAAGGACGGGGTGAAGACCAATTGCACGAAGCTTGGCTAATAGGGCAGGGTGCCAGACTCTGTCACAAGTTTTCGAAATATCAAGAGAAACGACCATTGCTTCACCGAAACAACGGTTCCATCTCTCAGTGAGAAATGTAAGTAAGTCCCCAGTGGAGCGTCCAGAACGGAAACCATACTGGCGGTCGTTGATAAGATGGTTCAACTCAAGATATTTCATTAATTTTGAATTCACGAGAGATTCGAATACCTTAGGTAGAATCGAAACGATTGTAATAGGTCAATAGTAAGAGGGATCACAGGCCTCACCCTTTTTTAGGTATGGGCTGCACGTGTGCAAGCTTCCATGCGGAAGGAAATATTCCAGTTGAATATGACAGGTAAAATAGTTTGCGCAGAGGTTTAGCTAAGGCAAAGACGCAGCACTTTAGTAAGAGGCTCAAAATACCATCAGGACCGGCAGATTTGGAAACGTCAAGCTTGGCGAGTATTTTCAATACCTCTCTTGTGCGGAAAAATAGAGGCCCTTGCTCGAAAACGTACATTGGAGGAGTAGGGGGCTCAATGATGAAGGTGGCAAGTAACAGTTTGTAGCGAAAGTCTCAGCAAAAACATTAAAAAGATTAGATTGATTGATTAGATTGAGTTATATCTGGAGAAAGTTTATCGAAGCCAAATTTTTAATGCTGGTTTTCCGTTCATTATTGGCACGACTTCCAGTTTTGTTCTGAAGCAAAGTGCAGTCAAATAAAAAGAAAACTTTTCGAACAAGTAGCCACAGACGAAACGAGGAAACTAAATTAACTACTCTAAATGTATAATAGCATTGAAAAATCCTCTTTCGTTATTCGAAATCGATAAAAACAGGAATTGTTATGAGTCTCGAAAATGAGTTTATTTCAATTGATGTACAAAATGTTTATCGTGACGAACGGCCGAAAGATACAAGAAATTCAAATGACAAGATTAGCTTAATTTACCGTCGTCACGCAGAGAACCTGTCTGATAAAGAGGATGATTTAGACTAATTGTACAAACTAGTCTCAATATCAGTATTAGTGAGAAATTGTCTTTACAGTAATTTCTCATTAACTGGTTTTTGCTACACGTGTTTGTGATGCTAATAAGGAGATTAGATTGTACCTGTTTAAGCGAAAAGAATTTAACCGTTACAACTTATGTGCAAAAACTATAAAGCCCAAAACTAGGAGGCGCAAAAACTAAACAAGCGTCTTCTATGACAAAATTATGACTACGATCAGTCTGACTTCACTCCGCAACTCTCACAAAAATCATTTCTTTCAAAAATTTGTATGAGATTCTTATTCATTTTACTCATCATTCTTACTCAGTATGAGATTCTTACTCAGGACAGTTACGGATCATAAATTGACACTACACTACACTTAAGTTATAGTCCCAAAAACAACAAAGCTACATTATATTTGCCGAAGGTCGTTGCAAAGTCATATGAAATGAGTTTTCCAAAAGAAACACCCAACGCCTTTTGCTCGAATTCTCATTTCACCAACGACTAAACACATCGCCATCGAATTTCATCCTAGCGAAATAATCAAACATTTAATTTCTTGTCAAACTCCTAGGACCATTTTACCTTAAATCATTTCTACTCCGAAAATTCCCTAGCAATAATATAAATAAATTTAATTTCGTCCGCGACAGAAGTCAGTCGGCGTGAGAGAATGATAAGGCGCTTTCGTTGTAGATTTAAACGCGCATTATATGAGTAAATCTGATCCAGCTCCCTCATAAAAAGCCAGCAGCAATGCGACCGAGTAAGACTTAGTATGTTACAACTTTGATGAACATTTCATGAATTCAGGTATTTGTCGCAGGAGGCGTCGTCATCGTTGTTGAAAATTGAGTTGTCAGACAAAGATTCGTCTCAGGAAAAAAAAATAAATCCAATAGCATACACTCCACACGTGTGAGCATAAACGTGCTCCCATTTGTAGCGACACTTATAGGAACCTTTCGACTATCATCCCCATCTATCCTGCGAAAATTCCATACCCCAACATGACGAGAAAATTATATACGTCTGACCTCCAATTCAATTTGCATCGACGATTCCACAAGAAAGGAGACAGATTTTATTTCTTCTTTGCATTCCTGGAAAAGTAACTGACAACGATGGATTACTCTCGTTCCTCGCATGGATGCATCGTGATAAGTCTGAAAATACTGAAGGCACATTATGGACGTGTGTGGTGATTTGGACAAGTGATGAATTGTTTAAATTACTACGAAAATAACGGCAGCTGAGATGAGAGCTATAAATTCGACTAAATACAACAACACACCTAGTTACAAATATAAATTAACGTAAAGCCGCTTTCATAGCTGCTGGCTCGTTTCGCAGCGATGAAACGTTATTCATAGTAATTTTTCATATCAACTTTTAAAATTTATATCCGAACTTTAAATATTTGTCATGATTTTCGTGGAGCCCATCAACTTTGGCGAAGTTCCAGCGTCGAGCGGCTTTTTATGTTTGCCTGTCTCCACTTGGGCAGACCAGCAGGGATCGAATAACCGCACGGTGGAGGTATCATAGGGATCCATCGCAAGAACTCCCGAAACCAGGAACGACAAAGTTATTGCCGTAAATTTATGAGCAACGAAAAAATAATATAGCGGACAGGACAGGGGTCATCGCTGGCAATAAGGCTCTGGCTGAGGACGTTTAGTTTTATCTACAGTTCGGTTGGGGTACTGTCACGCAGTGATTCTTACTTCCGGCCGTTGCCTGTCTGGTAATGGAATGCTGGTGAACGTATGTCCTTACTCATCCTCTCGCCTCCGCTCGGACATAAATCACGGCGAAATCATTTAGGCTAACCCCTTGGGATATATCATATTTGCCGTACTTCTTGGTCCTAAGCTCCAAACTTACAAGTAACAAATACATTCGAGAAATCTTATCAGTTGCGCTCAAACGTAACGTTCAGGCTCCATTCGAGCTCCTTGTGATGCGAGTGGAGTGCGGCCAAGCCAGAGAGAATGCTCCCCGGACGCCTGTGTAACGGAAAATAACAAAATGAAAAAATTATAGTCAGCACATGGTTGGAATACTTAGAATTCCGATGGCCACGCTTCTCTGCTCACTTTTGTTTCTCGGCTCGACATAATGCCTACCATATATAAGAGCCGGGAGCGCGAGGAATCGAGTTGGGGCTTAGAGTGCCGTGCAAGCACTTCCCTACCATGCGAAACGAATAAACGAAACGAAAAGCATGTATCAAGAAAGGAAAATCCATCCTATCCTGGCCGGGAGAGATGGAAATCTGTGGAAATTGTCGAAAGGCAATAATTTCATTCGCCTCGCCTTTGCTCTGGTCCAGGGCAGTGACAGACTGCGAACGTGATAGGCCCCGTGCTGGCCCCGGGCTAGACAGAATTGCAAATATAAATAGCAAGAGATCGAAAGTCATTTCCCTCGGGGACCAAATGGCTGACTGTAATTGCATCGGAACAACAGGTGATTATAGTCAAAGATTTCGAAGCACGTTTTTTATAGCCAGATTATATCTATGGATATACAGCTAACTCTGTGCTGACAGTGGTTCGAAAGAATCGAGCTCAAGTCCTGGATGAAAACATTATTTTGCTTTTGTCTTTCTCACATCTCGTTCGAAACGAAGATCTCGCAATTACTCTGCGCTTTTTCACACAACGTATCCATTCTTCACGTTGCAAAGCTCTCTTTCGATTTCCATTATCCATTAAGTAGCGGCTGGAGAAAATCCGGAAAAAATGTCGAATAAATATAATACACGGACATAGCATGCCTATCATTAATCAGTCGTCGCCTTTGACTTGACACTTTTATTTGCTGCCGGGCCTCGTTTAATTCTTTTCTATTTGCCCGAGCAATGAAGATAAATTCGATAAGTGGCGAACCATCAGTCGGCCATATACAGATTGATGATCAGACAAAATTGTCCATTAGAAACTTAATTTGATTTTATTTAGTCTTACTCGGTCGGGACTACTATCAAGTAAGTATATGCAAACGAAAATGTAGTCGTTCTTATACATTTATCAGAGTTTTTGAAAAGCAGAGGGTGCACAGTGGAAAATACAATAGATTTGTACAAATTGCTATTCGTCGTTGATAAATTGCATGATTTCAATTCAGATAATTTGACGAGAACATTTCAGATAGAGCTTTTATTTCGTCAAATGAATTTTGAATGTTCATAGCTCCAGTAGATACATACGTGGTGAAAAAAACTAGCTTCTAATCCTAAAGTTTTGATTTTCTGACGTTCAGTTTTTTGTGTAATGTACAGTTTTTTATAGCATACGAATATATTCTTACGAAACTCACAAAAAAATCTTATCCAAAATCATATAATTTGAATCCAGCGGGCCATATTGTACAGGCTTGTGCTTATTCCCACGAAGCATAACTTTCTCCGAATTTGAATTTTTATTTTTTGAAAAATTGAATAATAAAATCGGCAGTGGTATATACTCGGATGTATATCACCATGTGATGTCACAATCAAAACAATTGGTGTGAGAAGTGAATTTTTTTAAGCTGTGGGCTGTGAATTTTTGTGAATTTTTGAGACAAAGCAGCGTGGGAAAAAAATCGACGATGGATTTTTTACTGAAAATGGCTTCCGAGATGAAGCAACAAGCTGAAAACAGTAAAATGCAAGCCATAAAACTGGATTAGAAACTTGATCAGAAAATCGACCAACAAGCCGGAGACACCAAGGAGCAGCTTAACCAAAAACTTGAGCAGCAAGCTCGAAAAAGTGAGCAGCAGCTGACGAAAATTAAAGAACTGTTCCAAAGAGTCAAGTGGTGGAAGTGAAACAACAGTTCGACAAACAAGGGCTAAAATTAGTAAAGCTTTCAGAATAAATGGATCTGCCGAAATCGAATGTGAAATTCGTGAAAGTCAAAGGAACTGCTTAAGCTAATTTAAATGGAAAAAAGCACTGTAAGCACCCATTTTTGACGTACAAAGTTCTTGGATTCTATACAAGAAAAAGTCTCAGCTTGCGACTTTTGCAGAATGAAACTATTGGAGGGATAGAGAATGTGCGACCGTACTAATGTTGTCATTACGGGGAAGTACTTCAAACCATTCCAGTAGACAAATACTCGAGCTATTCAAACCTGATCAGCGCTTTGAACATAAAATACGATGAAGACCATATAAGGGAAGTTGGTCGTATGCAGCTCAGAACACGTGTATGAAGCTTGGAGAAATCATCCAGCAGCTGGCTCAGAATTTAGAGTGGCCAAATTTTTGTTCTACCCCACGTTGGATCCAGAGCGTCGGGTTGAAATGGAAAAAATGCTTTCATCCAGGAAGTATATGATAGAGAGCTTAAACAAGCATTTCGTTTGATCTGATCTCCAAATCAGTAAAGGAGGCGTCTCATACCAATTTAAGAGCCTGTGTAGTGTACAAAGAGCCGGTATCTTAACGGAATAAAAAAAAATTGAAGCCTATCACTGCTGGAATTGCTGAAAAAGGGTCACTTGAGGTGCGATTGTCACTAGAAATGGAGGCTAACGTATTGCCAGTAATGTGTACATTTAAAGACAGTTATAAATGGAACATCAGCAGCTACCAGAGCTCCACAATATTGGAACTTCTGGTAGAAAGGCCTTCTGAGTCACGCTTATCAAGAAAAAGTATGAATCCAGGTACTGCCGAAAATGCTCAGTAAGGTTGAACATAACCACTTGTTTTTGGAGAACGGCAGACAACCTGGTTCGAAGATCAGCGGTTGGCCCGCCACACTGATGACAATGAAAAGATTACCATTGCCAGGTTATCTTTTCTTTAGAATGATTTATGTCTGCACGAGAAAGTCAACAACAATATTTTTAAAACACCATCGACACTAGAACTGCTAGCTCAATTCTGAGAGCGGATATGGGAAAGCTCCCGAGACCGTTAGGGGGTACGAGCTCAAAACGGCTACTGCCGAACTTATAGGTTAATCACAATACAGTGTTTTCCGCTGCGGCAAACACAGCGTTCCACAGGGGGAGGCGTGAATGCCGCAGTTGAATTTGGTGAATCATAATGCAGCGACAATGTCGCTGTCAATGCAACCAAGGCACCAACCAAAATCATTTTTTATTTCTTTTGTATTGCTGTTGTACGAGGATTAGGTTGGCTTATAACAATACTCATCAGCCACCGCTTGTCTATTCCACCAGACCATTCAACCTAATTCAAACAGAGTTAATTCAACCTAGCGGTGATGCCAACTTATGGTAGGTATTAGAAAATTAGAAATTTGGCAAATTTCGACGCTGCCGCAAATTCCACCGCAACCATTGTGTGCGTTACCATACAAAAGAGTGCATTCTAATTTTTTGACAGCACTTCCCGCAGCCCACTGCGTTGGCCGCAGTGGAAAACGCTGTATTGTGATTAACCTATTACACTAGTTCGTGTTGAGATCTTTTGGTGTTTCAGCATCAGTTTTTCGTAGCGGGTATAGCTGATGAGTACATACTTTAGGTCGATTTCGTAAGGCATCATAATTTCTGCTTAGATTTCAGAACGCGAAAAATCAAATAGAGAAACAATGAATACCGTAAGCAATGAAAGCAATGAATACGTCTTCAGAATGGGTACATTGTTATCAAACAGAATCTAATAATAATAATAAAACTTTTATTTATTAAACTGTACATATATTACTCGACAATTTAGTATAAAAGATCTCATATTTACCGGCTATTCTATTTTGGCCTGCTGGCTCTTTTTGGATTGTGATGATTTTTTATCATTTATCTATTTTTCATTTTACACTTATAAAATATCACCCAGGTTTTACATTACCTGAGGTTGGCTTATCTATATAAAACTTAAATACTACTAAACTAACTAGAACTAAACTTAACCTAGGTCCTAATTATCGTCTCCGATTCGTCGAAAGGCCTACATAAGTGAACAGCATGCGCATGAGCCGCAGTTGTCCTGCTTTCTTCACCGGAAGCATAAATGGCTCATTAGAGACACTCGTGCGCCCGATACTCCGGATCAGTCCGTTTACATGTCCGTCTGTCTGTGCGCAAAACCTTGTCCGACTAAGTGGCCCGAGTCTTGTCTCCTGATATAAGAGGGAGTTCCTCGGCCACTTTTTAGTTACCGCGTTCTAAAACCAGCCAGCACAAAAGCGCAGAATTCTCTATTGGAATATATCTGCTTCTGGCAGATTTACCACAGGTAATCCAGGATGGGGATGCGTGTGTCAGGATTGGCCGAATGAGTGCTTTACAACAATGCATTTAGCCTTTGACGTCATGTCCATCTTTTTGGCAAAAATATGTCTGATACGCTGAAACGCGGACTTGGCTACTTTAATTCTATGTTGGACATAAGGGTTAAATTTCAAGAATTCATGCATGTCTACTCCAAGGTAGTGCAATGCAGGACTAGTAGTGATTCTAGAAGCTCCGAACAAGATAGCGACTTTTTAGGCCTTATTGTGGATAGTTTGAAAGGGCCGATAATTGTAAGGGTTTCTGAATACAATCAGCTGTGTTTTTACTATTAAGATTGATGCCCCATTTCTTAAAATATAATCTAAGGTTAACCCAATTATCTTCTAGGCTCTTCACAGCTTTGAGCGGGTTTTGGCTCGACGCGAATAAGAGCGTGTCATCTGCATATTGTAGGTCTTTAACTTGATGAAAGCCCACTGGAAAACGGAGATCAGCAGTGAAAATGGTGTTTAAAACAGTTTCAGTGACAGAACCTATAGGCACTTTTAGTGTCACAGGTCCCAGAAGTGTATTCGATCCATTACCGCTTACATAAAATGGTCTGTTGCTAAAAAATATCGTTCTGAACTAACTCCATTAAAAATATCTAATGTTTCGCATAGAACGGGCATTTTTTTAGAAAATTCCATGTAAAGGCTGGTACTGAGCTAATCGTGAAGCTAAATTTTGGCATGTCTCCATTATATGGTCATTCTTTCGAGCGAACATTTTGACTATGGAGAAAAACACAGACACTGCTCATTTCTGACGGATAAAATGTCAAGAATTTCAATTTTCGATCGATTTTCTTATTGGAAAGGCATTTGCACTATTCAATTTTCAAATTCAAACACCAAATGTCACTTTTTAGCTCGAAAGAATGAACTGAACAAACTAAATTGGCGTGAAAAGATTGGAGACATGTGTCAATGCTATATGCATTTCAATTCCGAAAGTAGCTTTTGATAGAAAGAAGTAACTTTTCACGCTAAAAAGTACTTAGCTTAAGTTGTAGACTCGTGAAGTTTTGTATGAACGTGCTGGCAACCCTGCAGCTACGGCAGGCATTGAAAATGAAAACCTTCAGACCATCGACTCTCCTGAAAATTTTTCGTTTTTTACAGTGAAAACCAACTCATATAAAAATCTTTTGCTTTTTCTATAGAACCAAAGCAAAACTTTTGAAATTTCACATCGGACAAGAACGGTAACCTTCCTCCAATTTACCTATATTTTAAGTATCAAAAACTTCTGTTCACGAGAACTCACGATCCAATTATCAGATATAAATGAAATTCACAGAATGTATTGGATTAAGTAGGACCAGGTTCTGATAGAAATGCAGGCAACTCTGTGCCAGTGGTGCCATCTTGAAAAATTATAAACAAAAAAACTGCTTGTTGCCCTATGAATTCTGATTCAGTTACCAGATTTTCATGAAACTGACGCAGTAACTGATCCTTCCGTTAAGCCGTGTTTGGTAGAATTTTTTTTGAAAAATTCGGTTGGTGCTGCCAGTTATGGTAATTTTGGTGTCTTGGATTTTGAAAATTCGCCCAAAAAAAGTAAAGCTTTTTACCGTATAACTTCCAGTGCAGTCATGAAATCAAAACGAATTTGATATGATGTATGGATCTTATTATAAGCATTGTTCAGAAGAAATCTGGTGAAAAAACCATTATAGGGCTGCCAGTTATTGTTAGTTTTGTATTTATTTGCAATATCTTTACTAAGCGTTTTTATCGTAAAATTTTCAAACGGTAATGATCTTGTAGTAGCAGTAAACAAAAAATATTAAGTTTTCGAAAATTTGAAAACTTTTGCGACTGGTTACCCTAAATTTCTTTGTACCCCTATAACTTCAAATGCAGTCATCGGATCAAAACGAAATTCGCAGATTAGGCTGATTTCAATGTGAGGCAGGTGTGATATATTTTTGGCTTTGATGCTAGCAAAGCGTTGCCAGCGCGAGGCGTTTTTGCTATTTTCGTATCATTAAGTATTCATATCGCGAACATTTACAATGAAAATAAGCTAACAACTTTTAAATTTTATTTATTTATTGTCCAAATCCACAGAACAAATCCAATTATAGATTAAACAAGAACAAAAAATAAAAATACATACAAGTATATAAATATGTAAGAAAAAAAGAAAATAACATGGAAACCAAGAAAATTAATAAAATTCAGAATGGAATAATAATACAAAAAAAGAATAAAAAGCTAATCGACCGAAAAAGAAACAAACAAATTGAGCAAATTAGGACATATTTCGATTATAAGAAAGAACGTTATTTTTTAAAGTACTTTTAAACACAGATAACGTTTGAGGCAGAGAACCAAGGTTAAGGCTATTGTGCTGACGAGGCAAACGCAAAAGGGGGGAAAATAAATATGTGTCGGTACGGGCAAATGTAACATTAAAGTTAAATAATGTTCTATTAGGACGGCCCGGTTCCCTAACTGAAAGTTGAATTATGGGGTCAACCAATATACATACTGCCTTTAAAAAGTTTAAAAAGAAGACAATCGTCGAGGAACACTCTACGTGACTCAAGGGAAGGAATTTGAAGGATGGAGAGGCGCATACTGTAATCACAATACGGAATACTGTACTTATAAAACAACGAGCGGGTGAATCAGCGCTGCACGGATTCAACCGCATCGATCAAGTATTTGTAATGTGGACACCAAATTTGACAATAGTATTCAAGAATACTACGAACAAAAGGAAAAAAACAGATAAAGAGAAATGGAAAGATTAACAAAAGTTTAGAGGATCTGATGATGAAGCTGGAAAAACGAGAAGCCTTGGCAGTGACGTGAAGAATATGCAAGTCGAACTTCAATTTGGAATCAAAAATCACGCCAAGGTCCTTGATATTAGAAACAGAATTGAGAGGAGAGCCAAGGACACAGTAGGAGAAGAGCAAAGGAGATATTTTGTGGGTGAAAGACATTTGATGACACTTCGCAATATTCAAAGTGAGGGAATTAGCAGTGCACCAGTTAACCAAAGGAACCAAAGGAATTCTAGGTTCTAGGAATTTTTCGGTAACAAACATCTTTCATTGTTTGATCCCAAACATATTTCTATCCCCGTAACTTTCGACGAATTTGATTTTGACGTAATACAAAGTAGTAGTTGCAGTGCTGGTATAGTGTTGCAAGCACTAAGCATTTTCTTTGTTTATGTTATGTTATGGTGCTTTCAAAGTTTTGCAGTGTTTGGTTTTCTTAAATCTGGAAATTCCTGAAATCCTTTTTCCCCCCTATGAGCTTAAATGCATTGTTAAGAATAAAGTGATTTTGTACTCGAAACAGGTTGTAGCATGTGTGGTAAAATATGCACTCAAAATCTGCACGATTCTTCTACTGTTCATCCAACATTAGTATTT
This sequence comes from Nemotelus nigrinus, assembly GCA_947369275.1. NCBI lineage: Eukaryota > Metazoa > Arthropoda > Insecta > Diptera > Stratiomyidae > Nemotelus > Nemotelus nigrinus. The sequence continues at coordinate 151,604,617 of OX376373.1, forward strand.
CGAGCGGTTCAAGTGCGCTAGAGTTTATTTTTTCTGGAACCAGTAAATATAGCTGAACGTTCCGAATTCGGTTATACTTGGTCGCAGTTAGCATGAAGAGTGCGTTGCAGCACTTTTAATCTTGGCACATTATGTATACTTTTTTCATCTTTCTAAACAAAAATTTTAAGTGAAAGATCAATTTCTCGCTTCTCTCTAAATATATTCCAAATTCTTAGCATATATCGATATTTTTAAATTGATCTATCCTCTTCTTCAGTGTCTACCTCACCAACCAATATCCTCGAAGCACTTTACCATCAAAATATCGATATTTTTTTAAAGAAATTGAAATATATTCAGCTTCCAAACGAAACAATTGCCTTGTATTTCTAATTAGTTTCATTCTATTAACGTGTAATTCATGCAAGCGTTCGGTTCTGAGCAGTCATGGATAATTCATTTTCAAAACATAAATTCATTTTTTTAAATCACGTAAATAAACTATTTAATCATTAGATTATGACACGAAATCTTCTAAGAAGATTAATTGTCCTATTAAATATCTATGCATGTATCATCAAAGCACAAATATTTGATGATAAAATAAAAACCTCCAATTTCGAACCTAGAGCCAGTTACTAATTATGCGAAAAGATCATTTTAAATTCAAAATAGCCCTTATCTACAGCACTTAACATATTGAGCGGATCATTTTCTTGATTGATGATGTTATTCATTCGCTCAGCTGTGGCCACCTTGAATTTTTATCAATTCTGATCATGTATGATAAATATCGATGACTTGCTTCTGTGATTCGCCGTTGTAATTTACAATGTAAATTTAAACTCTCAAATTTTCGAAAATCCAGTCATCATATTAGAACCAAATTCCTCGGCAAAACTTTCAAAGACAAACCAGCTTTGCAGAAATCCTCAACCTAACACAAACAGGTACCTAAAAAGATTTACTGATTGACCACTCCGTCACCTCCTTGACAACATTGCCCCGTCTGTGTCTTCATCTGTAAAATTCCATCTGACTAAAACTCTCCAGCTCGACAATTCAAACTTATTGCATATTTGCATTCAAAGTGATTTCCCGTTCTAGAATGTCTTACCGTGTGTTTTCCCAACATCTTAGATTCCGATCTTAAGCGTATTTACGTGTGTACGATAAGCACAAGCCATTTCATTAATTTCGCCCGTTTCTTCATGTAAAATTAATTTTTACTTTAATCTCATTTAATCGCTAAATGACACGTGAAAGTTCAGAGTCTGAATGCAAAATATCGAGCTGAAAATAATAATTACAGCTATCACCCGAAGCGGAAAATTTACTTCCTATATAGCAGCCAACGGAAAAAGGACCTTCGCGAAGAGGACACCTCGAGCCCAGGGAAAAGTTCCGGGGAATTTGCTATGCTGTATGTGATCATGGGTTATCCTAGCACCCCAACGCCCTCCCCTTCGTGCACTTAGACGCTCGCCTAATTGCTTTTATCACCCGAAATGCGCCGGATTACAGTTCGGTAGGCAGCCCATTATTCGGTTTAATTTTTCGGATTATCCTTCTCCAAGTAAATATCATATAATTTGAATGCGTAATGCTGCAACCATGAGTGTCTTCTTTGGTGGCGTTTCGTGATGGTGGTTCGGTTTATTGTTATGACGCTCGCTTCGAATGTCCGATGCAAAATGTTAATAACTTTTCTTTATTGTCGACGTCATTTTCGTATAGAGCGTTCTATTCTTAATTGCAGCCTGTGCAGAGTTCAGGGGTATGCGACTAAATTCGGGCGCTACCAGCTTGCAACCATAACACTATGCGAACGTGTATTATAATGAGAACGCATGGATTATGGTCCGTTTATTGGAGAGTGGTGTTCTGCAAGTGTTTACGTACATAAGTGGCGTGGCGAAATGCTGCTGGTTCGATTAAATGGTTCTCATAACGGTGAAAATAATTGTCATGGCTTCATAGCCAAAAGAGCTTTCATCAAGCAATTTCTTTTGTTTCATAACCATAGTCGCAACACGAGCAGCTACGTATGTATGTATGTACCGAAACAATTACGGAATAAGAGCTCTCGATGGTGTGTTTAGTGATTTACCAAAAGCAGTCACGTTGGCTCGTTTCTGTTAATTTTTCCCAGATTTCGATTTTCGTAACTGATGTAATGACGCGCTGAAGACATAAGTACCCTTTGACGCCATGTGTGGAATCATTTTTTCGCGTATCCGAGGTGCCTTTATGTAAGATTCCATAAAAGTTAACAACAATTCACATTCTGGTAACGATAACTTACCCATTTTCCAGGAAATGAATGGAAATGGAAATTTATGAAATTCTCTACGAAACCTGCAAAATTTATGCTCATCGAATTCACCCGAGCATTCGAAATTCAAATAATCAGACACATATCTTGCACAATAACTACAAAACAAGATGCATAACCAACTTTATTCCGACGTGTCTTCGTGTCCTAAATGTATCTCAGTTTCCAAATTACACTATTGCAGCACTCGTAACATAACTGCTACGACAGTTATGTTTTCATCTATGAAAATCACGCATTTCAATTTCACGTTATTTGTATGCTAATCAAAGGAATATCCTGCTGAGTTTGTAAATAGCATCATCTCCAGGACTCGTTGGACAGAAACATGGCAATGGCAGCAGGACTGACCGCAATCTCGATTGGACAAGATAGGTACTTATACCATTGCTCAGAATTGAGCTTAGGTATAGAAGTGAGGAGATGGGGGGACAGACGACGAGTTGGATGTCATTTAGACTATGGATATGATGAGTTGCAGCAGAGAAGGGATGACAAAGACGACCTATACGTCAGCATACAATAACCAAACACCTTTTGTTCTGACAAATCATTGTCGGTTAGTGTTAGGGCAGAACAGGAAATTTCCAAATAATACTGACAATGTTCGTTAGGATACGGGAACCAATTCTCCGAAATTATCTATGCAGATTAAAACCCATGGTGGCTGAAATCGAGTGTGCAGGAAGAGATAGGCAATTAATATTTCAATATTTCATTGTGTAGAATGCAAGCACTTCAAACCAGAAGCGTATTATAGACAAAAAGCTTCAGGCTGCTCTGAGATTGCTCTGTAATAGTAACAGATTGCTGGATTCGTTCACACATATTACCCTGGTTTTGATCCAAGTCAATCGCTTCAATATTCAATTGTAATTAGAGACCAATCTACTTATTTAAACCATTCATCGCATCTACCACATTTAAATCCAACCAAATCTCCGAGATTTAGTACGGCTTAAAATTTACCTTATCCACACTTAAAAGCAAAAATTCAAAGTCACGAGTGTCTTCTACAACCTTTAGCTAACTGACTACTCCAGTTTTTTTTATTTCTCATCTTCTAAATTTTAAAACTCTCCGAAACGCATGCTTCTTCTCGTATACGATTTCCTCGACAAGACTCAGTTAAGCATTAATTTCAATTCATTAACATTTAGGTACACGTCTTTAACCAGATCAAGAAATTTCGCTCGAATCCAAAGCACCTTTAACACGCGATATATACATATTTAGTAATCTGGTTGTAGCGTGAGTTATCTGGTTTAATTTTATGATTAGATAGATATCTAGATCATTTCTCGACATTTGAAGTTGGCATAATTCGTGTATGATGAATTTAATCAAAGTTAGAAGACCTTGATTTGACTCTATATGTATGGGCCATAATTTAACAGTAGGGTTAATTAGTTAAAATGAAAAAAATGATTATGTCCGAAAGACTTTTATTTTTAAAGTTCCAATCATATTTTACTGCTTCAATAGCCTAAAGATTTGATTGCCAAGAAACTCAACTACAAAAAACTATTATGGTTGCTTAGTATTGTTAACTGGTTTCCATAGATGTTTTATCGTGAAAGGTACACCAATAAATTTGGTGTGATTTCTTATGCTATTTTTGGGCAATATTGGCAAATGATTTTTAGTAAATCATTGAAAAGCGTTGTTGTCCAGCTACAACCCATTTCGGGCCCCTCGGAGAATTGAGACAGCCGTCATTTTGAACAAGTGTATCAATGAAGAAGCGATGAATACCTGAACCTTATTCGAAGCCACAGTCGATAGAAATTTGTTTGAAAAATTAGGACAGAGTTGCCAGCTTTTTCTCTGTAATTTCTGATCCAGTCGTGAAATCAAAATGAAATTCTTGCAGTAAATGGCCCTTATTATCCAAATATCGTAGGAATTTCGTAAAAGAAACGTGAAAGGGCTGCAAGCTATGGTAATATTTTTAATTTTTGGAATATTTTTTCTAAGCAATATTGTCATTTAATTTTTAAATAGGAATGATCCTACACTGACAATTAACAACAAATATTTTTGGAATATCTTTTCTAAGCAATATTGTCATTCAATTTTTAAATAGGAATGATCCTATACTTTAATTGTCAGTATTTTTATAATTATATAATTGTCAGTAATATTGAGGTTTCGAAAATTTGAAAAAATTGCGAGTGGTAGCCCTAAAGCTCTTCTCACCCCTCTAGCTTCCAGCGCAGCCATTCAATCGTAACGAAATTTCACAGCTTAACGTGAATCATATTTGGTATATTTTTGGCTAAGCTTCAAATGCAGTGTTGCGAGCACCAAGTATTTTCGTAAATATTCCTACAACAGATGCTTCCATTATTCATTCATATGCAAAGCACTTACAATAAAAATAAGGGACCAATGTTTAAATTTTCAGAGTTTTGGAAATTTTTCGTATGGCAGCCTCAAGCAACGTTTAATTTCTGAAACTTTCGATGGAATCCGCGGATGAATACGAAATTCAAAGGATAGGTTTATTTAAGCATGAGGTTGTCATGGTAAACTTATAACTATCTCGTTGGAAAAATGTTGCCAGCACTCAACATTTTCATCATTTATGTTATAGTTGCGAATTGTTTTTTTTTTGGTTTGAATAAGAAATGATTGATATGATACTACAAAGAAGTGTACTACATCTTTTCATATTTTTTGGTCACTCAAAGACAATTTCTTCGAAAATCAGTTTTCGATCGATTCAGATACGCTAGGGTTTTTTTCGAAGAACATTAGTATTAAAATCGATTTTGCCGAAAATTCATATTGCCATATATATATATATATATATATATATATATATATATATATATATATATATATATATATATATATATATATATATATATATATATATATATATATATATATATATATATATATATATATGTATATATATATATATATATATATATATATATATATATATATATATATATATATATATATATATATATATATATGTATATATATATATATATATATATATATATATATATATATATATATATATATATACATATCAAAAAAATTCAGTGACAATTTCTCGGGAACGCGCCATCCGATTCAGCTGAAACATTCAGAATACATTGTGTATATGCAGAATAGGTCCAGGTCTCATTTAATGTTAATTATTTTTAACTCTTTGGCGCCGGCAGCCATTTTAGGGATACTTTTAATATACCTATTATTCCGTCCACAAATAATGTTTGCAAACATGAAGTTAACAAAATGAATTTCGAGCGTGTTATAAATGTGAATTGGATAATGTTTTTGAATTTTCTTAACCTCATGTGTACGCTGTGTGCCTAAAAAGAGGACGGGAAAATTTGAAAATTTTTAAATTACGATAACTTTTGATAAAGCTATTCAATTATTAAGAAACTTTCAGAACATATTGATGGTATTAAGTTGTAAATTTGTGTAGCTTCAAATGAGCATTTTGGCAGTCCTGTAGCTAGGGCAGGCGCTGAAAGTGAAAACCTTCAAATCATCGACTCTCCGGGAAAAATATCGCTTCTTGAAAAAAAGGCACTCATAAATAAGTTTTATGCTTTATCTTTATGGCCAAAGTAAAAAAATTCAAATTTTATAACGGGCACGCCAGGCAACCCTTTCCAATTTACCTATATTTTTAGCATCAAAAACTTCTGTTCACAGAAACTCACGATCCGATTATCAGAATTAGTTGAAATTTATTTATTTATTAGCCAAACAAGGCATAAATACATATACATACATAAAATATGAAATATCCAATTATTTAATCAAAAAAAAGGTGTAAGGTACCAATAAATAGCACATTAATAAATAAATAACTAATGGATTAAACAAATAAGTTTAAAATAGACAATAAGTAAAATAACAAGTAAATAAAAGAATAACAATTAAAAACGATAATTAAAGAAGAGCTTAAAAGTTATGGTGTACAAATGGCTTGAATAAGGGAAGATTTGTAGGATAGTTTGGAAATCGTTGGGGAATAAAGGTTGCTAAAGCCATTGAAGACCCTGCAGCATCTATTCACCGGCTCATTAGCTGCATATATGGTAGAATGTGAATATTCTTTTAGTAAACGATTGAACCTGGTGTTCCTTAAGGGGATATTTATCACAAACTTACCATTAAGGAACTCAACTCTAATAATGCCTCTAATTACGTCAAATGTGAAGCAGGCCGATATCATCATTCTTCTGGATGCAAGTGAAGTTAAGTTTAAATGACCCAGTCTAAACTCATATGGCGGTAAATTTTCGAAATTGTAAGGGTTGTACAGATCTCTTAGGGCGAAAAGTAAAAATTGGTTTTGAATGGACTCGAGTCTGTTATTGTGAATTTCGAAGGCTGGGTTCCAAATAATACAGGCATATTCGAGAAGAGGACGTACAAATGCAGTGTATAATGATCTTGTGGCCCACATGTTTTTAAACTCCTTGGCACGTCGTTTAATAAAGCCGAGCTGCTTATTCGCACGGGAAAGAATTTTGTCGTAATGCAAGGTGAAACGAAGTTTCACATCCATCACAACACCGAGATCAACAACGCTATCAACGCGAGTTAATAAGTTGTTGCCGAGAAAGTAGGTATTCTGCGTAACCATGCATTTACGGCTAAAACTTATGATTTGGCACTTATCAATATTCAGCGAGAGCTTGTTTATATTGCACCACTGAACAAGAGAATTAAGCTTGGATTGAAGGAAAATTGCATCAGATTTAGATTCAATGGTGTGGTAGAGTTTGAGGTCGTCTGCATAAAGTAGGTGAGGAATGTTTGACAGGACGTCAGATAGATCCGAAATGAATATGTTAAAGAGAAGTGGGCCAAGATGACTACCTTGTGGAACACCAGAGGTAGCAAATATATTTTTTGATAAAATTCCTTGAAATTTAACGAGTTGTATTCGGTTGTGGAGGTAAGAGCTGAGCCAGCTTAGTAAAGATCCAGCAAGTCCGAATTTGTGCAGCTTAAGGATCAATATAGAATGGTCAATTCTGTCAAAAGCTTTGCTAAAGTCAGTGTAGACTGCGTCAATTTGATAACCTTTCTCCATTTTACACAAAACGTCCGAAACTAGGATTGTCAAGTTTGTGATAGTTGAGCGACCTTTTCTAAAGCCATGCTGTTGCTCATTCAGACGGGAGTCAACTAGTGGGGAAAGTTTATTGTAAACAATTTCTTCAAAAAGTTTTGGAATGGAAGATAAAATGGCAATGCCCCTGTTATTTTCGACACAGCGTCTATCGCCATTTTTGAAAATTGGTGTCACATATGAAAGTTTCCAACAGGATGGGAAAACACCGGATGAAAGTGATCTGTTGAAAAATATATGCAGGGGTGTTATTAGCTGCTCTACACACCTACGCAGGAAGGTCGGTGGAAGGAGATCAGGACCAGGGCCTTTGTTTCAATCGAGCTTCAAGATCGCTCTACGTATTTCTTCGCGTGATATTTTAATTTGGCTGAGAAAAGTGGTTGCTGCTGAATTAGAAGGAGAAACATTTGAGTTAGATGGGTCTGATACAGTGAAATTTCTCTGGAAATTATCTGCGAATAAATCGCAGATATCTTTAGGAGAAGCAGAGGTGATATTATTATAGGACATTGACAATGGATAACCGGTGACTTTCCGCTTCATATTTACAAAATCAAAGAATTTTTTTGGGTCGTGGATTATACTTTCACCGGTTTTCTTAATATAATTGGCATAAGCATCGCGAGACTTTGTCGAGAATTCCTTAACTACTTCATTATAAGCTTCCTGAAGAGTAGGATTAACATCAATATTTTCCTTTAATCGTTTATATAGTTTGTTTCTATGATTTCGCAAATGCCTAAGTTCCCTATCAAGCCATGGTTCAGACAATTTTTTCTTTTTTTTAATCTTAGGTACATATCTTTCAACGGCGTCAAATATTTTATCGTAAAAAGTGGAAATGGCTTCCTCAAGATCTAGCGTTGAAAGAGTATTCGTCCAACCTATAGAGTCAAGTACATGGTGAATACTTTCGTAGTCAGCGTTAAGAAAGTCATATACAATTGAATTATTGTACGTTTTTAAGTAAATAGAATCAGGAGTGGGAAGTTCAACTGATAGTGCAGTGTGGTGTAAACTATTTGAAAAGAGATGCTCTGCATCATTAGTTGGACTTACCACTACTTCATCATAGGCGTTTGTAAATGCAAGATCCAACCAATGACCATTTTGGTTGGGATTTGGAGAGACTTATTGCAAATCGTTGCCATAAAAAGTACTCGCAAGGTTGAAATCATTGGAATCTGAGAGATTAACAGGGAGAAGAAATGCGTCGTTTTTATCGGGGATAAAACATAAGTTGGGACGATTGAAATCCCCTAGGAATATTATTTTGTCTTTTTCATTCAGAGACGTTGTAATGGAAGATATTCATTCACAGAAATGGCTGTAAACTGATTCGTCCGACCTGGGTGGAATATAGGCCAAACTAATATAAAGGAAATGGTTATTCAAAGAAACACGAATAACAAGGTGTTGGAACAATACATTGGAGGTGGTGTCAATAACCTCACTTGAAAGTGTGTTGCTAACCGCCAGCAAAACCCCACCGCCTCGCGTTTGACCTGTGGAACAATAGTCACGATCACTTTTGTAAATTGTCCAACTGCTATCAAGGATCTCTTCATTCTTATGGGAATCATTTAGCCATGTTTCTGTGAAGGCGAGTAAATTAAAGTGGCAGGATTTTGCGTAAAGATATAATTTATTTAATTTCCCTCTCATACCACTACAATTGTGGTAAAAGAGTCTGAGTCCATTTAAAGAAGGTGTTATGTTAGGATAAATGCCTAACAGAGTTGACTGCTTTTCGACGAGAAGCAGTTGTCATCAAATTGTCAAAAGAGGCAGTATTCGTAGTTGCCTCTGCAGAGGCGACATAGGTAGCCAGCTGGCTAGAGGATAAAGAGAGCTAATATTGGCTACGTTGTTGTTAGTATTTTGAAGGGAAGAAACGGAAGCAACAGTAGGACGTGGTATTAATGGGATGTTACGAGTATTAGTAATTTGAGGATTTTGAATGGATGGGGATTTGCGGGTATTAGGAACATTATTTGAAATACAATTTTTTCTTACAGAATTAGGTAGTTTCTTACGGCTATTGTTGGTCCTTCCATTCTTCCAGGGAGAAAATGTAACACCATTCCAGTTAAATTTGCTGCTACCTCCGTCTAAACTCATGAACATCCAGGCATATTTTGAGGGAATGAAAACCTTGTATCGCTTCTGTGAGTTGTGATTCCGTTGTGGTAGTTTGGTGATAAAATAATCATTGGAATGCATTAGTCTTAAGTTGGGCAAAGTCTGATAGAAGTGATTTTAAAATGCGGGCAATTTTGTGCCAGTGGTGCCATCTTGAAAAATCACTAAGAAAAATAACTGCTTTTGGCCCTATAAATTCTGATTCAGTCATTCGATTTTGACCAAATTTACACAGTAGCTGAACCTACGTAGCTAAGCTACGTTTGATAGAAATTTGGTCGAAAAATTCGTTTGGAACTGCCAGCTATAGTAATTTTAGTGACTTATATTTTGAAAATTCCTGAGGAAAATAAAGCTAGTTGCCCTATAGCTTCCAGTACAGTCATTGAATCATAACGAAATTCAAATCGCAAGTTAGATTTATTGTAGGCAATATTCAGTAGAAATTTTAGTTCAAAACAATGATAGGGTTGCCAGCTAACGTTGTTTTTGTTTTTTTTTCTGGCATACCTTTAGTAAGCGATTTTAGCATAGAATTTTCAAATCGTAGTGATCTTATAGTGAAAATAAACACCAAATATTAAGATCTAGCAAATTTGAAAACTTTTGCAAAGGTAACCCTAAATTTCTTTGCATATCAATACGAAATTCGCACAGCAGGTTGACTTCAACGTAAGGCAAATGCGACATATTTTTGGCTTCGGTGCAAGCAAAAGGCTGCCAGCACTAGGCTTTTTTGTTATTTTCGTTCCAAGAAATGCTTGCATTAAGTATTTTCATCGCAAACATTTGCAATGAAAATAAGTAAACATTGTTTAAATTTTCTAAGCTCTGGATGTTTTTCAGATGGCAACCCCAAACACCTTTCTACCGCAGTAACTTTCGATGAAGTCACGGAAATTTAAATAAGCTTAGATTCTTTTATTACTTAGGGTGTATTAATTTTAAGTAGGAAAAGTAAGTAGTGGTAGAATACACTCTCAAAATCTGCACAAATCCTCTACTGTTCTTCGAACATTAGTGTTTCTAGCGGTGCTGATGCGCTAGGGTTTTTTTTAAATTGTGAATGTTATATGCTCGCGAATTTTCTCTGAGCTTAAGTTAAATAAAAGTGTGAACTCCTTTAAAACCTGGTGACTGGATTGGAAGTTATAGGGCAAAAGCAGTTTTTTTCCAATTAATTTTTGCGACAGGGTTGTATACATTTCAAATCACTTCTTCTACTATTTAAGACCAACACATTCTGAGAATTTTATGTTAATCTGATTATCCGGCTGTGGTTTTCCGTAAACAGATGTTTCGAGTGCTGAAAATAGAAATAATTTGATGAAGCGAATGTAAATTTTTGTGACGCGGAATTTGTGAAAAACTAGAAAAAGTTAGCAATGGATAAAAAATTATCAATTGACATTTTTGCCAAAAACTGGAAATTTTTCAGATCGGTCTATGCTTTGAAAGATTCTTTCAAGTGCCTCCTGTAGCTACACAGTTGCCCGCACATTCATAAAAAAATTACAAAAAAAAACCTATACCTACTTCTAGGTAGGGTTAAATTTTTCCAATTCTTTTTCATAAACTAGCATAAAACATTATAAGATATAATATGCAATACTTGTTTTTTACAAAAAAATCCTTTACATAGATATATATGTAAGTATGTGTACCTCAAAATTCACAAAAATGACCACCGACGCTATGGGGTTAAGCAATTTTTATTCTCACTTAACGTGGAACGCGGACCTTCAAAAATTTCAGATTAATCGGATCTTGTGCTCTAGGAATTTTTCCCTTAACCTTTTTGCTGATAAAGGGCAGTAAAACGATGTTGATGTCTGTTGATAAAATAAAGAAAAGAGATTTGTAATCGATTTTATGTTTTATATAGGAGAGTATAGTGATTATATAGCATTACACTGTTAGAAAACCATTTTTCAAAAGTGTTATTGAAAAATAAGCTGTAAAGACGGTGATGGAAAAACTGAAATAATACAAGTACAAAAGGAGGTCCAACAAATCATCTTTTTATAGGAAAAAACTTTATGAAAGAACATGGGATACCTAATCTAAAGAAAAGCTGCACATATTCGTACGTAGCATTTTATGATTAATTTTCGTGGCTAATTTGTAAAATGCGTAATGAACAGTTTTTTTTTAATTTTGAAAGCTAGTAATCTATTTGGTACAACGTGGTAAGATAAATAAATTTTTAGCTTTAATGACGTTCCAATACTTTGTTACTAAAAGCAAAATAACAAAATTAGTTGAATAAAAATGATATTTTTTGTCCTGAAATAATCATTTATTTAGCTGTGGTTAAAACCATAATATGAAAGAATGAATATCAAAAATGTTATTGTTTTGTATGTATACGCTTTTGAAAATTAGTTTTTGCGCTTATTTGCGAATTTTAGAGTCGTTTTTTTTTTAAATTCATGCATTTATAATATACAGAGTGGCCCAAAAGTTTCTCCCCAGAAACTTTTTGTTATAACAAGCAAACCAACAAACATAATTTAGAAATTCAAATTTATTTGTGATGCTATCATAATAAAAATTCTTACTCTTATCAGTAATAATGCGTATGTCTACCGTTATTATCTATACATTCTAAAATACGTCTTCCAAAACTATCACATAAGCTTTCTAATTCGGCCCCGGTGTAGCTGCTCCATTCTTGATGTACTCTTGCAATTAGCTGTCGTTTATTCTTCGGCAGCGGATGTGTGAATACACTCTCTTGAAGTCTAGCCCGAACGTGTTCGATTGGGTTAAGATCAGGAGAGTTTCCATGCCCATCTTCCCAAACAGCTGAAACCATCGATTTTGCCAGTGTCATGTTGCCTTTGCTGTATGCGCTCGTGCCCCATCCTGCATAAGAATCACCAAATTTTTATGTGGAAACTGTCTTTTGTCATCCTGACATGCTGCGTAAGCTGGTAAAATGCTGTTCCGGTAATAGGATCCATCTACGGTTGTGTTTTGCTCAACAATGTGAAGTCTCGACTTTCCACGTGAGCTGATTCCTCCTGCAACCATTATCTTGAGGTCAAATTTCAGCCTTTGTATGGGCTGAATAGTGCTTGGATAACTTGTTCTTACTTTCATATTTTGCCTATTCGGCGTTGGGTGCAAAACAATTGGGGATTCATCCGTAAAAAGTACGTTAGCTCTCTTAGATCTTCCAAGAGCACTATCTTCACAGAATCCTTCGCTTCGCAACCTTCTACAGAAGTTAAGTCTATCTGTGACATTCTTCACAGTGAGAAGCGGCTTTATTCGTTTCACGTAGGTATGTCTTCCCCAATTCGTCGATTTAATGTACCGTTGAACCGTTGACCGAGACGTTGTCTTTCGCCGTTGTTGGTAATTTTCGGATTGATTTATTCGTTTGGTCGCTGTCCTTGTTCCAATGCCTGGCTTGTTTTCCACCATCTTCCTTATTTTTATTTTTGTTGTAGGTGAAAGAGTTGTCGGTCTACCAGAACGCCCTTTGTCCTGTATATCGCCTTTCCTCCTTTCTAGCCATAATCGTACGGTCTTCCTGTCGATGCATAGTGTCCTTGATGTTTTGGAAACGGATTTTCCTATTTCGCCAAGAGTTTAGATTTGAGTCCATCTTTGTATCCTATTCGAAGCCATAATGAAGAAGCACAAAAGTCCTCTAGGATAGACTTTAAAAAAATAATGATTTGTCAGGTAGCGTGTAAAAATTTTTCTAAGAACTTTCGATAAACACGGCAATGAAAAAGGATCCTTGAGGACAGGAGCAATAATTTTTAATTACCCGGGTAACTCCAATTAGCTTTATAAAGGCTACGTCTCTGTGCCTGACTATAGGGAAAAATGCTGCACATTTCTTTTCCTGGTAATGTACTTTATCGCTTTGCACAGCTAATATTGATGAGAGGCGATAGATTTTGGCAACGGGTAATGAATAATGCGTTTACTTAAATAGGTGGGGAGAAACTTTTGGGCCACCCTGTAAGTGTCGTTCTGCGCCCTCAATGCAATCCTTTTTCTTTCTTGAAAACAATGCTCAAGCACATTTCGTGGTTTTTATCGGAACATTTTTTTGTTTGAAGATCAAATTTTATTTACTTTACCAAAAATTAAACTTATGAAACATAACTTCCGTTTCGACCGACCAAAATTTTTATGCTACGAGGCGTCACATGACCTAATTCTCCATACACTATAGTATTGCATGGCCTTTTAAATCTAAAACAGAATTATATGTTCCGTTAATTATAAGCTGGATTTTTCACTCTATAATTAGAACGAATCTGAACATACAACATCTAATCAATCCCACTCGTTCTCAAGCGTTACAACCAGAAAATGAAATTACTCAAATTGGTTAAAAATTGAAAATTGCCGCTTGTAAAGACTAATTAATGCTGTAACCAGTTTTAAGTTACTATTTGATGTTAAAGTTGAAGCTTAATACAAAAAAAAATATCATGTTACTGCTATGAAAGATTGCTTTAATTTTCAAGCACATGCATAACCAACACACCTTGCAAAACAAATAGACAATCATTGAATTATATATTCTTATACCAACAACATTTTCAATCAAACTCTTCAGAAAAATGAAACAAACAAAAAATTGTATTATCATCCATAGGGATGAAAATTGTTCAATTTAATTTTATAAATTCAATTCGAACCCTATATTCATAGGCTCCGATTTTAGTCTTGCTTGAGGTGCAAGTTGAGGTCTATCCATAGGCCGAAATCATGGTTTAAGTTACCAAGACGTAGGCGGAAGAAAAATATTGAGTCGACTTTGATGTTGGCGTTGAGGTCCAGGTATGTGTTGAGGTCGTGGTCAAGGCTGAAGTGAAGTTGCAAGTATAGGTCTCCAAGGCCGTTGTAGAAATGGCCATAAAGTTGCACGTAAAGGTCTGGGTTGGGAATTCTACAAAAGAAATGTTATTGCAATGATTACAGAAATTTAAAAAAAAAAAACAATAATCTAGCTATTACCATCATTATAATTAGGAATATAATAGTCAGTGTGAATTTACTAAGCACCTTAGATTTCTCCCATTTCTTTATCAAATCTTGAGATAGACTGTTTTGTTTTGCTACATTTGGTGTTGATTCACTAATAGCTACCAAAGTTACGAATAACACCAACAGCAGGAATAATTTCATTTTGGACCTGCAAAAATATGCTGAAACTTTAAAAATATGTTAAGGATTATGAATTGTTTAAATTTAAATATTGCGATGAAATAAATCAATGTTTTGTTTGCTAGGAGAAAACTGAAAGCTGGGGTTCGTTGGAGTTCAGCTGAAATTACACAAAGTCGCTTTTAAGATATTTTCAGACTTTCTTTAAGTCTAACAATTTACTCAAATTACGACAATAAAACAGATATAAATATGGTTGAAGTAAAACAGGATCCTCTTATGTCTACATATATAAAATTCTATGTAGATCTGTATTTTATCACGATGCTTCTAAATAAATTTCCGCGATTCAGTCATGGACGACAGATATTTGAATGACAAAATGAGTCTAATGAGCAGCAACAAACCTTTTTTAACTAATTATTAATATAAATATAAATTCTAGCAAGTATTTAAATATGGTCACGAAATATATGCTCACACATGATGTGTATACTATTATCAGTGAAATGCAACTGAACTAGCTGCGCTGTATCACCAACAAACTATTAAAAACACTATTGAAAACTCATTTAGTATGCCTAATGTCCAGGTAATGATACATGCAAGTGTGATGATTTGAAAAATTGAAACAGGACGATTTAAACCATATACGTATTTTACAAGACAAACCGTATCTTTCATACAATCACAAAACCGCGTTTTGTTTTTGTATGTATTGTCATGAGTAGGTTGTGAAGGACTGAAAAGGATTCCTTGCAACTTTTGTTTCTTCAACAAATGATCTAAAACAAAGCTTTATATTGTTTAAATTATTTTTTGTAAAACTATTAGTTTTGTTTTTCAAACACCGTATTATCTCCCTACAAATTTGAATTAAAATTACTAAATTTGAAATGAAAGCACAAGTGTTTTAGAGGTTGACAAATATTAAGTGATCAACTAGAAAATTCATCCACTTCCTTACCACCAACAGAAACACTTACAGCCACTATATACGGGTATGTTCAAAATATAGTAGACAGGAAATCAAATGAAATATCATCAACCAGGATATCCTTTTATAAGCGCAGATCCCCACTCTATTTTTTCAAAAATGCACATAAGTAATATATAGTGTGTATGTTGCCTCTCAGTTTCCAGATGAATTATCGATTATTTTATCGATCTACAGCGTAACACTTAAGAGTAGAGTGTGAATAATTCGCAGCCAAGTGTCATTAATATCAGTGACGGCGCATAAAATAAAAATTCTATCGCATCAGAACCGCTAGAAAACTGATTTTCGAAGAAATTGTCATTGAGTGACCAAAAATTCTCAAAAGATATAATATGATTTTTTGTAGTATTATATCAACCATTTCTTATCCAAAGCAACAAAAACCATTTTCCGACAGCATATCTTATGACATAAATGACTTTTCCAACGAGAGCGCAATAGGTCTATAATATCATGCAATCAACCTATCCTCTCCATTTCGTTTTCATCCGATAATTTCATGGAAAGTTTCAGTAGCATAACGATGTTTGAGACTGCCATCCGAAAAATGTTAAAAACTCGGAAAATTTAATGGAAGTATCTGTTGGTGCAATATTATTGAAAATGGCTTGTGCTGGCAACCCTGCGTTACCAGCATAACCAAATCCAAATCTGCTTCATATACCAAACCTGCTTCATGCTAAGTTAAACCAACCCTGTGAATATCGTTTCGATTGAATGACTGCGCTGACCCTTATATAAATGACCCTTATAGGTGAAAAGAATTTTAGTGTTACCACCGGAAATTTTTTCCAAATTTTCGAAACCTCAATATTTATTGTAAATTGTCATTGCAGGATCGTTCATACTTGCAAATTTAATGATACAATAGCAGTAAAAGAAATACCAGAAAACTATAAAAGCTACCATAGCTGGCAGCCCTTTCATGATTTTCCCACATAATTAGTTCGTAGTTTGGCTTACAAAGAGGTTCATTTACTACAAGAATTTCGTTTAGATTTCATGACTGGATCGGAAGTTATAGGGAAGTAAGCTTTATTTTGCTGAGCAAATTTACAAGATTTAGGTAACAGAAATTACCGTAGCTATAAATTTTTTTAACCAAATTTCTGCCAAATTTGGCTTAGAACAAGCTTCAAATACTGTGTGAATTTTGATAAAATTTCTTGGCTAGATCGGAAGTTATAGGCCAAAATCAGTTTTTTTTTCTCAGTGATTTTTCAATATGGCACCAGTGCCCCAGGGCTGCTTGCATTTCAAATCACTTCTATCAGACCTGGTCCTAGTTAATGCCAATATGTCCTGTGGATTTCATATTATCAGATTATCCGGCCGTCATATCTGGCGAACATAAGTTTAAAATAAGGGTTACTTGGTGATGGGTTGCTGTTCCTGTGCAACTTTGAATTTTGAAAATTTTAAAGACATGGTGGACAAAAGCTAAAATTTATCAATAATTTGACTTTTTTTATCAAAAAACAAAAAAATTTCAGGAAGGTCGATGATTTGAAGGATTTTCTTCCACGTGCCTGTTGTAGCTAGAGGGTTCTCCGCACAGTTTTGAAAGCCCATGTGTGTATAGCTTGAGCTAACATCAATACGCTCTGTAAATTTTACGATGATCAATTTTTCCTGTTATAAGCTATGACAAATCGAAATTGGAAAAAATCCTTGGAATTGTTTTTGCGGGATGATTAAAATTGAACAACTTTTTATTAACATTAAAAATTTTAATCTACATTGAAAATTCTATTTTGACAAAGTGGTTTCGAAAGTATGCACTGCTTCTCATCAGACACCAGCACACAGTGCATACTTGACTGGCGTGACCACTTGCAGGTGGAAATCATTACATTTTTATTTATGCTAGTTGTGACAAATTTTAGCATCTCCGACTTATATCCATGGATATAATTTTACTTAGTAAAGGTAATTGAATTTGATCACGGTTCCCTTCTTGTCTATAAATCAGCATAGACAACGTATATCATTTCTACTTCTAATCATCCCGCAAAAACAATTCCAATTTGAACTCTGCTTTCGGAGGCCGATTCCGCAAAACGATCGAGTTTCCCGTTTCAATATGCTCGGCTTCGATAAGCTGTAGAAATGATATACGTTGTCTATGCTGATTTATAGACAAGAAGGGAACCGTGATCAAATTCAAGTGGACCTGTGGTGTACAGAAACAGTGGCAACGCTTGGATGACGAGATGTTTATTCGACGACTGGTTTCATCAGACATTTGTTCCAGAAGTAAGGTTTACAATTTCCGAAATTAAATTTATTGATTTCAATTGATTTTATTTTGCTTTAGGTCCGCAGATTACTGAGTGCTCAGGGACCTCCACCAAAAGCACTTTTACTGCTTGATAATGCTCCATGCCATCCGAAAGATGGCCAGCTTGAAAGTGATGCCGGTATGATATGCGTAATGTCTTTCCCTCCGAACTGCACTGCAATCATACAACCTATGGACCAAAACGTGATTAGGTTGACAAAACTGTTTTACAAAAAAAAGCTTTTTGGCCCAAATTGTAGGTTCTGAGGAATCGGACACGGAATTAAGGGAATAAACTTAAAACACGCCATATGTCATTTATCTGGAGCATGGGGGAAGGTCAGATCACACGTTATTGAAAAATGCTGGGAAAAATTAATGACACCAGTCTCTGATTGGACGGAAGAGGATGACGTTCCGCTGAGTATCATAAGATCAGAAATGCAGTGCATGAAAGATTTAATAGTCCCAATAGGTAATCTTTTGAAACAAATTGAGCAATTGAGCGGGGGTTCAGTTTTTGCCCCGCCTGGAAAAAATTCAAGATCCGGCGCTGGGTAGTCGCACTCACTTCTGCAAAGTTTGGTCTTTAATGTTCACCGTCAAACTGCAAGCACACTTGTATAATGAGTATACAGTAGAGATGGGACTGCTCCTGCGATCACTGCTACTAATCGCACTGTTCTTTGAAAAGAGCAGTGAGCAGTGCGATTGCTCTCTGCTCATGCTGTTCAATTGCTCACTGCTCTATTGCAAAGCAGGAAGTTTTATGAAGAGCAGTGAGCAATTTGATTGTTTTCTGCTCATGCTGTTCAACTGTTCATTGCTCTTTTGCAATACAGAAAATTTTAAATGCTCTTCTATTCAGTTTCTTTTCTTTCTACTCTTGCGAGTGTTTTCGGACTTTCAAGTATTTTATTCAATTATTCAAAAAGTTTTTAGGGCAAAAGTAGCTGAAATCGGACAAAATCGGCCAATTTTGGGTTAGAGTGGTTTTGGACATAACGGGCCAAGACCTATTGCTGTGATACAAAAATTTCGGTTTTGTAGGGGAGTAAGGGGTTTTTGGCAAAAACTGCCTTTATGGCGCTTTCGATGATTGAAAGTGGTTGGGGAGTATATTAGTGATATATTAAGGGCGACAAAATTTTTGATAGGGGAAATTGGGCAAAAACGTCCATATTTTCCAGCATGATTTTGGGGACCTTTCTGAGTTGTTTTGGGCGAAATTTCCATACAAATTTGGGAAAAAGTGGCCTAGTTTCTAAGATACGTCAAAATCAAATCCGCCCGAAAAACTGAAAGTGGCACTAAAAATGTTGAGATCTTATTTGGTTCGCCAGTTGGCTTCTGCGACAGTGCTCGTGACTGCACTCCAACTCTACCGAGGTTGTGACTCATGTCCAGCCTTACCGAAGAGATGGGCCCCCTAGTGGGTGCATGTTTAATACACATTAAAATTTTGTTATCATTGCTCAATAAAATTTTCGACAAACTTCATGCTTCGGTGAGGCGAAGTGGAAAACCGATTGTTTTGGATTAGCCAGGAAAAATAAATCTTCGAAATTAAATTACATACTGCATAATACTGTACATGCATAATAACATTTCACTACGTTGCTTGCATCCAATGTATGACATTTTGAAAACCACAAAACTACTATACGATTTACCAAGCACTTGGCAATACATTTTTCTGCTAGCAAGTGCCGAATTAATCCAGGCAACGTATTCCCAAATATACTACATCTGTTCTAAACATAATCGCCACGGAAAAATACAGTCACATTGTAAGCATACAATGCGATTGCAATCTGAGGCTAGAAATTGCTGTATCAAGCACAAATCGAAGGCAATGAGAAGGTAACGAGCAACCACTGGCAATGAGCAATCAAAAGTAGCGAGCGGTTTTTCGTACGCACGAACCTGCAATCGCAATTGCGATTGAATAGCTGCTACTCTAAACTGCTCTTTGCTCAAACTGTTCTCTGCAATCACTGCTCAGTAAAAAAAGCAGCTAAGCACATCTCTAGTATACAGTACTGTCCGTTTGGCAGGCTCTCGCGCCTTTTGCTGATGTGAGCTTGACTTTCAGAGCAGAGAGATCTAAGGAAATGAAACAAGCGTATATAAATATATACGAAATTTAGTGAAGCAATTTTACTAAAAAGGTGAAATCTATAAATAGAACAAATCGAGAGAATTGCTACCTGAGATATTCCCCTTGGTCTCCCCGATACCTTAGTTCTACGAGCTTTTAGTTATTACTGAGTTACTACTTGTCGAATTCGCGTATACATGGTCTACTATCTTTCTCTATCCATCTCTTTCTCTATCTCACTCTATCTTTCTGATCGCGGCGAAGTTAATGTCGAATTCCCTCACTACTACTAACGCTCAGCCTCAGGCAAATCGCTTCAATTCTCACTGCCATTTTCATTTCCTTATATCTCTCTCTTCTGAGGCTTGACTCAACCAGTGATGCCAATTAAGCTATATTGTAGCTAGGTTTAGCTACAAAAGGAACCTGTTTAGCTACAAAATTTTTCATTTAGCTATTGGCTATAAATTTAGCCACTAATTTATAGATTTTTGTTTTTTCTATGATAATGCCAATGCTCAGGGGATTGCCTTTTGAAGCGAATGCCTAGCGATGGCGGTAGGGAGACACGTATGGGAGAAGCCGATATCAGTTCTTCCATTATTCTTTTTTTTTAAGTGCCACATTTATTTCTTGGACATAAAATAATAATAATCTGCTACGAACAGTTTTATTTCTTTTGTTCGGTGCGAAGAAAAACCGAGAGCTTTAACGCATTAAGAATAAACTAAAATAGGTAAGACAAACGAAATATGTTTGATATAGAATACTCATTTCTGCCTAAATTTGAAGACAAGAACCGAAAAATTCAGGCGTAGACATAAAATAGCAATAAAACGTAGATAAGGTGCTAGCACTAGAAGACATTAGGAATCGTGCTCAGTAGTAAAACCAAACGTTAGAATTGTGCTAGCTATGCTTTTTTTCCATTTCGTAGAGTTTTTCAAGACGGCGAAAGATAAAGACTATATTTTCTCCGTTGGGAGCAGCATCTGAAAAACAACATCGGCAACAAATCAAAGCTACAATGTGTATTTTCGTTGTGAACCGTTGCGCCTTAAGATCAATTGACCATTTGAGTGAGATGTGTAAGAAACTGCCAGCTGAGTCCAAAAATTGGAGCAAGTGTCACTGCCAGCTGAGTCAAAAAGTGGTAAAAGCAGCACCATAGTGAAAAACGTTCGAATTTAAAGGCAGATATTGATAACTCTATTTCTAGTATTTTAATTGACGAGTCTACGGATATTTTATTGATATTTTCAGCAAAAATTTATTAGAATTTACTTGGCTTTGATTGAGCTAGAAAGTGGCACTGCTGGAAGTATTACTGCTGCCATAAACACGTGCTTAGAAAACTACAACCTAAATATTACAAATACGACAGACAACGCAAGTGTTATGTTCGGAGCGAATAACGGTATATTTCAAAAATTATGTCTCCAAAATCCATTTTAAATATTAATAAGATGTGCTTGTCATTCCGTTCAGCTTTCAGTTTCTGCAGCTGCAGGATCATTTCTTCCCCAAAGGTTAAAGTTTTTACTTGCAAAACTTTATAATTGATTCTCTAAATTCCTTTGAAGGGGGTTGTCAATAAAGGGATCAGTATCAAGAATCATTAGCCAATAGTTAGGGCTAAAAACCCACTTCAGAAGAATGTTATTTAGGAAAAATGATTTACAAGGAGTATAACAATTACAAAACCTTTTATATCTCCTATTTCTGCAACCCATTTTAAAGGACACTTCATTCATGAATGAAAAACAGAAAGCAATTCTATTGAGCTCACTAAGCTTTTGAACGATTTTTATACTACATATGTATTTTATACCGTTAAATTAATTAACTGCTCATTATCCGATGTACATCTAATATTTTTCTATGTGAAATATTAACATTAGCTTAATAAAATTGTTTTCAAGAGCCTTGAGTTTTTTATTGTTGGGGTTAGCTACATTTTTTAGCTAGAATGGAAACTTTTTAGCTATATTTAGCTATGTTTTTCCTAAATTCTAGCTAAAATGGCTGGAAAAAAGTTGGCAACACTGGACTCAACCGACACTTTGCTGGTGTTAGTGTGCCAGATGAGCGAAAGGTGTCGAATGCTACAGTGTACGTGAAAAATCAAGAATTGAGGATGCCAGAAATTCCGGAGCAGTTAATCTTATTTAGCAACTTTATTCAACTTTACAAAATTACTTGGCAATAACATTTCCCAAAAGTTACATCGTTTTATTGTCAATCATGCATGGATTTCCCGAACATATTGAAATTCCTTTTTATGTCATAAAAATTGAGATACTGTGATAACTAAAATTTATGTGTAAAATTATCTGCATTTTTGATTGGTAGAAAAGTGGTTCCTTAGATAAACTTTAGAAAAAACATTCCGCATCATCAACAAGTGAATACATCTGAACGCTATGTAAAGCCAAAGACATTCTTATTTTTTACATCCGGAACAGCTTGTATATAAACAAATATAACATCAAGCATGGAACACGTGTCCAATATCAGCTAAAACTATCTAAATATATTTGTTAAAGCAAATTATCAAAATTAATGAAAATCAATATTAATTCATTTATATTGTAGACTTTCAATATTATCCAAAACCTTACAACACTTTTATTTCCACTTAACAGCACACTTGAAACGTTGTGATAGTGCCAAATTGAATTAACTTTTTGCCGCACAAGGTTTAAAATATGTCAACAGCAATAAGACCAAAATAAATATAACTATTTTAGTCACATATACAAGATAGATAAAGAAAACTTTTTTCTGGCACCGTAAATAAAGAAAAGTTTTCCATTTACATCCAAATATCTCGATTTGTACATTAACGCATAGAAACATTATTTATACGCTTAAATTTTTTTTTATAAATATTTAAAAAAAAATCAACATCATCAATACAAATTTATACTTTTCAGAAATATCTTTTAACTTACATGCGAACGCATAAATTCAATTTTTTAATTGACATACGAACCACGACAACCTTGCTGTTTCTAACTTTGATTTACTTATCAACAAAAAACCACAAGATTTTGATATGAAAATATCAGTTCTGTGTCAGTATTTGTATTGAAAAAAATTCATAAAATTACGAATCTATGAATGTTTGTCGAGATCATCGAAAATAATTTGCAACGGAAACAGGAATTCGCATAAAATAGTGACGGTCAACGAGTGATCGATAAGTATATTAGTAGAGTTTAGTGGAGATTTTTTTTAGTTCGGAAGAAAGGACACGCTTCGAATATGCAGATATATGATGCGACATGTATATGAAATTCGTTAAAATCAAGTCATGTTGCATATATTAATTTCTCGTAGAAATTTTTTGATGCTTGTTAATGATGAGTATTTGCAATGTTAATTATGCGATTGATATTTTGAAAATATTTGGATGCGTTGAATGAATATTTAGTGGATTGGTTGATTGATGCACGTACAATTTTATGACTGCGAAGTAGGAAATGAAATTTGAGGTAAAGATCGATGTTTTGGGGGTGTTATGTTTGTTAAATGTTTATTGTTTTTGCGTTTCTTGCATACTTTTATACGTATTGGGAAATATAATTACAAATCTCTACATTTTCAGTAATTACTATTAGAAATTGGAAAAACATAAAGCTACTCGAGGGCCTTCTTTTATTATTTTCTTTGCTTTTACATGATATCGTGTCAATGCATTCTCAGCTCAGTTATATTAGCCAATTGATGTGTCATTCACTTCTTCATCACCGAAAAAAACATATACCTATCGCCAAAAAATACTGGTAGCTATTTAACTATGCCTTTTAAGCAAACTGATGCAAGGTCAACAACGAAATGCGAATGCTCATGTGACCGTTGATTGAACCGACACAAAGCTATAAAACCTATTCCGAATTTGAATGAATTTCAAAATGCAACGCAAAACATAGTATGGTTGTAGGCATTTGCATTTGTGTTATTAATTTGCTCGATAAAAGCTTTGGTTAGGTTTTTTTCCATGCCATAAATATTCGTATTTTGATCACATGTTTTGAGATATTGTTGATTTTTGCGAGAAGATACTTTCAATAATTGAACTTCAGTTGTTTCTTGTGGTTTTGATTCGCTCGCCAATGTCTATAACATACAAATTTAATGACTAATCATCATATGCATGGGCCTTTTCATGGTTTTCAACAAGTGTGATGGTCAAAGCTTGGACGGTTTTACAGGTGCGAATCAATTTGCTAAGTTGTTTTTCTCGGCTCAATGCAGACAAATTTTCACGCCATATGACGATCAGATAGAGTTAAAATTAAGTATAACAATCGCTTAAGGGAAAAATTATCCTAAAAATTGATCATTTGCAAAGTGAAGAAAAACCCAAAAGCTAAAAACATTTGTTCGTGATGAAGCCCCAGCCAATCATCACGAAAACATTGAAACTACCAATCTCACTTAATAAGCTCATGAAATTTTGAAATTTCAATCGAAATGAATGTATCAACTATTATTTACTCATTTTTCAACCTTCATGATGTGAATAAGCCTTGTAATTGACTGCATCTGTTGTTTTAGCAATCAAATCAAAACAAGCCGCAAAACACTGCCCTACAATTCACCTGTCCAATAGGAAGCATACAATTCATTCAAATATTATTTTAAAAACATAATTTCCATTATGAATATCAATTTACCAGTCAAACCTGCTCCACGTAAAGGCCATCTCTGAAATTCCCATTTGAGTAATCCAAGAAATAAAGCCAAGTTTATGAAACCGGTTCGTCTACCTCAACTCTAGTCAAAAGCACACGAGCCCATATCTTCATTCAGAATCTCGCTTGTCACATAATCGCGGAATCTCCAAGTCAGAATGGTAGTAAAACGAAATCGAAAGTGGTACGCCCGAGTCAATATTTGAATCATATAAAGAACCACATATGCTAATTGATGGCTTATTTCAGCTGGCTTCGCAACATGTTTCGCCTTCATGCCAATTCGTTTTCTTCCTTGTCATTCTGAGGCCAGTTTATGGACCAAAGATGCTGCTGTTGCTAGTTCTGATAAATTGAAGGTTATTGACTGGATGATTAAGCAAAAGTAGTTCAGGAAATGCATTTTACAACTATACAAATTTCCGAAAAATTTATCAAAACGGAGCCAATCAACTGTGAACTTGAAAATAAATTTTAGCGAAATGGAAATTTTTAGCATAATAATAGTAAAATATTATTCAAATATTTGATATATGACCACCACCTATAACATATCATCATCAAACCGGTGCCTTCCAGCACAAATCTCCACTTATGATGGTCTAATCAGTTTTTAGACCCCGTAGTTTGACTATTCGCGGCTGAACGCCTATGCATGTTGTATTCATGTACACAAGTAACAATTTACAAAAAAAAATAACAATCTGGCTGATTTTATCTCACTAACTTTAAATTCACCTCACAGACAAGATCGTCAAGATCGCGATCTATCTCTCTCTCAAAAAACTTTAAATTCAGCTAAACCGAAAATTTTAGTCAACATTTTCCGATAGCGATTCAATCGATTCGAAGCAATTTTAGGGTCCGTGTTTTTACGACAAATCTAAAAACTAGTTCAGTGCTGGTTGGTTGGCAGTTTATTATCGAAACTTAGTATACATACTGGGAAGATCATCATCAGTATTCAGTTTTTTTTCTCGATCGCGATGATGAGTTAGATGAGATTGAGCGATTTTCATAACAAGAGCATGGTAACAGATTTGGCGAATATATAAAAGCTTTGCCGACACACCAGTTTCCAATCAGATCACCTTTTGTCATTCTTCGAACTAGAAGTCATGAAGGTGACAATTGTGGTGTTAGTGCTGTGCCTCGCGGTAACATTGTGCAGCTTAGTTCAGTGCCAGCCGGTGAACTATGAAGAAACGAGTGTTAATCAAAGTTCAGGTATTGCCAATATTTCAACTAAATAAATTTTCGAGTGAGCTAATCGATGAGTGCTAATTTTTTTTTTGTTTTTTTAATCGTAGAAGTGAACTCTGATGTGGATTTGAATCGGCCGAAACGGACCCTGTTCTTCCTTTTCAAACCGCATATTTTCCTTGCGAAGCTGGCACAATTCGCTGGAGTCGATTGGACTGCCACAAGAACTGTAAGACCTGGTAGACCACAAACTACGACCTCAACAACACAAGCTCCGACTTACGAAACGCAAACCCCGAGTGTTTTTGGATTTGTGTTTAAAAAGACCGTGAAAGGAAATTCGATTCATATTGACAAGCAATGGATAACTCCACGCCCAACAACAAAGACGACGTCAACAACAGCGTATCCTAATTACTATAATACCGATAGTCCTAGTGTAGATTTCCCCAGTTCTTCCGATGATACATCTCCACTCAGTGAAGACAGTCCAACTAGTGAGGAGCCCTTGCTAGAAGAGACTCCAGCTCCATCTGCGGAGACTGCTTCTGAAGAGACTCCTGTTGAGGAAACCCCTGCTGAGGAGACTCCTGCTGAACAGACTCCTGCTGAAGAGACTCCTGCTGAAGAGACTCCTTCTGAAGAGACTCCTTCTGAAGAGACTCCTGCTGAAGAGACCCCTGCTGAGGAAGCCCCTTCTGAACAAACCCCTGCTGAAGAACCATCAGAACCAAGCACTGAACAGCCATCTGAGCAACCTGATCCATTTGCAAGCACAGACGCGCCAACAGATCAAGCCCCACTAGCTCAAGATCCGTTTGGTCCGTCATTGAATGAAAGATTCTCAGGTGATGAGCCCCAAGGATCACCACAAGGACAGGTACCATCAGCCCCAGGATCTGAGGCGGGTCTCCCCGGACAGTCTCAACAACCTGCACTAGGTTCAGGATATCCTGGGCAGCAACCAACAGGAGCTGGTTTCGAACAAGGCTATCCCGGACAGCAACCGCCACAAGGAGGATTTCCCGGACAGCAACCGCCACAAGGAGGATTCCCCGGACAACAAACACAACAAGGAGGCTTCCCCGGACAACAACCAAATCAGGGCCAGCCTCAACATGGGGGATATGGATATCAATCGCCATCTGGCCCGGGTTTCGGACCAGGAGCTCAAAGTGGATTTCCTGGACAACAGCAACAACAAGGTCAACCCCCAGCAGGTGGTTATCCGACTGGACCTTGGATTCAAGCACAACAGCCACCACAAGGTACTTTCCAAGGTCAACCGCTACAAGGACAATATCCGGGCCAGCAGCCACCGCAAGGGCAATACCCAGGTCAACAGTCACCGCAAGGACCATACTCCGGTCAACAGGCTCCACAAGGACAATATCCGGGACAATTTCCACCAAACAATATCCAAGGGCAGCCACCAACTGGTCCAGGATTTGAACAAAGCTTTACCGGTGGTCAACCATCTCAAGGAGCATATCCAGGGCAACAGCCACCACAAGGCCAACTCCCAGTAGGTAAATTCCAAGGTCCATCTGGTTCAGGATTTGGGCAAGGTTTCTCTGGCCAACCACCCCAAGGTGCATACTTTGGTCAGCAGGCAGCATCAGGTTCTTATTCAGGACAATTCCAACCACAAGGACAACAAGGTTTCTCTGGGCAACAGCCACAGCAGAGTCTGTATCCAGGCCAACAACAAAGTTTTCCTGGCCTACCCCTGCCAGGTACATATCCAGGTTCACAACCATCACAAGGACAATCACCTGCTGATAAATTCCAAGGACATCCACCATCTGTTCCAGAACTAGCAAAACCTTTGCCAGGCCAAATCTCACAAGGTGGTTATTCTTGGCAACAATCATTCGCCGGTGCGTTTCCCGGCCAAAAAGCTCAACAAGGTCCATACCCAGGACAACAACAAGGTTTTCCCGGTCTACCCTTACCAGGTACATATCCAGGATCACAAGCACCACAAGGACAACCCCTTGCAGATAAATTCCAAGGACAGTTACAATCTATTCCAGAATTAGCAAAACCTTTGCCAGGTCAAATCTCACAAGGTGCTTATCCTTGGCAACAGCCCCCTGCCGGTGTGTTCACAGGCCAACAGCCTTCACAAGGTCCATACTCTGGACAGCAACAAGGTTTCGCCAGTCAGCCATGGCAAGGTCTATACCCAAGTCAGCAGCCTTCAAAAGGACAATTTTCTGCCGATAAAATCCAAGGACAACAGCCAAATGGCCCAGGACAAGAACACGGTTTTCTAGGACAATCAACGCAAGGTATCTTTGCAGGACAGCAGCCACCGCAAGGAGCATATCCTGGTCAGCAACAGCCCCAAGGGCAACTTCCTGGAGATAAACTTCAAGGACAACAGCCTGGTGCTGCAGGAGTCGAGCAAAGCTTTGCCGGATGGCAATCACCGCAAGGACAACCTCCATCTGCCGAATATGCAGGGCAACAACCAACTGGCCCAGGCTTCGCAGGCATGCCACCACAACCAGCAGATCCCACCGATAAACTTGGACAAGGATTAGAACAGGCCCAACAGCCATCACAAGGTGCATTGCCTGATCAAAAACCGCCACAAGGGTTCGAGGGTTACCCAGGACAACAACCTGGAGCTCTACCGGGACAAGGGTATCCAGTAGGCCCACAATCAGGACAACAAGTACAACAAGGCCAGCAAGGGTTCGAGCAGGGACAAGGTATCCCAACTAGTCCTCAAGTACCTCCTTCACAAGGACAAGACCTTCCAAGTGAACAAACCGCAACAGACGGATCCGCTCCACCAACTGGGCCAGGATCCGATGCTACAGATCTTGGGGCACCAGGTAAACCTCAAGCTCTCCTAGCAAACCCTATACAATATAATACAGATTCAACTCTCCCATGCACAGATTCCAAGCCACAAGAACAACAAGGAGGCAAGAAACGTGCCCGCAACACTCCCCGCAACGTCCATGATCTCCTGCGCCGGGACAACACGAGCCGAAGAAGATTCGGTTCAGGTTTCCGAGCTGCTGCCGCGTGAGCAGTATCATCCAAACTATTATAAGTAGATTGCGTTTAACAAAAACTTCGATATAAGTCTGAAATGTGAATTTCATTATTTATTTAAATCAAAAGAAATAAAGATGTCTATAAAATTACAAGCCAAATATTTATCTAACCCTCAAACAGTCATAATTTCAGTAGGTACTAAAGCTCTGTATCGACAGCCTTCGATGGTATTAAGCCAACTGCGTTCAAAACATACTTTCATTTCGATATGTATCTTTCAATCACAGTTTTTTTCCTGCCCAAATGCAACTGTTAATCATAAAACAGCAACCAACATTCATCGACTGCTGTAAATAATTAACGAAGGTCACTTAAAATTTCGTATTCAAAGTTAGTTATTCCGTTTTCGGCTGCCGAGAAGTTGCCAGGGTAATTTATGCATCTGTGTATCTTTTTCTGTTTTGTAGGTTTGACGATTTGATCTTAGATTTTCACTTCAAGCTATCGCTTGATGATGAATTCATTGACTGCGGGAGTTCATAGCTTATTATTGTGTCCTTGTTATTGATTCATGTTCGACTATTTGAGTGAAATTGATAAGAGACTGTTTAATATCGGCACAATAAATTACGTCCGCTGTATCTATTTTGATGTATTGATGCTTTTTTGATAAAAAGAAAAAGCAATGATCGTACGAAAAACATACATAAATATCTCCTGATACTTCATTGAATGCTGACCAAGTCATGGGCAACTGCAACTGCAGCAACGATACAGCACGGCACCTTGGCCGATATTTCTTGTGTCAGAGTGCACCAGCAGATACTTCCAGATTTTTAAAATTAAAAACGTGATGTCGTGCTAAGTGATTTTTCTCCTAAATTGTATATTGGTAGTTGTTTTCAGGATTTCTTCTAATCCGATTATGAAACTTGTAACGGTACACATATGCTATCTAGTACACTTTCTTCTGACGAGGAAATCTTATTGTTTTCGAAAGCGTTGACATTCACAGAAAAAAGATACTCAGATAGAAGTGTTGTTTTTTTGCATCAAAACGACACTGAGCAGTCACTAAGTAGTTTCAAAGCCAATAACAGTTGTTTTCTGCTAATTTATATATTTTTGTTTTAAAAACGTGTTTAACATGAATACCTTGGAATTCAGATTGGATAGGTGTTCATGGTGGTCGGGCTCAAATACACATTCACAATCAATAACCATTTACTTAGCACGCTACGGTCTTCCGTTTGTATGTTTGTTACAGCGAGTCCAATTCGAGATGAGTTTTCGCCGTGATTAAATTTATTGTCCTGTACGTGCTGTGATTCCTCAATATCCTATTTGTGCCGTTACGGCAAAGGACGACTAAACGCTGGGACACAATGTAAAGTCAGTCCATATCATATTTGTGATTGTTGCTCTTATTTCTCCCCGGTGTTCGTTGCCTTGCATCAAACCACTACATCCCCAATCCTATTCCAATCGGTTTACTGGAATGTTATCTGCCCACCCGGTTCTATTTGGTTGTGCGGTTATTACCTTTTGAGGTCCAGCAGCATAATATTTTTATGGACGCTCATAAAAATCAATGTCATAATTATATTAGGGATCATGGCTAGTGAGCATTGGACTCCCACAACAACCCCTGATCTAAGTTGTTTGTGTGCGGTGGAGGAGGGGTTCCTGTAAATACAGTTATAACCTGGTTTTTCATGCTTAGGTATTCGGGCGATGACGTCCCGATAACCATCCCAAGAGGCAATGGCAGGGAAGGTAGGTCGATATCCTTTTGGTGCTGAAATTCGGATTTAATGAAATTAATTTAAGAACCAGCACGAATAATCTCCAGGTAGTTGGCCAGCCGAATTATTGGAACAGGCATGCCAATAAGATTATTAGCAACATGGGACTATGAATTAGGTTAGGACATAAATTAAGTTGGATAATATGATAGGCGATGGCATGATTATAGGTTGGTTAGATTATTAAGAAAATACAGACATTTGCTACGTAGATTTACAAGTTAGTGAATTTGGCAACCACTAACTAATTAAATGCAAAACAAATTGTTGAGAATAGTTGTTTTTACTAATGTTCGAAGAACATTAGTATTAAAATCGATTCGGCCAAAAAGTCATATTTCCATATATATATATATATATATATATATATATATATATATATATATATATATATATATATATATATATATATATATATATATATATATATATATATATATATATATATATATATATATATATATACCATCAAAAAAATGCAGTGACTATTTCTCGGGAACGCGCCATCCGATGGAGCTGAAACTCTCCAGGTCCAGGTCTCACTAAATGTCAATTATTTCTAACCCTTTGGCACCGGCGGCCATTTTAGTGATATTTTTAATATACCTATTATTCCGCACACAAATAATTTTTGCACAAATAAAGTTGACGAAATAAATTTCGAACGTGTTTTTAATGCGAATCGGATGGTGTTTTGGAATTTTTTAACTCCATGTGTGCGCTAGGTGCCTAAAAAGAGAACGGGCAAATTTGAAAATTTTTAAATTGCGATAACTTTTAACAAATCTATTCAATCATTACGAAATTTTCAAGGCATATTGGTATTATTTAGTTGTAAATTTGTGCAGCTTTTAATGAGCGTGTTGGCAACTCTGTAGCTAGGGCAGGCACTGAAAATGAAAACCTCCAAATCAACCTCTCTCTTGAAAAAATGCCGTTTCTTAAAAAAAAAAAAAAGCCACGCATATGTAAATCTTATGCTTTGTTTACATAGCCAAAGTAAAAAATTTGATATAGTATAACGGGCACGACTGGTAACCTTTGCCCAATTTACCTATATTTTTAGCATCATAAACTTCTGTTCACGGAAACTAACGATCCGATAAGCAGAATTAATTGAAATTTACAGAATATATTGGTCTTAAATAGTCT
This sequence comes from Nemotelus nigrinus, assembly GCA_947369275.1. Taxonomy (NCBI): domain Eukaryota; kingdom Metazoa; phylum Arthropoda; class Insecta; order Diptera; family Stratiomyidae; genus Nemotelus; species Nemotelus nigrinus. The sequence continues at coordinate 151,636,591 of OX376373.1, forward strand.
GATAGAAGTAATTTTGAAATGCGGGGAATTCTGTGCCAGTGCTGCCATCGTCAAAAATCAATAAAAAAGGTAACTGCTTTTAGCCCTATAAATTCTAATTCAGTCGTTCGATTTTAACGAAATTCACACAGTAGATGAACCGTACTTTAAGCCACATTTGGTAGAAATTTGGTTAAAATTCGGTTGGAACTGCCAGATATGGTATGTTTGGTTTCTTAAATTTTGAAAATTCCTGAGGAAAATAAAGCTCTTTGCCCTATAGCTTCCAGTACAGTCATTGAATCATAACGAAATTCGAATGGCAAATTAAGCTTTTTGTAGGCAATATTCAGTAGAAATTAAAGTTCAATACTATGATAGGGTTGCCAGCTATGGGTGTTTTTGTATATTTTTGCAGAACTTTTGTAAGCTATTTTAGCATAAAGTTTTCAAATCGTAAAGATCTTATAGTGAAAATAAACACCAGATATTAAGATCTAGAAAATTTGTAACCCTAAATTTCTTTGCTTCCCTCTAACTTCCAATGCAGTCATCGGATCAATACGAAATTCGCAGAGCAGGTTGACTTCAAATTAAGGCGGATGCGACATATTTTTGGCTTCGGTGCTAGCAAAGGGCTGCTAGCACTAGGTCTGTTTGTTATTTTCGTTCCAAGAAATGCTTGCATTAAGTATTTTCATCGCAAACATTTGCAATGAAATTAAGTAAACATTGTTTACATTTTCTAAGCTCTGGACATTTTTCGGATGGCAACCCCAAACACCTTTCTACCGCAGTAACTTTCGATGAAATCACCAAAATTAAAATAAGCTTAGATTCTATTATTACTTAGGCTGTATTAGTTTAAAGTAGGAAAAGTAAGTAGTGGTAGAATACACACTCAAAATCTGCACAAATTCTCTACTGTTCTTCGAACATTAGTATTTCTAGCGGTTCTGATGCGCTAGGGTTTTTTTTATTTTATTATGTTGAGGCAGATGGTTTGAAGTGCAAAACCCTTTTTTTCAGCCCTGCATCATGAGACAAGAGATTTGAGTTTCAAGAAAAAAGGGTAGTTGTATCTGATGCTGGCTGCTGGCAAAAAATATTAACTGGAAAAATCAAGGAATTGTGCTAAGAATGAAAAAAGCTATGGGTCAGGAAGCTGTTGAGTTGCATATTGGCCTTCGATGAAAGCAGTAGTAAAAAGTATGTGAGTTTTTTTTCCATTTTATACAATCACTGTTAATGCGAAGAATTTTTTACTATCAGTTTTTTTGTAAACCCTAAAAGTAAACTGTTAAAAAGAAGAAACGGCTAAGTTTTCTTGTCCGTAAATCTGTGTAAAGTACACTGAAAAAACACATAGCGCCAGACGCCATAGTTTATAGACTTCTGGCGCCATGTACATAGTCGATTTGGGGATTGTGATAAAATATAGTGCCACACGCCATAATACATGGCAAAAAGTACATAGGAGCAGGCGCTATGCTTAAAGCCCTTCACGCCATGTACTATAGCCCTCCACGCCATGCAGATGGCGTGGAGGGCTATAGCACATGGCGTGGAGGACTATAGTACATGGCGTGGAGGACTATAGTACATGGCGTGGAGGACTATAGTATATAGCGTGGACGGCTATAAGCATAGCGCCTGCTCCTATGTACTATGGCGTGTGGCGCTATATCTTATCACAAATCGACCAAGTACATGGCGCCAGAAGTCTATAAATTATGGCGTCTGCCGCTATGTGTTTTTTCAGTGCATCTGATGTGGAAAATACATATTGGCCGAGCCCAGGCGAAAGCTGGCGAGCCCGAGTGTGTGGATGGTCCAGACAAGCGACTTTGACAGGTCTCGCCGGCGCTCGTGCGACTTCCGATCGGAGTGGGTTTTGAACATGAGTCAACGCGATTTCGTGGCGTCCACATGCTGGCGGTCTCGTCTGACTTCGGCTCGCTGGGCCTCGGCCAATACGTATTTGCTACATGATGATGATCCATTTCGCATCCAACAAAAGGACAGGAGCCTTCTCAGTTCTGAGCTTCTGAAGGTAGAGCAGTTGATGATAGGTGATGGAATTTACTTATCATCAACTGCATCAAAGACCATATCCTCTCCTATACTCAAGAAGGTTGCTGACATTTATACATTTCCTCACACAGTATGGCTGCGAATTATAATTGGAGTGCCGTGAGCCATATTACATGGCTCATGGCACTAAGTGATATAGCGTGTGGGGTCATAATTTATGTGCCATGTAATTATGGCGCTGGGAGCCATACTGCATAGCTCAGGGTACTATGTACATAGCGTGTGGGACTTTAAATACTGCGCCATGTTACATAGGACCACGCGCTATGTAGATTCCGACATTATGACGCGGGGCGCCATATTGCATAGCTCAGAGTACTATGTACATAGCGTATGGGGCCATATATAATGCGCTATGTTACATAGCTCTGAGCGCCATGTGGATTTTTGCCAGTGTATATGTGGTGGAATTTTCATGCACAAATCTTTTCCGTTCATTTTAACGAATTTTAGTAAATTTAATTTATATTCTTTTACCTTGCCATTTTGCCTCAAATTATGTTTTCCGGTATTTCAACGATTTTTCTTACAAAATAATGTTTGTGTTAGCACTGATTTTGGTAGATATGAGCTTATTTGAGTTTACTCTTCTGTTTTTAAAAATAGTTGTTCGATGGTAAATTATATTTGTTTGAATATTTATATGAAGTTTTCTGAGATTTATTTGTTTTTGCTAATTTTTTATAGATCCTTAAAATTTAAAAATGAAGCCTGAACATATGTTAAGGAGCTATAAAAACGCACCAATAACGTTGCCATATGGAGAATGTTTACCCTCATTTAGCTATGTGTTTCTAAATGTGTTTCGCATATATTGTAGTCAGGGGCGTGCACTTCATATAGGCACAAAAGCACTGCCTACCCTGCTGTGCGGCTTATATTTTTCTTGCTATTTATCCTACTATACAATATCAATGATATTTTATATTTATTTTACTAATCAAAACTGAAAGTTAAATTTACATTAATTACTATTATCTGGCAACTTCGTATGTTTCTGACTCAAGTTCCATATTTCCCATATCGCAAGCTAATTCAACAAAATAAGAACAAAAAATACCCATATATGAGCGTTGAAAGGCATGCAGTCTGAATGCCTTTACCTTACGCACACCGTAAAACGAATTTCGTATCAGAACACTATGTTCAACTGCCCCCAGCTACAACAGTATGTGTGAGATGTGGTACTATTTTATACCGGCCAAAGGCATGCCTGCCTTCATGAATTTTCGGTTGTCGCTAGGAGAGATGATACCATAGCCGCTGCATGACTAACGTTCGCTGTACAAGTGCAAATAGTTCGCAGCCATGTTGCACAAGTGCACGGCATCGTTGACAAGTGAACAGCCACGCTGCACAGGCAGCCAGAGCTGAGTTTTCATTATGCAAGGGAGTTGCCAGCAGAAATAAAGTGTAAATGCATATAAATTTTTACATAAATATTTTTATGTCTGCTATATATATGCATATATATATATATATATATATATATATATATATATATATATATATATATATATATATATATATATATTATGTGAAACACTTGTGTTATTTTTTATAGTAATGCCTGAAAGAATTTTAAAAATTATAGTTTCCATAATTATACATAAAATGACAGAATTCTACCTAGTTTTGAATGACAATTCTGTCTCATCAGTTCTAGAGTACAAAGCATTTACACAACGTGAGAACGGTTATTATAGATTGAACGTTAGTATATATCAACCTAATTTTAACGAATAAATAAAAGAAGTGAGCTAATAACTCAGTTTCCGAAGAAAACTATAAGCTTGTGAAATGGAAGCATTGGTGTGTATTTTATGTGAAAGCCTTTGTGTATCAAAGTTGATGGAGTTGGGGTTTCAGCCCTTTCATTCGAAAATAAGTGTCGAGTCATCTCAGTGGGGGGCAGAATGACACCAGCGTTGGATTTAACTTAAAAAAAAGGAATGCTATCAGTCAGTTTAATTGCAAGTCTTACGATAAATTTACTTGGCTGACTGGCTGCAAGCACAGTCACTGTTTGTTTTGTTTATCTTGAATTATATTCTTCAGTACGAAAAATGTATGCTGATGAATATAATGCATTGCATAGTATTTTCAATTACCATTTTTCATATTCCCGTAATGTTTACTTCTAAGACACTTCTAAGACACTTATGTTACTGCCTACCCTGCATGAAGAGCTAATGCACGCCACTGATTGTAGTGTTGTTTCTGTGCACATGCCATAGCATGGAGGTTGAGTTCATTATCGTTAACAGCACCCATGTTGACCCCTCCATTTATTTCCTCCGTTTTTTATTTGTTGATTTTACTTTCATTTGATTATTTTTATTTTGTATGCTTATAAATTTTCATGTATTGTTTTTGTTATGTTGTAATGAATAAATAATCAAAAAACAAAATGATTGATAAATAATAGCTGCATTTTATGTGCCTCTATTGAGAGCTGGTTGGGATAATAGTGTTAGAAACAACAAAAACTGTGGAAGGATTGTTGCTATTTTCAATGCTACCATCCTCACCAGCTTCCGATTAGTGCGAGAAAATGCGACTAATGATGATGAATATTTTACTGATATCAATTTTACCATGTCAGTGTTTTTTTTAGCACTATAGCTTTCAATTCGTCGAAAAAATTGCATGCCCGCTGCAGCTGAGCTCCTCAGACACCTAGCAAACGTTACGAAAGACTCTATCGACTGCTGAGTTTCATTCACAATATTTAGATAATTTTGCAAAAAAAAATCAGTATTTCAGTATTAAATCAATATTTCGCACCAACATTTCAATTGCTCAAAACACTATCCAAAATAAACAATGTTTTACAATGAGTAATCAGCGCAATCATAAAGCTTATATTTTACTTTCACTAGACTTATCTCCTCTTTGTCAAGATTAATACACTTTTTCAAAATTTACCCCAAAGTCTTCATTTGATCACAGACCATTTGCTGAATTAACAAAACTACACTTTGTAACAACGTTAAATACAAACGCGAATAATCATCCGACAAAAATGTTTGGTGAATTCAACTTTTCCAAATTTATCTATTTAAATTCCGAAATTAACTTCAAAATACAGCCAAACAGCAGAAAATACTTATGAAAATTACTTTCGTTTCAAATTCATGTAATCTTCCATACCGCCAGCACTGAAAACATCAACAACTGCCCTTCTCCTTTTTCAAACAATTTCCCGGCCAGTCGAAAGCACAAAATTCCAAACTTTAAATATGTATCGAATAGAATTGTTCATTATTGCCAGAAGCCTACAACTTCCGTTTTCCTGCTTGTACAATTCCATTGCCTTATGGTCTCACTCTTCATGCCACCGGTGCCTTTCTCTACAACTTGCTCCCGTTTTTCTGTCCGAAATCAGAAATGAGAATGTTGAAAATAAAGTGACAGCGAAGAAAAGTATGCCCCGACATTCAAAAACTTTTAATGTCCTTTGCCTTCTTGCAAAATACTTCTTGTTGTATTTCCGGCTTTTAAAGCAGCGTACAATGTCGTCGTCGTCACCAACATCGTGAGCGTCAATGGAAGCAGTCCAAAGTACTGGTGCGACGCAACTACTTCAACTATCCTCCAAACAAAGTTCATTTGATTCTTTTCAGCCCAAGTTCTTGGATGGTTTCATTGGCTAACCGCAACCAAACTCACTCCATCTTTCTGAATCCTTCTTGCTCATACAGTGTGCATTTGTCGTCGTTTTATCTGAACTAGTTTCTTGTGAAACGAAGACTTTGTTTCGGAAGCTTTTTGCTAACTAAAAGTCAAAAACTTTCTACTGTGCTCTGCAAGTGAGTGAGTTTTAACGGTGACGACGGTGGCTTGAAGCAACCGTACCACATTAGGCAATATTAGCATCGAGTTTGAACATGAAAACAAACAGACAATTATTGCAGGACCACGTCGATAATGGCTTTTATGAAATAGTTTTACAAACTAGTTGTAATCAAAATTAATATTGGGGAATGAAAGTGGAATTGAAGTGAAATTATTATTAACTCTAAGTTGGAAGAAATAACTGTTCTCTGACGTGCACTCAGTCATTTTTATTACACGGGCGATTCTTAGTCATATTTCACGTTGGCTTTACTCAGCCTCTTGAATCTCCCTAGTGACTGGTTTCTTTGTAACCATGTTCTGAATATCAGATTTTCTACCTAAACTCTCGAGTTTCCTATTATCCTCAGGTTTATAGCAGTACAATTTTGAACTCTTAAGCTCCACTTTGAAACAATTCCACTTTAGCATACAATATCTAAATTCTAAACACACGTAACAGACCTGTTATGAATTACATAACTGACTACCTAAACGTAATATACTTGATTGATGAAGTAAATGTTTGCTTCTATTATTTGAATTTTATGTACAATAGTTTTCGTATATTTGCAGGCTCATGTGCATTGGTATCTTGTTTTGTTTCCTCTTACATTAATATCAAATTTTGTTCTGTGTAGACATTCCATGGAATTAAGTGAAAATCACCTATAGCAGACATCAACAATATTCTGCTTAGATTAAGTTTTAAGTACTCCAAGCAATAGAATACTAAAATACCTGAAGGGAGAGATTTTCTGCAATTACTTATAAAGCTGTAATTGTTCTTGCATTGTTAAAATGATTGATTTAGCTTACGTCTCTGGGATCTATCACGTTTGTGCTTGTATCGAAATTTCGGTGATATTTTTTTAATATACTTATATTAATATAATTTTTGGTTCTTTGGTAGGCTTTCGTTTTCTCGAGCACCAAATCGCTTATTTTAAATTTAAATTTTTTGTTTAGTAGTTCAGTATCCTGTTTTACGAGGATTAGGTTGGCTTATAACGATAACGCATCAGTCATCGGTTTCGACAACACCCGTTTATGGTGGGTTTGACCTTAATATATTACTTGACAACACAAACATATAACTGACTCAAACAATGCAACGTTCACGAAACCGCAGTTTAAAACACGTTGATACACGTATTGCCAATTCCAGAGAAAGACCGTCCTTCGGAGAATAGCAAATCTCTCAGCAATTCTCCGGCTACAAACTTTAAGGTTAATGGCGGACGGTAGCTCTGACTATCTTGAAATTCAAAAGGAGCACGAGTGTTTTGCGAAAAAGTGCAAGTAAAAATTAAATAAATTTTATCGAAAATACAATGCGGATGGACACAAATGTTACCCATAATCGCACTTCAGCAGCATCTTCCATGTCTCAGCTCGGTTCCCATGGCATGCCTATTAGGTCCGAAACCTTCGGAAACAAAGGTCCCACCTTCATAAGGAAATAAGGATTCGACTAAAAGTAGGAGGATGCTGCAAATTATCTACTACAAACTAGGCCTGGTATAGTTCGGAGAGTCAGTTGCAGTAGCCTACTTCGGAGAAAAAGGAAAGGCCGAATTCAAAGCTATAATATCAAAGTATGAAAATAATTGATCCTGAAATGTTGCAAGAAACTGATCTAATTAAAACCATTGCAAAAGAAATGAATCTTTTCGAAAGTGGTGACACTCGTGGACATAATTTGGAGCAGGTGTATCAATATTTATTGACCGTCCCACCAACAGATATCGAGTCAGAACGAGATTTTTCCGCGGCATCTTACATCGGATTAAATTTAGAAGCAGGCTTGGAAACAATACTTTGGACGCTTTGCTATTGCTTCGATGTTACCTCCGAAAAAAACCAATGAACTTTGGCAGGATTTTTTAAATGTTTCTTTATTACTGTCTAGTCATCAAATAGATTTAGCGTAAAATACTGAATTAATTGATCCCACGGTATGCACGTTCCGCATATCTCAGCTTAAAATAAACGCATTCAATTAATATAGCATAAACTTCAATTCATGTAATTCTAGCTATCATATGCAACATAATCTGTTTTTCCGCATATTTTGTATTTATCATTCTCATCATTGTAATTATTGCTTACCTAGTGTCTATCAATAACAACACATTGTTCAATGTATTCTAGAGGCAAATCAAGTAAAGTAAAGTAAGCATTTTTTTACTACTTAAAGAACTAGATTGTAAGGCAATTAGTCAGTTCAGTTCGACACGGAAATAAAACGTATCTCGGCTAAAGTAATTGTGTCTTTTGTAAGATTCAGACATTTTGGTGACCCCGAGTTGCAATCAGTGATCCAAGCCACAATTGACCTTTGGTGAGGCTGCCAGAGGCACTGAATTGCAAGTTGAACAAAGTTCCTTCAAAGGAGAACTCTTGATAATTATAACAAGAATCAAACATCAATAATATCATACTTATTATTGCAGACTTTCCAGTACGAAGCGATGGCACAAAGTGAAATAATGGAGCAATTGGCAGCCATACAGGAGAAGACAGGCTCGACCATTGAGAAGTTGATAACGAATTTCAACAAAGACTCGGCCGAGAGGAAAACATTAACATACTTACGTGATCGCTTAGGGAAGTTGGTCGAATTGTTCGATAATTTTCAAGAGACGCACCAGGAGCTCGAGAAATTTAGGGAAACACATGAAGATTTTCCCTACTTTCAACAAAGCTACTACGAAAAGGTAGAAAAAGCCGTTCGAACAATAAGAGAGAAAATGCAAACTGCGATTAAGCAGCTAACAGCAAGCATTGAAAACGGGGCAAGCGGAGACACGACGCTGGCCCAAGCGAAAAAACAAGCGAGAACTTCAAGCGTTGAAAAATACGTACACAATAGCAGAACGATGATCGAGCGAATCAATCGAATAATAAGTGAAGTTCAGTTCGACACGGAAATAAAACGTATCTCGGCTAAAGTAATTGTGTCTTTTTGTAAGATTCAGACAATTACATATCCTAATTTTCAGAGCTCGGATTTGTTGTTGTAATTTGTAATAGTTGTAATTGTAAATATTTGTCTTCATACTGTCTATAACTAGAATTTTTGTTTTTTTTTGCATCAATTATGGAAATGAGTAATCATGCAGTAACATATTTTTTATACAGTTTTGACTTTACTTATTGTTCGATTTTTAATCCCGTAATCCCGGGATTGGAAAACTGTACCGGGATCGGAGTCCCTAATTATGATTCGCTATTTACGCGAGAATCTACCAAGTTCAGAATGTAAATTCCGAAGACAAGTTCTCAAACTCGACAGCTCATTTATGGTCGAGTTTCACCGCGAGCTTCTGGTGGATTTTTTTCTGGTTTCGAATGTAATTTTTTTTTGGTTCGATTATAATGAGTAGGTTAAAACTGGTCATCGGGTAATTGGTAGAAACCATGAGCTATAAATCTTAATGTAGCCACTAATTATAAAATTGGTAAAGTTGAACTCTTTTAAAAATTTTAATATAGCAATAATATAGCCGAACTCTATCATCTCTTCAAAAGCGGTGCTTATTGCCTACAAAAATTCAATTCGCCAATTCTCACATATGGTGCCTCTATTTAGTTACAACATCTCCAGGTAATCTTGAGAAATTGGCGAAATTCGAACGCCAAACCATTCGAAATGACAGCTTTCTTTACTAGAAGGCCAATAATCACTAGTGATGGGCGTTTCTGTTATTTTCAAAAAACCGAAAACGAACTGTTTTTTTTTAAACAACTGTTTTTTAAAACTGTTTGAAAAAAACAGTTTGATTTAACGAAAAGAAACAAACTTTATGCTGTACGACAATTAGAGCTGGGTCGCTCTAGGATTTTCACATACTAGGTATAACTAGTACGAGTACGAAAAAATACCTGTTCCAAATACCTGTTTGAAGTATGTACATATGTACATACAATGCATACGACTTGCAGTGATGTATTGAAACGGACTGATATGCCCTCCCCCACCCTTCACACACAACGTTCCCAAGCAAGAATGGTGATGGTGCAAGATGACCTTCAAAGAATACCGAGCCATTAGTCTTTGCAGCTTTTCCGTAACTTTTCTATGGTCGGTCATTTATTTGGCAAGTCTTTCTCCAATCTGGGGGCCATCTAAAGAAAAACGATCAAATTCAACAAATTTAATGGTTTTTCATTTTATTATATGCAAAAAAACACCTCCTGTATTCGTTCAAATGACCAAAGTAAAAAAAAATACTAAGATAGGACCAACTAATCCTGTTGTCATCTATATGACTTTTCATCGAGCGATCTCTGATACCAAACTTTTCCTGGCTAATCTAAAATAGTCGGATTTCCACTTCGCCTCACTGAAGCATGAAGTTTGTCGAAAAGTTTGAAAAATGATAAAAAAAAATGTTTCGTTTATTAAACATGCATCCACTAGGGGGCCAACCTCTTCCGTAAGGCTGGACATGAACCCAGGGGCACTCTACCTCTAAATTTTACAACCCCGGTGGGGTTGGAGACACCCTCGTGGCGACCTGCAGTTACGAGGAGGGCCTCAGCACACCCGGAGACGCCAACTTGTGAACCAAAAAGGATCTCAACCTTTTCCTCCTTGGCACTGTTAGCGCTACTTGTATTTTTTCCGCCGTATTTCAATTTGCGATATCTTCGAAACTAGGCGAAACTATGCTTGTATGGATATTTCACCCGAAACAACTCAGAAAGGTCTCCTAATTCATGCTCGACCAAAAAAAACAAATTTGGAAATATGGACATTTTTGCCCAATTTCCCCTATAAAAAAAATTTCGCCCCTAAAATATCACTATTGTACTCCCCGACCACTTTCAATCATCGAAAACGCTGTAAAGCTAGATTTTGGCAAACTAAGGCCAAAAAACCCTTACTTCCCCACAAAACCGAAATTTTTGTATCACAGCAATAGGTCTTGGCCCGTTATGTCCCAAACCACTCTAACCCAAAATTGGCCGATTTTGTCCGATTTCAGCTCCATATGCCCTAAAAACTTTTTGAATATTTGAATAAAATACTTGCAAGTACGAAAATGCTCGGAAGTACGAAAATACTGTTTTCCGCAGCTAAACAGTTTTCCACTGCCAAAAAGTTCGTTTTAACAAACGAAAAACTGTTCGTTTAAAATAACGAAAAACGATGAAAAACGATTCGTTATAAAAAAAAACAGTTCGTTTTAGAAAAACGGTTCGTTTGAGAAAAACGAAATACGATTCGTTTTAAAAAAACAGTTCGTTTTGAAAAAACAGTTCGTTTAAAAAAAACGGTTCGTTTGAAAAAAACGAAAAACCATTCGTTTTAAAAAAAAACAGTTCGTTTTAAAAAAACGATTCGTTTTAGAAAAACGATTGGCTTTACAAAAACTATTCGTTGTAGAATAGTTGGAATAATTTGTTTTAGAAATATTGTACTATTCGTTGTAGAAAAGCGGTTCGTTTTAGAAATGCTGTTCGTTTTCGAAAAAAATTTCGTTTTATGAAAACTGTTTGTCGCTATTTCGAAGAACTGTTCGTTCGTTTTTTGCAGCCAAACGTTTTTTTTTTCAAACTGTTTGGCGTCTTTGAGCCCACTACTATCGGAATAGTGACCTGTACCAGAAAGCGAAAATTACGCCTCTACTCTCATATTTGCTTAAATTAAGCAATAATGCCATGCGTCTCGTGCAGTGATTAGAGCACCCAACTTAATTGCCCAATCCCTATATACGAGACATAGATATTAAAGACCACAATTGATAGTTCCATGAGCTACTCATTCATACGTACTGAAGTTCCCAGTCAACAATTTCTTTTTCATACTGAGATTGAATACACGTCCCCAAGAATAAATGTCCAACTTATTTTTTTTCTACTTGATCATAAACTGGCATTGTTTAGCTTCCTTTTCCCTTAAGGCACTATAGTTTCAACTAAGCTTTGAAACTGAGTTAGCAATATCTCAAAATCATACGAAATCAAAAAAGTTTGAATTTCGAACCATAAATAAAAAGCTGCACCCCACGATGCTGCAAAAACGTTTTCGAAGAAAAAATGTAGCTGAAGTGCATTTGCTCCAATTCAGTGATATGATTGCACACGACTCAGAATTCGTAACAAGATCATATAATCATCATCCTTATAAGAATTGGTTTTAGGGCAATCCGTTTCAATCTTCCCTCCATATCTTTAAAAAACCTGTTTTAACCTAAATAAAACGAGCTAAAAATTGTAATTTTGAAATTAAAAACCTCAGCTTCGAACAGTTTAAAATAAATTAAATATACCAACAAAGAATCAACTAATAGACTACCAAAGCATCCAAGTATATTAAATTCATTGAGTAGCGAAATATTATTTTAATAAATATTCATAACAAACCATTCAGACAAAAACATATCTCAATAAATATTCCTCTCAAAACTAGTAAGCCCAAAAACTACTTGTGAAAAGCTGGATTTTTACGTAAAATTACAAAACCTTCCAGATAATTAGTCAAAGGAATATATTCATCCGTTGCAAGCTCTGCTCTTTCACCAGCAGAAAGTAGTACCGGTGTAGTATTTGTCTGAAATCCCGTAATTGTTTTAGGTTTCCCTGCCTGAGCAACAGTATCAACAGCTATTCCAATTCGTACCGGGACTGGAAGGTGATTCAATTTCTCATCGAAAGTCATAAGACATCGTGGCTCAATGGCTGGTACAATACAAAATATTAAATAATGATACGGACCGAATATCACTGAAATAAAAATTATTCAGTTAAATATACACCAAAATCCTTCCATCCAATACACTTACAGCTCTTCATATCCATAGCCGTGAACAGGACACAAAGAATCGCTGCCAGTGCCACCGGTCTCATGATCTGCTTGTCACTATGATACGGACACAAGCTCATCGTACCTTTTCCCAGATGAGTTAATCCTTGAGCGATTCGTACCAGAAATAGATTATTCGCATCCTTTGCATAGTACTGTGCTAGCTGCCGCAAAAGAAGAGCAAGCCTTGCATTATTTGTTCCAGCTCCAACCAAACCCAGTGAAAATATAGCAGCATGAACCACTTCCGGATCGTTATCGTGTGAAAATTTGTTGAGCATTTCCAGAACAGTTACCCGTGGATTTGAAATACTGGTAAGTCCAATTGCCAACGGAACGCTTCTTCTTATGCAAGTCTCCCCATATCGCATCAAATGCCCGAAAGATCGAAACGACATCTCCGAACCAATATCTTCACCCATCGATATCAAAGCTACTCCTATAACGGCGACCGTTTGAATGTCTGATAAATCGATTGTTTTATGTGCCGCGTCCTTTTTCTCACTTTCCGTTTTTTCGCCCCGTTTTTTCGGCTCACTATGCTCAGAGCAAATGTGAAGTAGCTTTTGTATTTTTAAGACATTTCCGGTACCCGCGAAGGCACACATTTCAACGATTATTTTTGTGTAAGTTTGATAAGGCTCTTCGAGCATTTTGAGGCCTTCGAGGAGGGTTTCGCTCTCCGATTGACGTCCCAAGTAGAGAAGTCCCAAACTCAAATAAAGAAATCGTATGTGACAATTGAAACTCCTCCGCATCGAGCACGCGATAATTTGCTGTAGGAGAAGCTCCGTGTCTTCTGAATTGCACGATCCAGCAGCTATAAGTCCAACGCTGATAGCAAGAGCCCCGAGTACTTCGCTCTCATCAGTGTTGAACAGGGACCGCAACGAACTTAGCGCCAAAGGACTATTAGAACCTGCATATGCAATTCCAATCCCAAGAATCGAGCAGAGCCTTAAAAGCGTGTTCGAGCTGGTCAGATAATCGGAGAGCAGGGCATGTGCAGGTTCGACTTCATCTCGTATTCCACAATTCAAAATTCCACAAGCCAGCAACGATCCAGACTTTACGTAGTCGTCAACAGAATACAAATACTTGTCAATTATTGTCAGACCCCCATCAATATCCCATAGCCTCAACAGACCAATGGCTGCAGTGGCACTTATTATACCATGATCTTTGTTTTTATACAGCCACTTATTGCCGTAGTCCTGGAATATTTTATCCAACCCGAAGCCAGCGTTAATCATTCCGTTTACAAAGCTCGCGGCTAAGTTGTTACGGGCCGAGTCGGCTTGTGCTTGACTCAGAGTAACCCGAGCTGGATCCAAATGAGACTTGTATACATCTTCAGGAGTTTTGCCTTCTAGGATGTCTAATTCTCGAGCCAAGATCATAAAATACGAACTCAAACGAGCATTAGTCAAGATTTCGGTAAACTCTTCCGGCGCAATAGCATTAATTTCATTCACGTCCAAAATGCTTCTATGCCGACTGACCATGTAAGCCATCTGAAGATTTTCCAACGAATCTCTGCACTGTTGGAAAACTTCTTTCACAACCTAAAAACGCGTCATTATTATAAGAGAGGTCCGGCTAAAAAATATTCAATTCAAAGTTAACGGACCTTTAAATCATTCAGCATCAACCCAATACGCATCGCTTCATTGTAGTGTTTATATCGCAACGCCAACCTCAACAGTACTTTCAAGATATTCGTATTTTCAGGTTCCGGAACGAACGCCACACAATGCTGAAGATACAAAGTGATTTTCGCATACGAGTCAGTATCGATGAATTCATCGATTAAGCCCAGTTTATCGATTTCCATAAGAAGGTCACAAGCCTCCGATTCGGCATTATGAGTGATCGTATAGGGAACGATTTGCCTCACCAAGGACATGAGCCGGTCCTGATAAGCTTTGGTTGCTGTCCCCCATGCAGCTGAGATCTCTGACGACAAATGCCGGACATACTCATGACCCCAATCGCACACATTTACGTTGGGGTCTCCATGGAACCGATAGAAGATACACTCGTTCGCCGACCCCATGGTCATAGCAAGCACCGAAATAATGTCAGCACAACTTTCTTTTGTTTTCTTATCCTTGACGCGCTCGAATACCTTTTTCATGTTCTCATAATGCGGCACCATGTACTTCAACGGTTTCGGAACTGAGGTGATACTTGTAGTAGCCGATTTAATCAATTGTCGGATGGACTCTAGAGCGGGCAGATAGATCTCTGGACGAGGTTCGTTGAGACATCGCACTAAGGATTCAAGTTCATCTTGCAGTCGCTTGTCCTCATCACTCTACAATATTACGAGGACTATTGTCATGCACTATAGAACACAATAACGAATTAACTTACAGTCTCCTTCGTATCTTTGGGAATCACACGGTGCTCCACACTACGAGGCTCTGCCGAAGTCATTATCAAAGCACAATTCGAAGGATTTTCACAAAAGAACGATATTATATGTTTGTTTTTATTAATAATCTTCAACCTGGCGACAAACTCAACGCCTATTTCGATTCACAACGCAATCAAAAAGACTTCGAACAAGACACCGAATTATTTCACTCTTGCAGATGAGATAAGAACCCTCGAATGTTTTTGAAATGATTTTGCAGATTATGAATGTGAAGGATGAACGTCAATGTATAAACCATTCGTAATATCCTTCGGGAATCTGCGGGAATTTTGCAAATCATGCAATTGGGTTGGAGTGTACGTGAATGAGTACGTTTATGATTGGTATTTCGGTTGAGCTTTGGTAACGGACATTTATTTGAAAATTTTAGTGGAGATTTGAACAAGAATGGGCTGAGTTATTTTAGTAGGTTTGACAATGTACGTAAATTGTAATGTAACGAATTGTTTAGGTTAGTGGCTGTGTTGTTCATTTCATAAATAAATGTAGAGATGATTTTAGTTTCAATAAAAGTTCAATAAATAAAGGAGAATTTAGTTGTGATATATTCTGAAAAAATAGAAATAGATGGCCTGTAGAAGTTTATCAGAAGCAATCATTGACCACATTATGTGAAAGAAGAATGCTAGAAAATAATGAAAAAGAAACTAAATAAAAAAAGGAAATGTTTCAAGTTGACTCCAGAAGTAAAGTAAGAAGAAGTACGAATTTATTTTATGGCAAACATATGTGCAGATTTTGTTAGTTAACATAACATACTTTGTCTTAATGTCTGTCAAGGTTCAGAAAAACTATAGCGTTTTACTACGTATGGTTTGATTAGTTATCGAAATTGACTTTTCGTTTAAAAAATAGATTGATGCATGGTTAAATTTTTCATTAGTACTTTGAGAAATTGAAATATCTAGGACCGTTAATTTTTGAAAAGACATCTTGTTTTAGACCAAATTTTAATGCCGGGTTTCCACCAAAGAGACAAAACAAGAAACACGGACAAAAAAGGTGTTTTGTTTACTAAAACAGTTTTCAGAGACAAAAATGCTCGCGGAACTGTTCAGTTTTTACAAAACATTCGTGTTTTTGTTCAGAAAAACATGTTTTGTCCGTATTTTTTGTTTTGTCTCTTTGGTGGAAACCCGGCATTAGAATTAAGACTTTATTATTGGTTTATTCTAGCGAAAAAAATATTTTATTTTTTAACCAAGCGAAAGCCACCCTATGAAACTCCAATAATACAATAGTATCAGCTCGTAGTGTTCAAAAATAAATCAATATACTACAGTGGCGAAGCGTCCATATAAGCCGATTCTTTCCGGCTTCCCTTTTGAAAACATGATAACATTTCAATTGACTAAATATCATACTATCGTCTCTATGATAAGACAATGCCTTCTAGATGTACGGGCCGTAATGCAGAATGATGACGTCAGAGCATCGGGACAAATGTCGCGAAAAACACACGTAGTCTTATGGGACGTCCGCGGGAAAATGTTAATTGTACGGGTTGTGTTAAAGTGAGGTAAATCAAAACTAAAGTGATATATGCGGAACAGTGCTAGTGAACAGCTAAAACACAAATTAATGCGGTGCGTGCGGTATAATGTGGAAAATTCACTACGAAATGTTTATCGGTTGGTGATAGGTTATGTGATGGTTCGTGTCGATTTACTGTCGCGATACAATTAATTGGTACAAAGTGTACGTTATGACTAAATATTATTATTATAACGCGTCCACGCACAAAAAACTAACGTTTTATTCATATTTTAACCAAAAAACCGCAAGTGAAATCTCCGTGTACATCGGCACTGCCTCGTGGAAATGTCAAATTTCCTAAACTCATGACGTCACGGCGAGAACGATTACGTAGCCTGACGGCCCGTACTTCTAGAAGGCATTGGATAAGATGACATAAAAATTCCCATTCATAAGCCGAAATTTTCCGGCTTGCAAATTCTTATTCGTGAGTCACTAGAGGCTTTGCCCAAATGTTTGTCTCTTTTCGTTCCTCACTAAAATGCTAGCATCGTCTCGCTTCAATAGGTAAAAAATAAGCCGTGACGGATCGGCTTATGAATGGCTCGAGAATGGAAGAAAATTTCGATTGGTTCAGTCAGTATTGCCGTTGTGCTAATTTCATGTGAGGATTACCTTCGATAGAGAGTTGTATTGCTCACAGAATAAGCAGCAGGCGAAGATAATATATTTGAAATATGAATATGATAATAAAATTTTCTCGGTATTTAAAAATTAAAATTTGTCTTATGTTAGTTCTTAGAAATGAATTCCTGTCTCGCGATAAACTCTTTTATGATAGATGTTTTGCTTAACATTATTTTGTATCTTTCTAATAAGATAATATTTAATATAAAACAGGAGGCAAGAAAGAAAATAAAAATTTGTATATACAACTTTTTGCCGTGGGAAATCTGAAACTTGATACTTTTAATATGTTTTATATACTTTTAATATGATACTTTTAATATGATTAAAGTACGTATATACGTTAACACTTAAAAACATTGTAATTATAAATTGTAAATGTCGCAGAATTACCTTTATATATACCTTTATTTTCAGAATTGTCTATACATTCTGGTCTTATGGGTTCGCCAAATTTTACATTTCAACTGTTTTATTTCCAAGATATTTTTAAAATCGATGGGAAGAAAAATAACTGTTTGTAATTTTTTTCCATTGAGCGTTCTGCGGTCTCAGAACGGCAGTTTTTCAAGGCCTCTTTTTTATACTCAGTATTTAAACCAAAGGAAATGGTTTCATGTATATTGAAGGTAACCCTATAAAACCTGTTCTCTGATTTGTTTTTGAATTATACTATCTGTAAGCGTGACGAGCATTAAATAGAGATTAGTAAGTATGACAAACATCCGTAAATAGTGGATAGCTATTCGGCTTCCCTCCATCGACATTTCACCCCTCGCCACTGATATATTATGAGCATCAAAAGTGAATACCTTGGGAGTTCTATAAAGCAACCACAACTTTACTAAATAAGAAGTGTGCTTAGGATCGTTATCTTATTTGAAGATCCACGTCCTAGGCAATTCCAATTTCGCAAAACTGTTAGCCATATTTCGCTGCAAAATATTGAGATAGTCTTGCTTATCTATTGTACTATCAATAAATTCAAGGTTTCTGACTCCCGATGCTGCCATGCACCCCCAAACCGATCCTCTACCAACAGATCCTCTGCCATGCTTCACTGTGCCGGAAACATTCATGGAACTTAGTTTTTTATTTCGCCAAAGTTTTTATTTGTATGCCCGCTAAATATTTAAAATTTACTCTCATCAGAGAATAAAACGTTTTTCTACAAGTTATAAGTACAGTTTTTATATTTTTTAGCATAATTTTTGCGTTTTTTCTTATTCGCTTTAGAAATAAACGGCTTCCTTCGTTGTGCTCTGCCATGTAACCCATGTTCATTCAATATTCTTCGAACGGTGGAGGCTGAAACGGATTGATTGTGTGTCGCCGAATAATTTTCAGCAATTTTTGCTGCACTTGTACGTGGATTACCCTTAACTTCTTTCACTATATTTCTTATTTCTTTTCAATTTAATTTCCTTGGCCGTCCAGATCTTTAAAATTGTCCAATATTAAATTTATTGTATTTGTCAATAATTTTTTTAACTGCTTTGTATGGTCTTTTTACCATTTTTCCAATTTCCCGTAAAGGTTTACCTTCACAACGTAAATTCACTATAATTTTTCGTGTTTCTGGCTCAGTTTCTTTCCTCATTTTCACACCTTTCTTCTAGCACGTTTTATATCAAAATAACTCCTTCAAAAATGACTTTACCAAGAATTTTTGCGATTACTGTTTCCTTGAAATTAAATTGAAGTTGTATTCCGGTATAGTAAAAGATCCGTGACTTTTTTTACAGCTAGAATCTAGCAACGTTTGAACATGTGTGCACTTACTTTTGATTCATTGACTTTTGTTTTTTGTTCCTCTGTAATTTTTTTGTAATTTAATATATGGAATTGATTTTTTTGTATATAGTTTTTAACAAATAAAGGTTTGATATTACTCAATCAGATATATTTTTCAATCGTTAATTTTTTTTATTGAAGCTCAAAAACAAATTTGAAAGGTGTGCACTCACTTTTGACGCTCACGGTAATAGCTCATAATATTTGATTATTATTTCAATTGCATTTTATTGGTGAATTGGGCTATTAGAGCCCGTCAAGTTTTGCTTGAAGGATGATTTTGGTGGAATCAAAATATTCTGCATTGATTTATTTATTTAAACCCTATTCTACAAAATAATCCAATATCAAAATGATCTGGCAAAATATTTTACCTATAAAATAAAAACTATGAAAAAGAAGACAAAAAACAATACTCACAATATAGAAGCTAGGTTAAAGTATGAAATTAAAATGCGTAAAAAGACATGGACAGAGAATAAAACCGGCGCCCAGCATGACTTTCTAGCGTTCTGGGTACAGGATTACGAGCAAAGAGAGTATAAAAAAGCGAATGATTTCTTACAGGGTGATTAGACGCAAACGTTGAAGGAAAATAAACTGTGAAATATTTTGTAGATAAGACATACATTTAGGAATACTCTGCGAAATACTCTTACGAAAATTGAAGAGAAGCAGACGATCTTCATAAGGACGATAAAGGACATTAAACTTGTACAGAAGACAAACCTACGCTGAATGGATTCAAGAGCATTAGACAACTATACGAAACGCGGAGGCCATACTTGGGAGCAATATTGAACAATGGTATGAACAATGAAAATAAAAAGACGAAAACATGTGTCGATATCAGTGGCAGAGCATGAGCAGCGCAGCGAAATATGACGTTACTTGGCAATATTACCAATCTCCTCCAACTTTGAAATCGGAAAAATTTTGGCAATTTTCCAACTGGAAAATACCTTCGTACAAGCTCAAATTAAATAAAAGAGAGTGAGGAACACATAAGGAAGATGCAGGAGAGTTAACCGCACGCAGCGCCATCCAACAAGAATATTCAAATTTCTACCTCAAGAACACACAACAACAACAACAAAAAAAGAAAACTTGAGGAAGGAGTCTAGGGATAATTTGTAGATAACCAGTTTTAAAAAAATTTTGAGTCGACTCAATTCTGCTTTTTACGTACGGGTTATCCCCTAAACGACCGTCGATGGAAAGAGGGGGAAGATGAGGATATAGTCTAGGACATATTAATGTTCAACATTTTTTTTGACCGCAATTGAAATGAATACAAACAAGACATCAGAAAAGAAAGGCGGAAATATTTAGCAACGCAATCACAAATCATTTGAAGCTTAGAAGCAATGAAAGAAATGATTTTGATATGTTTTAAATTAAGTTTCACTATTATTTATGCAGGTATTTTTTTGTTAAAGTTAAGCTGAATCGATTTGCAAACAACACTTGAGAGAGAATCAACCAAATTTTCTCTCTTTCTTTTACAAAAAAAAACGCTTTCAGCATTAACTTTGATTTGAAAATTTAATAAAAAGTATGGGCTATTTGTTTGGGAAAGTATGGGCTATTTGCTTCGAACAGAAAAAATATCAATGATTAAATTCTCAAGCAAGTAAAAAAAACCATCACCATTAAATTCAACGGAAAAAATCTAAAAAAAAAACAAGGTTCTAGAATCTACATCTAAAAAACTCTAGCGCACCTGAACCGCTAGAAACACTAATGTCGAAGAACAGTAGAAGAATCGTGCAGGTTTTCAGTGCATATTCCACCATATGAGCTGCTTATTACGGCCAAACTGGTTCAAACGGCACACTTCACTTTAGGCACACTTCACTTTTTATAACTCATATGGTAGAAGGTTTCACATATTACCACTGGCATAAATTTCAACGTTTATGAGAGCAAAACACGGGCTAATTATATTCGTTATCAGTTGCTTATTCCACAAAATTTTGAACAATGAAGAAAATCAATGAAGAAAATGCTCAGTGCCTGCAGCACTGTAACTGAAGTTGGTGTTTGGGGCTGCGATTCGAAAAATTTGCGGAACTTTAGGAATTGAAACATCGGTTATTTATTTTCATTGCAAATGTTTCCGGTATGAATACTAACTGCAAGCATTTATTGATACAAAAGTAGCACTACCGACTCGTACTGGCAACCTTTTGCCAGTATCAAAGCCAAGAATATATCACTTCTGCTTCACGTTGTTATATTACATTCGAAGTTATGGGAGCATAAAGAAATTTAGGGTTACCTACGGCGAGTTTTTTCAAATAATCGAAAGCTTAATATTTGCTGTTTATTGTCACCACAATATCATAACCAATTGAAAATTCTACGCTTAGTAAAGATTTCCCGCTTAGTAAAGATATTGCAAACGAACACAAAACCAACAATAGCTGGCAACCCTATCGTGGCTTTTCAACCAGATTTGGCCTGAATTATGTTTAAATTAAATTCCATTAATTATATGAAATTTGTATTGACTTCATGACTGAACTGGAAGTTATAGGGCAAAAAGTTTTATTTTGATGAGCGAATTTTCAAAACCAAAGACACAAAAATTACCATGGCTGGCAGCATCAATCAAATTTTTCAACTAATTTTCCACCAAACAGAAATTAGAGTAAGGTTCAGCTACTGTGTCAATTTCATGAAAATCTGGTAGCTTATTCACATTTCATAGGGCAAAAAGCTGTTTTTATTCTTTGTAATTTTTCAAAATGGCACCACTGGCACAAAGTTGCCCACAATTCAAAATCGCTTCTATCAGATCTGGTTCTACTTAATTCCAATGCATTCTGTAAATTTCAGACGTATCTGGTTATTGGTTCGTGAGTTCCCGTGAACAGAAGTTTTTGATGCTAAAAACATAGGTTAACTGGGGAAGGGGTTACCGTTCTTGTCCGACATGAAATTTCCAAAGTTTTATTTTGAACGTGTAGATAAAGCATAAGATTTGTATACAGATTGGTTTTATTGTAAGAAACGGACATTTTTTAGGATATTCGATGGTTTGAATGTTTTCATTTCCAAATTTTTATTTTTTCAAATTTAAGACACCAAAATTATCATAGCTGGCAGCTCCAACCGAATTTTTCAGCCAAATTTCTACCAAATGTTGAAGTTAAGTCCAGCTACTGTGTGAATTTCGTCAAAATCGAACGATTCAATCAGAATTTATAGGGCTAAAAGCAGTTATCTTTTTTTAGTGATTTTTAGAGATGGCACGACTGGCACAGAATCGCCCGCATTTCAAAATCACTTCTATCAGGCCTGGTCCTATTTAAGACTAACACATTCTGCAAATTTCAATTAATTTTGTTTATCGGATCGTGAGTTTCCGTGAACAGAAGTTTTTGATGCTAAAAATATAGGTAAATTGGGCAAGGGTTACCAGGCGTGCCCGTCATACCATATCAAATTTTTTTTACCTATGTAAACAAAGCACAAGATTTACATATGACTGGCTTTTTTTTTGAAGAAGCGGCATTTTTTCAAGAGGGACGATGATTTGGAGGTTTTCACTTTCATTGCCTGCCCTAGAAACAGGGTTGCCAGCACCCTCATTAAAAGCTATACAAATCTACAACTAAATAATACCAATATGATCTGAAAATTTCGTAATGATTGAATAGCTCTGTCAAAGGTTATCGTAATTTAAAAAATTTCAAATTTTCCCGTTCTCTTTTTAGGCAGCCAGCGCACACATGGGGTTAAAATATTCCAAAACATTATCTGATTCACATGTAAAACACGTTCGAAATTTATTTCGTCAACTTTATTTTTCCAAAAATTATTTGTGTACGGAATAATAGGTATATTAAAAATATCACTAAAATATCCGCCGGCGCCAAAGAGTTAATAATAATTGACATTTAGTGAGACTTGAACCTATTTTGCATGTACACCAATGTAATCTGAAAGTTTCAGCTCAATCGGATGGCGCGTTCCCGAGATTATCTCACTGAAATTTTATATATATATATATATATATATATATATATATATATATATATATATATATATATATATATATATATATATATATATATATACATATATATATATATATATATATATATATATATATATATATATACATATACATATATATATATAAACATATATATATATATATATATATATATATATATATATATATATATATATATATATATATATATATATATATATATATATATATATATATATAGGGAAATATGAATTTTTGGCCAAATCGATTTTAATACTACTGTCCTTCGAACATTAGTAAAAAAGTCTAGCACGTAGGAACCGCTAGAAACACTGATTTTCGAAGAAAAGAAGAGGAATCATGAAGAACTTTTCAAAATTACCACTCGCATGAATTTCAAAATTTAGGGAAGCAAAAGACTTGTTACTAATATTCATTATCGGATGCTTATCTTATAAAACTTTGATAACAGCATCTTTATAAGATAAGTGTTCAACATGCTCAGTGCTCGCAGCATTTTACCAGCATTGCAACCAAAAGCCTGCCACAACTACTTCACGTGAAAATCAACCTATCCTGCGAATCTCGTTTTCATGTGTTGAATTTGTCGAAAGTTACAGGGATAGAAACATATTTGGGGCTGCCATCCGGAAAATTTCCACAACTTCTAAAATTTGAGCATTGAATACTAGTTTCTTAATGAAGATGTTTGCCATATGAATATATATCAGCCTTTCCTGTGAATTTCGTTTCAGTCTGATGTCTACATTGGAAATTATAGGGGTACAAAGAAATTTAGGGCTACCCACCGCAAAAGTTTTACAATTTTCAAAATACAGTCATCACTACTCGGTCATAACCATTTAGCCATAAGGTCCATTTAGTATATGAAATTCGTTCTGATTTCATGGCTGAACCGCAAGCTGTAGAGCAAAATGCTTTATTTTGCTGAGCAATTTTTCAAGAATTAAGATTACATTTTCAAGATGTTACCATAGCTGGCAGCTTCAATCTAATTTGTCAACGAAACCTCTAATAAACTTGGCATAAAGTGTGATCTAGCTTCTGTATAAATTTCGGTAACTGAATCGGCATTTATAGAGCAAAAAGCAGTTTTTTTTGCTTAATGATTTTTCAAGATGGCACCGCTGTCATAGAGTTGCCCATATTTCAAATTCATTTTTATCAACCCTGCTTATACTTTAGGCTAATTCATCATGATAGTTTCATATTGATCTGAATATCCGATCGTGAGTTCTCGTGAACAGAAATTCTGTGTGCTCAAAATAGAGGTAATTTTTTGACGGGTTGCAGTTCTTGAACAACACGGAATTTTGAAAACTTAAATTTGAATTAATGGACAAAGGATAAAATTTGTCAATAGTTTGCATTTTCGATCAAAAATGCGAAATTTTTGATTTAAAAGGTGTTTTTTCACACGCCAGCCATAGCTACTGGGTTGCCCGTACATCATATATAGCTCCAATCATGTATAGTTTTAACATAGTTTCAAGATTAATATGCGCTGACAATATTGCGATAATCTAATATTTTTGTCAGAAGCTATCATAAATCGACGTTTGAAAATAACTATAACTGGTCATCAGTCACCTTAAACTAGTTAACAGTCACAAATCTATTGAAGGTTAGAAGCGATAGAATCATAAAGATACATTGAATCTGGGAAACGATGGAATTTTTTTGAGAATTGATATGAGACAAGAAGGGCTATGATGACTGGAGCAAATAGAAAATTCAATGTTGGCAATAAAAATCACTCGAAATCACACACATCACCGATTTTACAAAGTAAAAAGATCTTAACATCAGCTTTAATAAAAAAATTAGAGAAAAATATGTGCTGTTTGAAAAATCTAGAAAGATTCTTCGATAATACATCTACATTTAGCTCAGTTATTTCCCAGATGGCCAAACGAGCAAGGTAGTTGAAGTATTCTGGAAGTATGTGCTCTCTACGCGATAAGATGAATACTATTTACACCACCTGTTAAAAATTTAAAATCTTGGAAATTTATTTCATCAAAAGTCACAGCTTGTACGTGTATAATGAAGCAAGTTTCTGCAAATGCTAATACAAAATAAAAAAATTCTAGAATGTTTCCACAGTTACTGATTTATGGGGCAAATATTGTTCTTTTTCCATTCGATCAATAATTACAATACAATGTACTTTTTCAAATTATATTTATTTTTCAACTGTAAATTTACACTTTAGAATAGGTGCATGCCAAACTCAGCAGCACAGCAATTATCTCTCTGCACATGACGCTTTTTGGCTTATATCACTTTACTCAACCACATATAATATTTACCTTCATTTCAAATCGTTACCAAATTAGAATATTTGAATTTAGTTTTGATGTTACCAACATATACTCGTATATACTCAACTACCATTCCCGTCAAACCACAATCGCATATTTGCCTGGCAGCCAATTTTCGTTTCGAATAAACTTCCTATCTTTCTGATACGGAAAATAAAATCACATGAAGTATACATAATTGAACGAATAAATTATGAAAACGCTAAATAGTGGTTTGTGGTAGAAGCGATTTTAGATTTGCGAAAATACTGGACAGAATAATTCAAATGGCAAGAAGCAATGTGGATTTTGAAATGATATAGCGCTATGCAGTGGATTTCCAGTTTATACTTTTGTTTATTTTATTTTGTTGATTTGCTAGCAGGAATGAAAGATCTGATTGCTAATTAGGAAGTTCCAATCTGAATCCATCTGATGGAATGATGTGATTCAATGTTGAAATCTTATCTAATATTTATTCTCCAAATTTACAGGTTTTAGAAAATCAAATGCTTAAAAAGAAATGCATCTATCACTAGGAAAATTAATATTTATTAGAAAGCTAATAGGGACATTGGAAGCAATCATAGAATTTCAACCATTTTTTCGTGTTTGCAGAATCGAATTAAATAAGAAGAAAAAATCGTTTTCTATTCCTGTCAATCTAATATTTAGCCTGTATGAAAAAAAAACGCGGGTCAATCTAGAAATGGGAGAGCAAGTAAAACTTAGTGGAACTTCTTGCTGGGAAGAAACCGCAGTTGCTCTCATCCACGAGGTCGTTGTTATTTGTCTTCGCTTGAATTACCACCTCATATCTTTGCTTTTTTTTATTGATTCCTTGCTCTCTTGCTCTCTTTATTGCTATTAAGTTTATACAGTTTTTCATTTCATCTTACAGACTTATTGCTATAACTACTTTTATTTTATGTTGTTGACAGCTTTAAGCGGTTCGCAAACGCAATTTATTCTCATTCCTACTTGTACCATAAACTATTACAACAAATAAATGTGTCCATCACAAACAGGATAGTTTTATGAGCTTGACAGTGTACAAATGTGGCTGCAGGGTGTTTCATCTTAATTTAGATTTTTACACCATTTTTTTGTCCTGACATGACACTAGCACCATCATAAGAATGTCCAACAACAGGCAATTCGCTAAGTCCGTAGCTGTCTAACAGGCTCAAAATTATATCTGCTAAATAGGAGGCATTTCTAGCTCCTGAACAGTCAACAAAGCTTGAGAACCTTTCTTCGACTGCTAGCTTTTTAGCAAATCTGACAACCACGGAGAGTTGTTCCTTATGTGGATATCAGTCCGCAATCTTTTATTTCAGCTGTATTGTCCTCCCGAACGATTTCAGCAATTATTTTCATCAATTCATTTTGTGTTTTTCCCCTATAGTCGTTTACAACCTTGTTTTTAAAATTTTTTCAAAAGTTTAATCATGCTTTGCGAATAATGCACAAAATTCCAAAAAAAAAAAACACGGTTATCACTGGCACCATTTTCAGCATGTCCTCTGAAAGCACGTCTTTGGCAACTGAGACACGTCGTAAGGTCGATAACCTTTTCCAAATAATTTCGGTTCCTCTTGACAATACTCCAAGACTGTTCAAGCACCATATCATTTACTGTCGTCCAAGTACTATTAGAGTTTTCACATTGTGCATGAATTTTACTATCCGGATAATTTATCCGGATCGTGAAGTTTGGTCGAGCTGAAATTTTGGTGTATTTTTGGCGACAGTGGAAATTCTATAGAAAATTTCGCATTGTGATAACTTCACACCGAGTCATCAAATCATCACAAAATCTACAAGACTCATCAATGGGCATAAAACATAAGTTTCTGCCGTTTTTAAATAATGTCTGGGCAATTTTGTAGCTACCATAAGTACGTAAACACAAATCTTTAACACGGTTGTTAGAATAAAATGTAAATAATTGATGATTTTGATACTATATTTATACAGTCAAATCTAAACTTGTAAAATTCCCAATCGCACAAAAATTGCACCGAATTATTTCTTGAGTAAATACAGGTCTGACAAAAGTTTAATGAATATGGTAAGAACCATGTGGCGGCTGTGTCACTATGAAAAAACGCTCGGTGAAATTGAAGTGCTTTGCCTTTTAACTTCCGATGCAGTTATCAAATTATAATAAAATTCACACACATTTAACCTGAGTGTAAACCAAGTAGGTCAAAGATAGCATAAAAGTGGCAGGGATACCATTTTTATTCTCCAAATGATTTCGAAAATGGCTTTCTACATTAATTACCTTATTGCCTACCATTTTAATACTTAGACTATGTTTTGTGAAATACATAATTGCATAAAACGCCAGTTCATGAAAGTGTTCTTATCTAAATACCTGTATATTGCCAAGTAGGAAAGAACAGATAATCTTAATAAAAAAAAGAATGATTGGCGAGGTGCTTTTCGCCTTTTTCTTAACGTTTAACTTGTCGAAATTAAATATTGCCTTCCATTTCTCGAAATAAGTCCCATAACATCGTAATTAATACCGCAAATAACACAGTCTCTATGTAATAAGTAGTGTGTATGCTTTGGTATAGGCTTACACTACTGCACAACTCAATTCTTGCTGTAACCACAAAAACCTAAGAGGCGAAAACTTAAGTGTCTGCTGTTGGAAATATTTATTTTCCTGGGAGGGGCCAACCTAGGATCTGGGGGGGTCCCGGCCCCCCCTGCCCCCTCCCCCCCCCCCCTACGGCGAGCCTATGGAGACAAGGGAAGTTCACGAGGAGAGGGAAATCATTTATAAAGAGAAGGAAAAGGAGAGAATCAAGAATCGACCCTTGCGGGACACCACAAGTAGGATAAAAGGGGAAGAAGAACAAGAGTAAAACGTTACAAAACAGTCATGATCACGAAAGTATGAGGAAAACCAGCAACGCAGCTGACCCGAAATATTGAAACCATCGAACTTTGAGAGGCGGATTTCGTGGCTCATTGAGACAAAATCCTTGGAAAAGTCTGTATATACTACATCCACTTGCTTTTGCTGGTCGATTGCGGAGCCAACAGTATTGGTGAACGAAAGTAAGTTGGAAACTGTTGACCTACCTTTGACGAAACCATGTTGCTCATAAGCGAGATGAGGTTCAATTAGGGGATAAACCCTATTGTAAATAACTCTTTCAAGAAGCCTACTGAAGCAAGATAGAAGGGATATGGGACGATAATTGGAAACGCAGGATGAATTTTCGATTTTACGGATGGGAAAAATATTTGCGGACTTCCAGGAAGAAGGAAACGTGCTGGAAGAAATACTTAGGCTAAAGAGGACAGATAAAGGAATACACAAAGATGATGACAGTGACTTAGCAAATATGTTAGGTACGCCGTCGGATCCGCAGCTGGTACTACTATCTAGGTTAGCAAGCAAACCTTCGACCTCCAACGGGTTCGTTAAAGACAAACAAAAACTATTAACATCAGAGGAGGGAATATTAGCAGAGAAAGATGAATAAGGTTGAGAGGTGGCAGAGGAAAAGAAATGAGCAAAAATCTCACATATTTTTTGAGGCGAGGAAGCAGACAAATCGTTTAGGTGCATCAGAGAAAGGATAGAGGGAGACTTTTTAAGGGAACGGATGTAGGACTAGAAGGGTTTCTGCTGACAGGATGATATGAAGGCTTTAATGTGGGCATGATAAGCACTCATCGCATCTTTAACCATCTTTTTAGCATAAGAGCGTAAATTTGTGTATCTAAGTAAATCAATCTCTAAGCCGGAGATTCGAATTCTAAGACACGCCACGCCTTTGGTTTTAAAACCACGTATCACGTCAACAGTTAGCCAACCCCTCCCGTGACACTCGGTCCTCAGAAACTTTTGCAAGTCCATTCGCCACTGCAAAGATTAATGTCAGCTCAGAATTCTTCACAGCTTGATCCTCTTCCTCCGTCACTATTATAATTCATTAATATACTTAAACTTGTAATCAACTTGTTATTGCAGTTTATATGCATGTAGAAAATAAAAATAAATCAAATATGATCCACTAACGTCGTTAAATTCAGACATCTAAGTATCTTATTAGTTTGTTATGAACAATGTTGTGCCATTAAACGGCTGTGACGAAATAAAACAGACAGCCTTAATAATTGGCAGAATGGTTTTCATCACATTTGTGCATTTCTAAGCTTTGTTATCATTCTTTGGTTTTGGCTAGTCTGACTTTAGAGCAAAACGTAGATACTTGACAAGTATTTAAAACTACAGCCAAAATGGATCTTTTGAGCTTCACATTAATTTGTTTCTCAGAGGGAGAACGTGAGCAAGAAGAAATAAAAAGAGAAAAAATGAGAAACATAAAAGGTGAGAAAGATGGTAGGATATAATCAAAAACGATTCAGATTCATATGTTACTTAGGCATAAACTCTTTGGAACCACGTCCATCTGAAATATCACTGAAATTACATTAATGACAAGACGCCGCTTATCTGAGAACAGAAATATTTCGGATATAATAGGCGTGTTTTTTTGCTCCTCTATCCAGTAGAGAATAGGATATATGCATTGGAAACAACAACAATCCTGTCCCAGTGAATTCACTAGTACATAAATTCTTTTCCTCATTTGTAGTTCACGTGTTGAAGTGTAGAATGTGCTGATGGAAAAAAGAAAAGCTCATGAGAAGTTATTTTTTTTTTTCTGTGAGGTGGCTTTGGGTTTTTCATGGTTATGTTGAATGTTTTGATAGTTAGGAAATTAAATATTTTCAGCTTTTGTGTGGTACCACAGCAAATGCAGCAACCTATGTCAGTCTTAGCGAAAGCACTGTTGTTTTATACTAGATCGTTGTTTTTGTGGCATAGTTCTATTCTGCTCTGTACCGGAGCAAAAAAACGCACCTAATATATTTCAAATGAATTGTTAGAAGCTCTTCAATGAATTTTTTCCCATGAACAAATAACGAATTTACTATAAAAATCAATATTTTACACATGACATCGCTTTCACTTAAACGGATACATGATACATAATTTTATATCCCTCAGTTATCACTATTTCCTCGCTTTTAACCACTCTAAATTCCATATTTATCTCACTTATAGCTTCATGAAAAGCTCTTCTTACTTCTAGTTGTGAATTCAATTATCTGACAAAGTTTGTTCATTTTTTTTTATTTGTCCGCAGCTCTACAAAAACTTATCTACTCTGCACTGAAAACTAAAACGAAATCCAATTCCCTGCTCAAAACCAACTTTGCCGCGAGAAAAACAAATTCACTATGCTAGTTACTCAGTCGGGAGCTCCCTATAGAATTTATCATATTTTTCGATATTTCCCTAAATGCAATCGATTCACATCTTCCAATGTATCTACGAGTAAAAATCGATTCGCATCAATACTTCGATAAATTCTATATAGACAGTCAATGGATAATCGCGATTTAGTATGTATTTCATTTTTTTGCTTCTTTAATCCTGCTTCTGTTTTAATTTGTTTTTTTTTTTTTCATTCATATTTTTTTTAGATCTATGCGAGTGCATAGTAGCGTGATTTCTCCCGCATATGAAATTTTTCGAACAATTCCTTTTCGACGAAATACACGTAGCTAGTACATAGTAGAAAACGAACGGGTGAGAGAAATTGCATAATTTATAGGGCGCCATAGACATTCATTTTCCCGCCACTGCTGCCATCGTTAGTAAGCGTTGTAGAATAAGTAGGTGTCTCGACACGATATAATTTCTGTCAGGACAGATATTATGTCTACGAAATGTCTCGTGGAGACTTCATCTATGATGATATTTTTTCTGTTATGGCAGAACTGTTAAGATATATGCCA
Organism: Nemotelus nigrinus; assembly: GCA_947369275.1. NCBI lineage: Eukaryota > Metazoa > Arthropoda > Insecta > Diptera > Stratiomyidae > Nemotelus > Nemotelus nigrinus. Next base: position 151,667,877 of record OX376373.1, read on the forward strand.
TGACAGCTGAGCTGATATTTGGTCAGATAGTTTTTTGACAAGAGTATTTTTAAAATGGCGCAAGTACGGTTCGGACGTGAGGAAGTGATATCTTTGATTAATTTGTATCGTGAAAACGAATGTTTGTGGCGTTTTCGTAGCCCTTTGTATAAAAGGGTTGACCTTAAAATCAATGCGTGGCGCGAAATCGCTATTAAAATGAAGTGCACCGTGGAGCAGATGAAGAAAAAAATTAAAAATTTGCGTGCGACTTACGTGCAGGAGAAGAAGCGGTGCGAGGATTCCAAGCGGTCCGGGAGCTCCAGTGATGTGCATGAACCGGGACTATTTTATTACCAAGAAATGTCATTTCTTGATGAAGTGATTGTGTTGAGAAATCGATCAATAAATGTGGAAATGGTAAGTATGACTGACAACATAATCTGTGAACACGTGGTAATAAATCATTTTTCGTTAATTTGCAGGAAAGCGAAGAAAGTAGCATTGGGGAAATTCTGGTAAATAGATTAGAGGACACAGCATCGGAAAAAAAGCCATTGATGGAGGAGGTAAAATAAGTATTTGTTGCTGAAAACCTGTAATTAACAAATTGCATAATTTGCAGATAAATCCCGATTTGGAGGAAGACGACTGCAGCTTTACAGTTGCAAAGCGGCGAAGAAAGAAGAAGGCAGTCGAACCACGAGTCAACGAAATGTACGAGAACGCGATTGCTAGCATTGTTAGCAGACGTGCAAATGCTGCAGAGCCGGAGACAATGCATTTTGCATTCGCAAAAAGCCTGGCAATGCAACTGCAGCATTTGCCTGTGGAGAAGGCGTCGTTGGCAATGCTCGAGCTTCAAAGTATTGTGACCAAGCACGTTACAGAGCACCGCTTGAGTGGACCGCGAATATTATCGGTGGAGATCGCTCGTAAAGCAAATGATGATTCGGGATTATTTAATCCTGTGGTATCGCCAACACCACGCCAGCGAACGATTTCTGCGTCCAGTTCGACAGATTTAGTGGCGACGGCAATGAAACAGGCCGATTTACTGGATTAGTTTAGTTTTGATTTTGTATGTATTGATACTTTTGATTTTGTATGTAAGTGTATTTTTAAAATTCTAGTAGTTAGTGTGAAGTATATTAAGTTAGTCTGTAAGTAAATATATTATAATTTTTTTTCCACATTAAATAAATAACTTAAGTTTAAATGTTTCTGCGTTTATATATGTTGGCTATGGCCATAATAGACTTTGGAGTAGACACTCACATAAGAAATGTATTGGTGGTGTGCGAATCATAAAGTAAGGCGAGTTAAATGTCATTATTATCTTTAATTGCCTCATTTTGATATTCAAAGGTGAATGTGAGGACAGAAAATAAAATGTTCCAAGCGAACAAGATGGGGTGGATGGGATGAGAAAATGTTCCAAGCGAACAAGACATATTGGCGGGGGATCGGTGCAAACACCACAGCGTACTCATGTGTACTCCACAATTTCCACCAGGATGGTGGCTATGTTCGTTGAAATTTATGATTACCATAACCATCCCGTATTCTATAAATCAATCATTTTTTTAAAGATATGTTTCAAGTAATTTGTTAATTGAAAAGTGATGGGTATATTGGTAAATTCAAATAATGTTATGTGCTGCGTAAGAAAAAGCAGACGTAGTGCACAGACCAATGTCTGTATTTGATGATACATTATGAACTTGCATTCAAAAATGTCTGGGGGCAATTTGAAACTAAGTCACTGTGTATTTGCTGAGCGGACATCAATGCAAATGCTCATGCAACACTAAACGAACAAAACTAATAGAATTTTCAAAAGGCGTAGAATAAAATTAGGGCTCCAAGTGTCTTTTATCAACTAAATAATTACAAGTAACTTAAAAAACATTATATTTGCTTATTTAATAATAATGCTATGTGTTTAAAATACATTTTCACCGAATCATTCAAATCCAAGTTTACGCATAAACATATAATGAAAATTAATTTTAGGTAAGACTTGAGTTTGCAACAAATACTCTGTCATAAATTCTACAGTTTATTGAAGTTGATAAGATGTATCACTTCCAGTTATAATATAATTTGCAATGTGCTCCCTTATGCGGCATGCGTACTTATAAGAATTTATATTATCCTGTACTCCCAATGGACTGAATGTGTCCGGAAGGGTTATTATGTTCTGTTGTATGTCATTTGGAGGTGCGCGATTAATTTGTTTTGATAAATAATTATGTAACACGCAACAAGTTTTCACAATTATATCTGCGTGTTTCAAGTTAACCTCGATTGGTCTGTGGAAAATTCGAAACCGAGCCGTTAGCCGTCCAAAAGCCATTTCAACGGTCATGCGAGCGCTTGAAATTCTATAATTGAATAATTTCTGTTTCATGCTCAATGTAATATTTCGATTATAGGCTTTCATGAGATGCCTATCTAAAGCAAATATATCATCTCCTATGAAAAAATATGGAACATTTACATTTGTTCCAGGCAGATATTGATCAGGTGGCAAATTCAATTTTCCACTTTTTAAAAAACTATAAATGCAGCTGCTTTTATAAACAACATTGTCGGATGCACGGCCATTTGCGCCAACATCGATGTACAGAAATTTGCTGTTAGCATCAACAATGGCCAGAAGGACTATGCTAAAAAATCCTTTATAGTTATGAAATTCAGAGCCTGAGTGCTCTGGTGCCTTTATTCTAACATGTTTCCCGTCCATTGCTCCCACTGTATGAGGAAAATTCCATATAAGCTGAAAATGGTCTGCTATACGTTCCCAACTTTCAACACTTGATGGAAGCTAAAATAGACAATATTGTAGATTGTCAACAAAAGTAAAATAAATATATTACCGTCAAATGTTCTTTTTGAAGAGCACTGTATATTGCATCTAACACTTCAGGCACAAAATTGCTGATGGTTTTTCGCGAAATCCTGCTCAAAAATTCGATTGAGCGATACGAGTCCCCAGAGGCAATATACCGTAGCGTTACTGCAAGGCGAACCCGAGGCGAGATCGCATAACGCATGCAAGTATCTTGTCTTTTTATACTCGGCTCCACCTTTTTTGCGATAGTTGTAATGAAAAAGTGTCATTATTATAAAACAAAATGTTTTACCAGCAACAACAAATCCTCGAAATCAGTTATAGTCATCCTACTGAAATTCTTAAAGTCGAACTACACAAGCGTAAAATAGAAGAAAGTGCAATTGGAAGAGGTGGTGAGACGAGAGGGGAGACTGGTGTGGGAAATGGAAATGCAACTGGAGTCGTTTCAGAGAAAATATTGCATAAAGTGAATGTCTTTTTCTACAATTTCAACATTAATAATTTTTTTTCTGATGATGTAGTGATTTGATGTGCGGGACGCTTGCAATGGTATATAGCAGGATTGAACTTGCTATGAATTTTCCCAAAGGAAAAAATGTTCAGTTCAAATTAATAGCAGAGCTCAACTAACAATCAAAACACACGTTGCTTTCAAAAGAGACCATTGATTTATTCATCCTAGCTCATTGAATCAAAGCTGATCAAACTATTCTACGCCCGCTAGTTTATCGCGCAATTAAACTGAGAGTATTTCCTTTCAGCCAGCCGAGAATTCCGCTCGTTCGTTTGCACTAATATTTCCTCTCTTATGTTCTTCTAATGAATGCATTGGATATTTCAATAAATTGCCGGCCAATTGGATCGTCGATTATTGTTATCGGTCATTGCATTGCACTTGTTAGGAATATTAAGCATCTATTCAAGCTTCGAATCGTCGAGGACCTATGGGATATCCTGGAGTGTCCTCTCGCTACATATGGCTATACTGCTTAGCTTCTGCTTCTGTTGCCGTTGCTGTTGCGCCACAAGCACAACACAAACAACGACCGGCGAAACTTCCGATTGCTGGGTTTTGCTGAACCCTTTTTGTCCTGGCCCAGCCTGGTCCGTACCGTCCTGTTCCATCATAACGTTCCATTGAGCTTTATTAAGCGTTTAGCAGATGCCTTTCGAACCTCGTGCCTATGTGTAAAAGCAATTCCGACACAAACTGCGCTTTGAATACATTTGGCAAAATGAACAAGAGCTTGTGTTTTTCGTATAGCCAGGATATTGATGGTACCATGAATGGAGCGGGTCAGATTTTAGGTTATACGCCGGCCGACGCTCCACTGTATAGAAAACCGAATAATGGAAAATTTATAACGTGGCTGCAGCTGCATCGAATCGACGCCAGCGACTCTGCCTCGAACGCATATGACTGTATCATGTCCTCGGACAAGAGCAGCCTACACCGAGAAAGCCTGAATAGAGCCTGAATATAGGCTGTTCGTAATAAATATGAACTAATCACTACATAATAAAAACCTAATGGACATCGACTGCAAGTGATTTTTTTGCGCCTGTATTTCACCGGATAGCTCCAATGGAATTTGAGAGCGTTAGGCGTTATTAATTGGATGAAATCAGGTGGCACAAAATAATCGAGTCCTTTATGGCTCAACACTTTCAATCGACACATCTAATAAGCTTGGATACGGTTCTATCTAGAACCTATGACTACCCATAGCTCTACCCGCAATTGCATCCAAGTTTCCCGAACACTCCCACGCGCACACATTCCAAACAAATAGAATAGCAGAACATGCATCTATGTACATCGAATCGAGTCCGACGAGTATCTTTCACTCTCATTTAATCGAATATAATTGTAGCTAAAGTTTGTAGCGAATGACTAGAGCTTGTACCGGACACTAACCGGTCGCGTGTCGATCACACCATTACCTATTTTTGTTCAGCCTTGTTCAGTGACGTGACATTGATTGATTGCTCGCGTGATTGAAAAATCAAAATCAACAGTGCAGAAACAATTCAACGGTTAAGCAAACATTCATTGCAAAACGTACAGGACTAGACATATGGGCACAAGCCTACACAGGATCTAGGTGCACGAATATATAACGTGGTCGCTACTCCAGATAGTTGACCTACGCGCAATCAAAGGATTATAATCGGTTATATTCAAATGAAGTGAAGTGAAAAGACTTTTTCGAAAAAAATACCCAAAAACCTTGCGATTATACGGTTCGAACAATTCTTAGAATATTGTAGGCCTGGTAAATATTAACGCTTTTCTTCATCGTTTGAAGTTTAAGGAGCGAGTTATTTATCGCAAATACCTTGCTATTGCATACCTGTGCATAATTATCTTGATTAGCTGAACGAGCTACCAGGAAGAGTTTGATTTAATCTCTAAGCTACCAGTCAGATCTTAAGTTATTCATTTGTGAAAATTTTCGCATATTTCTTGAGCAATTACTTGCGTAAGTTTCTTGCAAAAATTTATGTAAAAAATCAACAAATGCCAGGATTTGGGGCACAGTGAATTTTCAAATATCAAAGATATTGGCTCATTTTCCTTCTTAGTTCTACGCGTGGGATGGAATTTCAAAATTTCAATAATAAAAGGTCTATTCACCTGCTCTCTCCACAGCCGTCCTCACTTTCTCTTGAATGGCTTCTTCACAACAAAGATGAGTAGAATTGGCTCATTAAATAAGTTGTATGAGTTTTTGCCTTAGTTTTTAATCTTTTGTTATATTGAGTGAGCAAATATACACATGATTCTACGTTTTTTCTAGATGTCGCTAATTCTCCTCTTTTTATATTAGCTTCATATGGCAGCACTTTCATCTGACTGATGTGACAGCAAGCTCCCCCCATACCCTAGGTTGGCCCCTCCCGGAAAAATAAATATTTCCAAGAGCAGACACTTAAGTTTTCGTCCCTTTGGTTTTTGTGGCTGCAGCAAGAGCTGTGTAGTCCAGTAGTGTAAGCCTATACCAAAGCATACACACTACTTATAACATAGAGACTGTGTTATTTGCGCTATTAGTTACGATGTTATGGGACTTATCTCGAGAAATGGACGGCAATTTTTAATTTCGACAAGTTATACGTTCAGTTTTAACGCGTTAAGTTTAAAAGCGCCTCGCCAATCATCCTTTTTCTATTAAGATTATCTGTTCATTCATAGGCAATAAACGGGTATTTAAATAAGAACTCTTTTATAAACTAGCGTTGTATGCAATTATGTATTTCACAAAACATAGTCGAAGTATTAAAATGGTAGGCAATAAGGTAATTAACGTAGAATACAATTTTCGAAGTCATTTGGAGAACAAAAATCGCATCCCTTCAATTTTTATCCTACCTATTCAAGACAATGTTGTTTATTGCTAGCAATTTTCGCAGCGCTTACTCTTTCTTGATGGGATCATATACAATTAGCATGTTCATACCTAACATTAAGCAAAGCAAACACAGTCTTATTCCATATTTGAGAGCATGTATCTTTGACTTTTGCGTATGATAAAGTATACTTATTAAGTTTGAGTCAAAAAGTCCATACTGAACAGCTCGGAAAGTCCAATATTGCTGCTGTAAGCCTTTTGACACCACCACAACAAAGACTACACCAAATTTGCATCCCGTTAAAATATCTTACTCTATAACTTTGGTTTTGATCCAATGAAAGCATTGGTGGTTATAAGAAAAAAAAGGGTGATTGGAGTTACTTTCCACGAATGTATTAAATTTTTTGAAATTGATATATTTTCGGCTTATTTTCACTATGAAATCATTATTATTCGAAAATTTAATAGTACCGATTTTTAGGACAAAAATGAATCAATTCGTTGATGCTGCCAGGGCGGACCTAACATTACGACCAAATTTCTGACTTACTTGGTTTACAATCAGGTTAAATGTGTGTGAATTTCATTATAATTTGATAACTGCATCAGAAGTTAAAAGGCATAGCACTTCAATTTCACCGAGCGTTTTTTCATGGCGACACAACCGTCATATAGTTCCTATCATATGCATTAAACTTTTGTCAGACCTATATCTACTCAAGACCAATATATCCTGTGAATGTTATCCGGCCGCGAGACGCCGTACACGCAAGTACCAGGTGGTTGGGAATTTCACAAGTTTAAATTTAACTGTATATCATTTGCATTTTATTCTAAAAGCCGAAAAAAATACCAGGGAGTCAATGTTGTGAAAGACTTGTGTTTACGTACTTATCGTAGCTACAAGGTTGCCCAGACATTATTTAATAACGACAGAAACTTATTTTTTATGCCCATTGATGAGTCTTGTAAATTTCGTGATGATCTCATGACTCGGTGTGAAGCTATCACAATGCGAAATTTTCCATAGAATTTCCATTGTCGCCAAAAATACACCAAAATTTCAGCTCGACCAAACTTCGCGATTTGGATAAATTCTCCGGATATTAAAATTCACGCACAATGTGTTGAAGGACATACTGCATACAATAATAAAAACTCAACAATAATAAAACTCTAATAGTGCTTGGAAAACAGTAAGTGATATGGTGCTTGAACAGTCTTAGAATATTGTCAAGATGAATCGAAACTATTTGGAAAAGGTTATCGACTTTACGACGTGTCCTAGTCGCCAAGGACGTGCTTTCAGAGGACATGATGAAAGTGGTGCCAGTGATAACCGTGAATTTTTTTTTGGAATTTTAAAAAACATTTAAAAAACAAGATTACGAACTAGTGTAGAGGCAAAACACAAAATGAATTAATAAAAACAATTTAAATAAAAAAGTGCGGACTAACATCTATTATGGCAGACGAAGCAAGGGTCCACAAAATGGGACAACTCTTCGTGGTTGTCAGATTTGCTAAATAGCTAGCAGTCAAAGAAAGGTTCTTAAGCTTCGTAGACTGTTCAGGAGCTAGAAATGCCTCGTATTTAGCAGATATAATTTTGAGCCTATGATGTTGGTAGTGTCAAAAAGGTGGTGTATAAATCTAAATTAAGATGAAACACTCTGTAGCCACATTTGTACACTGTCTAGCTCATAAAATTATCCTTATTGTGATGGACACCCTTTCACAATCGAAACGTGTGCAACCTTTTTCAATGCCATCGAATCCCTTTACCTACACATTTCGAAGCCATCAAAACACCAATTGTTAAAGCAGCTTGAAGAGGCAGTTGGTCTAAATACAAGGCGTGAAATGAGAAGTTTAAGCTCAACTCATAAGTCATTGAAATTCCACAACTGCAAATATGTCATCGATAGCTAGTGAACTATAAAAAACAGGCTTAAGAAAAAGAAATGAATGCAGGAAAATACAACGACTCAGTTTATGCATTGGGGATCTTTCATTCAATCAGTAATCCTAAGTTTGCAGTAAATCTTTTCATCTTTTACTATGTTCTTTCTATGCCGAACATGTTAAGCACATATTTCCAAACTAAAAATGTGACTCCTAGAGACATTTAGCCTCGGCAACGCAGTTGGGGCTACAAAGATATCTCTGCAAACCAAATGGCTCGAAAGGAGTAAGTAGAGCACTGTTCACCCTGGCAAATTATTTATGCTTTTTCTAGGTTTTCTAGGTAACAAAAAATTGAAGCAATATATCAATTCCTTCCTTGTAAGCTTAATATGCTCCAATTTCTTCCAAGATATTTTGAAAGTAAGCTATCCTCTTCTTCAAGTATCAATTGAAATATATTTAGCTTCTAAATGAAAAAATAGTCTTATATTTCTAATTATTTCCATTCTATTCCCGTATAATTCATACAGGCGTTCGTTTCTTAGCGGTAATAAAAAATTCATGTGTAGTTCATAACTACTATTCGCACTATATATATATGTGATAGTAGCTCATACGTATTCACAGACAAGAAGTTTATTTGATAATGCATTATGCATTAACAAATAACAAAGAATAAATTAACAAACATATAATGTATTAGTAAATTATATAAGTTGTATGAACAGTACGTGTATCTTACGGAAGACAAAATCATCGCATGTTTTGAATCTTTCGGTCCCTGGCCCCTGCCAGATTCTAGGTCACTGCACGCCTATGGTTCAGAGACAAGTATGTTGAATATCACATGAATTAAAAAGAAAAGATATTGAGTATCGAAAAACCATTGGCAAAACACTGCTTGAAAGGCAACAAATAAGGACAATATTGGATAAGGACAATATTGAAAACAATATTGGACGAAACAGGTCCATAATAGTCAAAATGAGACATGCATTGCGGCATGGCTATGGTCCGTATTTGAATAAGGTATGATCTATGATATATTGCTAAAACAGATTGATGCTATTGCTGACGGCAATTCGTGCTTTTGAAACAAACTTTACAGTAGCAACGAGCCTAATATGAGAATAAGCAGAAAAAACCCTAACGTATTCTAACCGCTTGAAAACTGATTTTCGAAGAAATTGTCTCTGGGTGACCCAAAAACGTGGAAAGACGTAATACGTTTTTTTGTAGTATCATATCAGCCATTTCATACCCAAAGCAACAAAAATCATTTCTCGACAGCATCTCCTGTAACATAAATGATGAAAATACTCAGTGCTGGCGACACTTTTCCAACGAAGCAGCAATAAGTCTACTAACCTATTCTTTGAATTTCCTTTTCTTCCGAGTATAGCATCGAAAGTTTCAGCGATTACACGATGTTTTAGGCTGCCATTCAAAAATTTTCAAATCTCGGTAAATTTAAACATGAGTTCCTTCTTTTTATTGTAAATGCTGAATGGCTGCGTTGGAAGTTATAGTCGTGAAAAGAATTTTAGGGCTACCACCCGCAATTTTTTTCAAATTTTCGAGCCTCAATATTTGTTGTTGATTGTCATTGCAGGATCGTCCATATTTGCAAATTTAATGACAAAATCGCTTAGCAAAGAAATGGGAAAAAATACAAAAATTGCTATAGCTGACAGCCCTTTCATGATTTTTCTACGAAATTCCTATAAAATTTAGTTTATAATTAGGCAGAAACGTAATCTCAAAATTAACTACATGAATTTCGTTTTGATTTCATGACTGCATCGGAAGTTATAAGGAAAAAGCTTTATTTGAATAAGCATACTTACAAGATTCAGGTGACAAAAACTTCCATAGCTGGCAATTCTATCCTCATTTTTCAACCAAATTTCTATCAAATGTGGTTTACAGCTAGGTTTAGTTACCGTGTGAATTTCTTTAAAAATTAATGACTGGATCGCAAGTTATAGGCCAAAATGTAGCAATTTTTCAAGATGGCATCACTACCACAGGGCTTCCCCCATTTCTAAATCACTTTTATCAGACCTGGTCCTAGTTAGCACCAAAATGTCCAGTAAATTTCATAAAGATCTGATTGTTCGGTCGTCAGTTCTCGTGAACAGAAATTTCGAGTGCTGAAAAAAGGTAATTTGATGGCAGGTTGCCATTCTTGTGCAACTCCGAATCTTGAAAATTTCAAATTGACATGGTAAACGAAGGATTAATTAAATAAAAAAAAAGCAAAAATTTTTCAGGAGGGTCGATGATTTGAAGGATTTTTTCCACGTGCCTGCCGTAGCTACAGGGTTGTCCGCACAGTTTTGAAAACACACGTGTATATAGTTTTAGTTAACTTTAATACGCTCTACAAACTTCACTCTGATCCAATGTTTCTGTCAAAAGTGATGACAAATCGAATTTTGAAAAAAAATCCTTGCCTACTTTTAGGCTCTCAGCGTCCACATAGGGTTCATAATTTCCAATTTTCCTTGGGTACATAATTTTTCCAAGCACAAAACATACTAAGTATTCATTACCAATACTTGTTTTTAACAAAAATGTACTCGGCACAGAAATAGAGGGGTACCTGAAAATTCAATAAAATGCTCGCTGCCGCCGCCAAAGGGTTAAAGATATCGTTATTTTGATTATTTCTTATATAAGGTGCCGAACAAAAGTGTACGTGCACCACATTAAAAAGCGGAAAATTGTTAAGTATGGCATAAATAAAAAATTGTGGTATTGTAAAATAAACATAACCCTTTGTATAAAAATATTTTATTGAAAGTGCATGAAACTTCAGTTTCTATGAAAAAAATTTCACAAAAAATAGAATATCCACAGATAACAAATAACGGAAGTCTACGCACACTTCTAAGAAAATAATAAATAAATAGCAAGCGATACCTCGAATGTTTCAAGACCCTTTATATTTGTTTTGGCTAACCGTGTTCAACCGAATAATCCCACATTCTGATATTTTGAACAGAAAAAATTCAACATTATTTAATTGATTTTGCATCCAAAAAGAAAGAAATCCTATTGAAAATTTTCAAAATGATCTTTTAGGTGAGCGGTCTTCAATCAAAAGACATAGAAAAATGAGGATACATAAATTGAAAAAATTATAGCTGCCAAAGAAATTTATAATGCAATCATTACTCATTCTTTAGATAGATATAAATTTACAAATCATCTAAGTGTTTGCAAAATGTACATTTCATAAAATTTTTCGAAATTTGCAAAAGACTTTCTTACTGATACCCTCCAATGCAGCTAATGCGTACCCTTTTTAGATGCAGTACAGCTAAGATCAGAGCTAGAAATTATATATAGAAGATCAGACGTTCGAAATATGTCAGGAGCTGTTTATCTTCTATAGTTCATTATTGAAAATGATATTCACACTATTTTCCCAGCTGCTTCCCAAATTCTCAAACTCATCACGACAGTATACCAATGTCAACAGCTCTTTTTTCACCCAAAAGAGAACAAAAACTTTTTTACGCTCAAAAATGTGTCAAAAGAGATTAATAATTTTAGCCATGCTCTCGATCGAAAAAAAGATGTTAAGGAAAACACCAAATTTCAGCAATTCAGTAATTGATAAGTTTAACTTTTTTTACTACAGTAATCTTTTTATTATGAAATTCTTGTATTATATAATAGGTTAATGTGTAATGATAAAAATGTATTGTTTTAGCTTATTTAGCTAGTTAAATCTCATGATCAGTTTGTTTAATTTAGAAAATACTGACCCCTCAGGTCAATAGCCACTAGCCGCCACTGGCTTGAACATTGAATACTTCCCTAATATGTGGAAGCGAACGAAAATTATATGCATCCTTTTTTATCAAATTTGGGAGCACTAATATCTTGATAATACCCGACCAATCTTACTGCTTTCCAAACTAGAGAAACTTCTGGAAACAGCTATCTTTTCTTTTCTCAACAAATCATTAGCCGAGAAAGAAATCATTCCAGATCGGTAGTCTGGCATGAAGGGACGCTATGGCAACATTGATTTCTTATAGCTCTTCACAATTGACATAAGAAGATCTCAATCCAAGGGTAAATTCACAATAATATGTCCCATAGACGTGTAGAATAGACATGGGTAACGCAGCGCTGCGCCGCGCAATTGCGTTGAAGCACTAGCCATGATACCACTGCGCTGATACCGATTATCGGTATCAGTAGCGCAGTAACGCACTTCGGTATTAGTAGCTCAGTAACGCACTTCGGTATCAATGGTGTTGGCGCTGCCGCTTTGCAATACCAACACCATTTGGCTTGGCGCTATGCTACAGCGCGGCGCAAAGATATGAGTTGAGAATACTTACCATAAGTCTGTTTGAGCAATAGAATTTCATTATGCTTCAATACTACAACTAAATAATACCTTTATGGTATATTAACGCAATGATGTTAATACTTGTCTAATTTACACTTATCAAAAAGTCAGGCGTACGCACGTTTGGAAAGATACCTGAATGGGTACAAGCTGCGCCGCGCAATTGCGTTGAAGCATTAGCCACGATACCACTGCGCTGGTATCGCTTGTCTATTAGCCATGATACCACTGCGCTGTATCGCTTGTCGGCATCAGTAACGCAGTAACGCACTTCGGTAGCAATGGTGTTGGCGCTGCCGCTTTGCAATGCCAACACCATTTGGCTTGGCGCTATGCTACGGCGCGGCGTAAAGATATGGGTTGAGTATACTTATCTCAAGTCTGTTTGATGCAAAGCAATATACCTACGTGTACGCACGTTTGGAAAGATACCTGAATGGGTACATACTATAGCCTGGGTATTTTAGGGTAATTTATATCGGAAAATTAGTAAGTTCAAATGTGGTTTGCTCTCGTTCCATACAAGCTTTTTCAATCATGTTTTTTTGAGTGAATCATAGCGTCATGGTATTAGCGCAATGGTATCAGCGTATTGCGCTGATACCACTGCTGGCGCCGGTATCAGTGTATCAGCGCTTCAAAATTTGCTGCGTTACCCATGTCTAGTGTAGAAGGCTTTTGATTCAGTCTGAATTAACTGCCTAGTCTAGTTTATACTCTTGACTTTCCTAAATATCATATTTCCCAATTATCTTATTTCTGCGCAGAAGATGAGCACTCATCAATTTTAGGTTCATTCATTTTAATTCTGGCGTCCCTCAGGACTCTATCCTTGGCACCATTCTGTTCAATATCTTGACCTTCGACATCCCTGGTGTGTTAAGTTTCCATAATGTTAAAATAAATTTCTACGTAGATGATTTTCTAGCTTGGTGTGACGCCCACAATGCAAGGATAGCATTGTCTAAACTGTACATACGACTCCTAGTGCGGTATGAAATTAGCGCTTAAAAGAGCAAATTCATTTATTTCAGGCGGCTAAAACAACCATACTCGAGACAACACTCTAAATATCCTTTCTATCAGGTCTCATATACAAATGGCATGATGAGTACCCTATTGTTCAAACCCGCCCCAACATCAAAGAAAGTGAGGGTCTTATAAACACAGCGATCATCAGACCAATCATTCTATATGGCAAACCGTTATGAAAGACCACTTAAATAATAAGAAAGAAGGTCATTGGGCAGTTTGAGCGTCGTGTCCTTCGCTAATGCACAGGACTTTTCATAAGTTAGTCTTGGAGATACTTTTGAAAAAAAAGAAGCTTTTACGTCAGTCAGCTTGTGTTGAAAAGGGTATCATCTGTACCAGCCGTAAAGCGCAGGAACGGTGTATAATACTAATTTACTGGTCTCCAAGAATCTATTTCACCACCGTTATTCATATAACAATCATTTTACAAGCACTCACTGCATATCTACTCTAGCATTATAATATAGATTCATGTATTGCGAAGGCTGAATATGAATTTGACGTTTTATTCAAAATTTTCAAATTTAATATAACATTATCATTGCTTCCTTCCCTATCACCCAATCAATAACCGACACTCCCGCGTAGTAATTTTTCTTTTGTACACGCTCACTTTTCCGCGCGAGTCCGATAAGATTGAAGAAATAATTTGACAAGAGGAATTTTCATTACTACCAATCAAGCAAAAAAATGAAAGACAATCTCATTCAGGACGAAATTGCGCCTAATAAACGAGATAGCTTAACAAATTAGTGAATCCATTAATCATCATGAACGCTATACGTTACTCCATAGCTTATTCATAGGCTGAGGCTACGGAAGATTTTATCTAAGCATGGTATGGAAGTGTATGGGAAGATTAAATCTGTTTCTTTACACCCTGGTCACACTCAATCTTCTTTTTTTGTAGTGTTCGCCCAGGACATCGCCACCGTGTCAGTCAAGAAATGAATGAAGGCTATATCTGATTTTCTTATAAAATTAAGATATCGGTAACACCTACTTGCCTCACACCGAGACGAAGTGTGGCAGAGTAATCAATTTGGAAGCAGGAGGCCAACAAGTGGAAGTTAATTCCTTCCTCCTTGGATAGATTCAACACCCCTATCGTCCAAATTGATTATAACAATCAGCAAACGTGAAACCGTGAATGAAAAAACTGCTTTCTTCAATTCTGCATTATAATCAGGAAAATCATAGCCCAACACCCGAAAAACAACACAGTTTGAACTAATTAAACTAGTAAAAAAAAATCACTCTTCGAATGGAGCAAGAAACGTTAAAACTGCATTCGATAGAAACTGGAGAAGCACAAGTGTCTTATAAGGAAAAACAGAAAATGAACAAAAAAGAAATCAAAAAATCGTTTGCAATAAAATGCAGACGCTACCAATTATGGCGTTCTTTATACGAAATCACTGAAACCTAATGTTCCATTCAATTTCAGTTTGGTTGAGTGTGTGCTTCGTTCGAAATCGAATTTATTATGCAGAGTTTCGATGCCAATAAAACAAAAATGCGCCTTTAAAGTTGAACTTTTAATATTTTTCAGATCATATTTTACAGAGCGATTGATGCAGTGAATTAACATTTATACTTTTAAAAATTGACTGAGTTATAAATTCAAATTTCCAGAATGCATAGCATAAATATTGAAAATTATTCGAACCATTTGAAAATTCAAAAAATCATCATATATTTATTTAATGCTGATTTGAATAAAAAATGAGTACATTTAGCTATTGAATAAAGATTATTTCCAAAGAACTGAATTCGAAAATTTGTATATACTCGTATTTGTTAATACTCAGCAAAATCGACGTTTATATTTCATGTAGAATACATCTAGTTTCTGTGGCTGTTTCTTTTTTGAGAGAGTTAGAGCTTTAAAAATGTCTGAAATTAAAGGATAAAAACTTCCAATCTTTAGGTAAGTCTTCCAATCTTTGTCATAAAACTTTAAACCTAGACTAATTGTTCCTGGTCTAGATAAGACTTTTTCGTGCGCGGAATTCTATAAGGATATCTCATCGTTAAACTGTGTAAAGTTGTTTTCTGCATAAAGTTAACAGAATAAAGAATAAGAATAGACAGAATAAAAAATTTTGTATTAAACTCGCTTCGCCGAAAATTCATATATATATATATATATATATATATATATATATATATATATATATATATATATATATATATATATATATATATATATATATATATATATATATATATATATATATATATATATATATATATATAAAATGATTAAGGGAGATAATCTCTGGAGTGGCCGATCCGATTGAGCTGAAATTTTCGGAGGACATAGATGTATATAGTGGGTAGGTGCATGACTTGTTGGAATTCAGATACCTTTAACCTTTTGGCGGCGACGGGCGTTTTGGTGAATTTTCAGGTGCTCCTATATTTCCAAGCAGTGTAAATTTTTGTTAAAAAAAGTATTGGGAATGAAAAATTATTATGTATTTAGCTTGCCTATGATAAAGAATTGAAAGTTTTTGAGCCGTGTGTTGATTAGGGCATTAATCCCGAGATTGAAATGGTGATCCCGAAATTCGGGATTAGAATTTCCGTGATCCCGAGATAATCCCGAGATTTCGGGATTTTAAAAAAGAACTATATTTTGGGAATTTAAACAGATGTATTGGCTTATTTGTACTCAATTAAAACTTTGTTTCAAATATATAAGCATAAAACCGGAAGTTAAGTTCATTATAATGTTAAATTTATGTACATATGTACATGGGTGCTAGCAAGTAAAACCTTAATCTATAATTGCATCTAATTTAATCTTATGATCTAATTTCTTCTTATCTTCTTGTCCAATAATTTCTCCTTATTTGGTCTGATGGTTAATTATAAAATTAGTTAAAAACGAATTAAAATTTAATCAACATATTTCCATACCATTTAACCCTAGAATGGTACGGTAAATTTTTGGATGATTTTAGGTGCATGTTTTTACTAATAAGAAGGCAACAATAGTATTATGTACATGTTTTATTTGATCATTAAACATAAAAAGATTATATAGCTTCTAGCCTCATGGCAGTCAGAGTGGCTAACTGGTTGATGCGCGACGAAATATATACCGAATGGGAGCAAAAATTACTCATGGGTACCATTCTAGGGTTAAATAACAATTACAAAATAATATTGTTTTTCAATGAAACAAGTGATAAGTAATAATATCGATCGGCTCTAACTGCTGATTCGTTTTGAAAGTATGCTCGTAATAAACATAATTCGTCAAGAGTTTCAAAATTTAAACTACACCTGATTTTGCTGCACATATATCTAGCTGCTGAAAAAGATATTTCGGGTTCTACACTTCTACGCCAGTTGCAATAATCAGCCCTAAGCGCCTCCGTTTTCATAAAACTATATTTTTTGGCATTAAGTTCTGGGTTGTTTGCTCAATTCGTAATGATGAAACTTTTCTAATTCTCAAAATGGGTTGAAATTTATCAATCCCGAAATCTCGGTAATCCCGATAAAAAATTCGGGATCCCGAAAATGTCCAAAATGAGTCGGGATCCCGAGATCCCGAAATCTCGGGATTGCATGCCCTAGTGTTAATGCTGAGTGCTTAAAAGTAGGCACGGATTTTTTTTTAAATTTTGTTTTGTCATAACTTCTGACAAAAACATTAGATTATTGTGAAAATTGCAGAGCGTATTGACATTGACGAATATTTGACACATATGGATTTCCAAGACAGTGCAGGTAACCCTGCAGCTACGGCAAAAAAAACCCTTCATATCAACGGCCCTCCTGAAAAATGTTTGCTTTTTGACAAAAATTTCAAATCATCGATAAATATTAACTTTTGTCCATCATGTCAAATTGAAATTTTCAAAATTCCGATTTGCACAAGAACGGCAACCCTTCGCCAAATTACCTCTATTTTCAGCACTTGAAACTTCTGTTCCCGAGCACTGACGACCGGTTTATTCAATCATAATGAAATTTGCAGGACTTATTGGTATTAACTAGGACCAGGTCTGATAGATGTGATTTTGAAATGCAGGCAACACTGTGGCAGTGGTACCATCTTGAAATATCACTGAGCAAAAAAAATGCTTTTAATACTATAACTTCTGATTCAGCGATTACATTTTAATAAAATTGGCACAATATTTGGACCTTACTTTAGACAACATTTGATGGAAATTTGGTTGAAAAATTAGAATAGAGTTGCCAGCTATAGTGATTTTTGTCTCCTAAATCTTGCAAATTTACAAAAAAAAATAAAGCTTTTTCCCCTATAACTTCAGGTCCAGTCATGAAATCTAAACGAAGTTTATGCAGTAAATGGACTTTAATGTAAACCAAATGTTGTAGGAATTTCGTAAAAAAATCATGGAAGGGCTGCCAGCTATGACCATTTTTGTAATTTTTTGGCATTTCTTTACTAAGCAATTATGTCATTAGATTTGCAAATGGCAATGATCCTGCAATGAAAATTAACAACAAATATTAACGTTTTAAAAATTTGAAAAGTGTTGAGGGTGGTTACCCTAAAATTCTTTTCGCCCGTATAACTTCCAGCACAGTGATTCAATCGAAACGAAATTCACAGGGTGGGTTTAAGTTAACGTGAAGCAGATTTGGTAAATACGAGTATTTTGCTTTGCTACTAACACAGGGTAACCAGCATCAGACATGTTCGTAAATATTGCACCAACAGATGCTTTAAATTTCATACTCAAATGTAAAGCATTTGCAATCAAAATAAGGAACCAATTTCTAAATTTTCCGAGTTTTGAAAATTTTAGGCAGCCACAAACAACGTATAACCGCTGAAACTTTCGATGAAATTCTGCGATGAAAACGAAATTCAAAGGATAAGCTGATTTAATTATGAGCTTGGTATGATAAACTTATTGCTGCTTCGTTGGAAAAGTGTTGCTAGCACTGAACATTTTCATCATCTATGTTATAGTTGAGTTTTGTTGATTTGGATAAGGAATCGTTGATATGATACTACAAAAAAGTATACAACGTCTGTTTTAATTAAACCACTATAACCACTAAACCATAAAATATTCTAAATACAGCCAATTCTTCAATTAAACGCCGTCACTGATTAACGATTTAACAAATTTTTATTGTATTGGAATTTCAATTTTTCAATAAACGTATAAATTTTTCTAACAATCAATTTTTTTCTGCACCATCTAAATTCAAAGTCAACTGTTAAGTGAAAATTTCGGTACTTTCTTTTCTATACAACTTTCTCTTAATTCTCTTATAAGCCGTTCACACTCGACTCTAAATCAAGTAGATTTAGAAGCTGTCAAAGTTAATCAGGTAAGCGTTCACACTACCCGAAGTGATTTAGAATGAGGAGATTTAGAGAGCGAACTGTCATTCGAATTTGTGTGTACAATTTTTTTTGCATGAAAGTTGTTCAAAATGGTGCAGAAATATGCAAGAGCATTTTCTTTTCATTTTGTACAACTCACATTTTCCTTTTTTGTCCAATTTTTGCTATATTTGAACGAAATTCGAATGACATTTCGTTGAAATCTACTCTCCTTCTCACGGATGGAATTAAGCACGCTCTGAGAACAATTCAGCCGGGAAAAATTCACAATAGTACCTGATTTGTACTTGATTAACTCTAAATCTACTTGATTAACTCTGTTAGAAGGGGAAAAAAATGTATGGGTAATCAGGTCGATTTAACTTGATTTAGCTCTAAAGCGATCAGCTGATCGAAATCGCCTGATTTAGAGTCTAGTGTGAACGGGCTATTATTATATTTCCAGTTTTACCAGTATTTCTTTACTGTGAATATTAAGTGAAAAAATCAATTGTGAATGGATATTTAAACATGTAATGTCAAATGACAAATGTTATGTGACAACTGTCATCAGCGTAAACAACGATCGCAAACATTAGAAATTGATCTTAGATAAGTATATATTTTCCTTGTTTTGAACTCGATCCTTTGTTGCTTTTTCTTTTCAGGTTCCTGTTTTGGAGAGGCCACCGTCGCGTCGCAACATTCTATCCCAGATGAGGCGTCTGTAGTGCCTCAGTATTATCTATTGGGCTGACTTCTGAAATGGTAAGTATTAATTGGCTAATCTATTTTGATATATGTTGTTTGTATGTCACGTCCGGGTCTGGATACTATTTTGATCTAGATTCCTATCGTTAATGTGTTGTCCGATGTGCCGGTTAAGCTGATGCATTCGTTCAACTCAGTTTTGGCATGGTGAAGTTGTCCCACCTATGCTGGGCGTCCACCTATACCATCACTGATTTGTATGGAATTCCAAAGACGTCTCACGTTAAGTAGTTTCGCGAATTTATTTGATATGGCAAGGTCTCATGGAGGAGAGGGATGTGTAAGGAACAGTTTGATGGAAGGAATTAAAGGTGCATTTCTCATGATATATTTTGCGTAGGTACTAGTGCAATTTTTGTGACTGATCGTTTGTATGTCTTTCCATTTGACCATACGGTTACTACTCGTACTAGGGAATCGTTTCCTGGATGAACTTCTATAATTCTGGCTAATGGCCAACGATAAGACTGTAATTTTTCATCTTTTAGTATACACAAATCGCCCACTTTGAAATTGTTTTCTGTTGTATTCCATTTGGGTCTAAGTTGCAAGCGATTCAAATATTCGGTTTTCCACCGTTTCCAGAAATCTTGCGTTATCTTTTGCGTTGTCTGCCATCTATCGAGATGGTTGATATTGTCGCCTTCGAAATCTGCTTCGGGTGGTGCTAGTAGTGTATCGCCTATCAGGAAATGTGCTGGAGAAAGTGCCGTCGTGTCTGTTGGATCGTCGTTCAAGGGGCACAGGGGTCGAGAATTGAGGCAGGCTTCGATTCTAATTAAGATGGTGGACAATTCTTCATACGTTAGAGCAATGTTGCCCACAACTCGGCGCAGATGAGACTTGATAGATTTGACTACGGCTTCCCAGAGCCCACCAAAATGCGGCGACGCTGGAGGATTGAAATGCCACGTAACGCCATCATTGGCAAGTATTTCGGCAGCCCTTTTGTTGATTTCTGATAATTTGCTCAATTCAGCATATGCCCCGACAAAATTTGTTCCACAATCGGAATACATGTGTCCACTAAATCCTCGTCTTCCCATAAATCTTCGTAATGCTGCAAGGAATGCTTGTGTCGAGAGGTCACTAACGATTTCGATGTGTATAGCTTTTACTACTAGACAAATAAATATAGCCACGTAGCCCTTCGATGTTTTACTACCTCTTCCTCGCCTGTCTTTTATGTCGAATGGTCCACAAAAATCAACACCCGTATGTGTGAATGGACGAGAAATAGTTACGCGAGCTGCTGGCAAGTTTCCCATCAGCTGAGTTGCACCGTTCGCTTTGGCCCGAAAACAGCGGATGCATTTATGTACAAAATGTTTGATCCGGTTGCGACCATCTATCAGCCAAAATCTTTTTCTTAATGTGTTCAGCATTAGTTGAGTTTATCCATGCAAGGTTGCTTGATGGACTTGATGCAACATTAATTCGGTGAACCTTCCATTTCGTGGGAGAATTATTGGATGCCTTTCATCAAAATTCAATTGTGCATTTTTTAGACGACCTAGCACACGTATTAATCCAGTTTTGTCTATGAAGGGGTTTAATTTGATCAATTTACTTTTCTTTTCAATTGGTTTGTTATTCAAAAGACAGGCTATTTCTTTTGAGTATTCACTTTGTTGAGCGTGTTTGATCCAGAATTCAAATGAGTGTCGCAGCTCTTCACTGGTTAAATATGGTGGATTCTTTATTCGATTTATTTTCGATCTGCAAAAACGGAAGCAGTACGCGGTAATTCTAATTAGTTTCGATAATGTTGAATATCTTTGTAACCAAGTGTCTAAGAAACTTTCTGTGTGTATTCCTACATTAACAATGTAATGTTTTCGTTTTTCGACTTTAACTGATTTGATATCTCGCATTTTAGGCCATGCATCGATGTCTTCGGATAACCAGCTTGGTCCGTGCCACCATAGCTCATTGCGTATTAAATCGATTGGTTTTACTCCTCTGGATGCTACATCTGCTGGATTACATTTAGATGGAACATATCGCCATGGTATGTTATCAGTGTTCTCAAGGATGAGAGCCGTTCTATTAGATACAAATGTAGTCCATCGAGTGGGGTGACCTTTCAGCCATGCTAGCACGATCTCTGAGTCACTCCATAACCAGGTAGGTATGTTTTCAATTTTTAATGATGTTGTAACTTCTTTTAGCAATCGAGACAATAGTACAGCTCCGCATAGCTCCAATCGTGGAATACTAACTGGCTTCACTAGTGCCACCTTGGTTTTAGCCATTAATAGATGACTGTTGACAGCCGAGCCTGCACGCACTACCACATAGATTACTGCTGCGTAGGCACGTTGAGAGGCGTCACAAAATCCGTGAAGTTCTATTTTCGAGTTTTGTTGGTAAGCTACCCATCTTGGGATTTTAATGTTTTCTATTTCCGGTAATTGGCTCAATAATGTCATCCATTCCGTGTTTAGTGCAGTTGATATTGGTTCATCCGAATCTTGCCCAGATAACCATAGTCCTTGTAGTAAAATTTTAGCTGATACCATAATAGGTGCTATCCAACCTAATGGATCGTGGAGACGTGCAACTTCCGATAAAATTGAGCGTTTTGTGTAGGTTTCTAATTGCTTATGCCTTTTCAATCGATAGGTGAAGAAGTCTGCTAGCGGATACCACATTATTCCTAGCGATTTGTATCCATTATCCATATCCATGTTGATCGCATCTTGCATTTCGATGTCTTCAAATGGGATTCCTTCTAAAATTCGTTTGTCGTTTGTTATCCATTTTCTCAATTTAAAACCGCCAGAATTCAACAATTTAATGAGTTCGTCTCTTTTGATAATACATTCTTGTAGACTATTTCCTCCAGATAATAAGTCGTCTACGTAAAATTCTTCGAAGACTGCTTTACTTGCATTTGGATAGCTTTCAATTTCATCTATTGCTAATTGGTGTAAAGTTCTGATTGCTAGAAACGGCGCTGAAGTAGTTCCAAAGGTTACGGTAGTCAGAACATAGTCTTTAACTAAATCAGCTGGCTGTTGCCTCCAAACAATTTTCTGAAAGTTTGCATCTTCCGGATGCATATCTACTTGTCGGTACATTTTAGCAATGTTGGCCACCATTGCGAACTGCTTTAATCTCCATCTTATGAGGATTGATGTCATGGTGCTCTGAATGGTCGGTCCTGTCAATAATATATCATTCAAAGACACACCAGAACTCGTTTTCCTTGATGCATCAAACACCACTCTTAATTTTGTAGATATGCTTTCTTTCTGCACTGCGTGATGTGGAAGGAAGTTAGCTGTGCTGCGTATGTTTCCAGATTCAAACGTGGCTTCTCTACAAACGGGAACTTCCTTCATGTGACCTAGACATATATTCTTGCATTACTGCTGAATATTCTTCTTGAAGACTTCTGTCCCTTTCGAAGCGTTTCTCCATCTGTATTAAACATTTGATTGCATTTTCTCTGGAAAACCCTAGTGAATGTTGACTCTCTGTGCTTATAAATGGCAAGCGAACTTGATATCGACCGTTTTGCTGTCTCTTGACATTTACCTTATAGTGTTCTTCACATGCTTCTTCTTCTTGAGTAATGTTTTTTCCCGTTCCAACTTCCTCAATCTCCCAAAAATGTTTAAGTTGCTCACTAATTTTCACGTCCTCCTCTATTTGCACATTAAGTGTGTGCACTACTTGCGCGTTGTTATCGCTGAATCTACCTGATATTGTCCAGCCTAACTTAGTAAGTTGTAGCACTGGACCTAGAGTCAATTTTCGAATTTTTCCAAGTAATAACTGAGCGTAAGCTTCAGCTCCCAATAAAATGTCAATCTTGCTCGGTTGGTCAAAGTGAGGATCAGCCAGATCTAAATTTCCAATCTGTTTTCGAATTGATGTGGAAATTGTTTGCGATGGGATGAAATTTGTCAACTTTCTCAACACGAGAGCATCTACTTTCAAATATTCGTTTGTTTTGGTGCGAAGTGTAATTTCCAAATTTCCGTTCGTCGAAATACCCTTTGTCTCTCCAATACCAGCTACAGTGATGTTTGTCGATTGCCTTTTCCCTCTAATTCTTTGAGCTGCACTCTCTGTAATGATTGACGCCTGTGAACCTTGATCCAGCAAAGCGCGTAGTGTTATAAATCCAGTCGAAGACTCAACCGTCACTAATGCTGTTGCTAACAATACCGTTTTTGTAGCATTGCTAGTCGAAGAGTTTATCTTCGTGACTATTGTCACTGAAGTCGAAGGTCTATGATCCAAAGAAGTCAAAGTCGATGGTCGAACATTGTGTGAAAACGAGGTTGAAGGTTCTTGATTGAATTCTAAGGTCGGAGGCAGGTTATTTTGAGTAAATGAATTTGACGTCTGGTTTCTATGCCAAGATGAAGATTGCGACTGGTGCGGAAGGACTGCAGTTGTAGATACATCAGGTTTATGTAGAAGTGTGTGATGTGCTTTTTTACACTTGAAACATCTTGAAGTGCTGGGACAGTTTCCTACTAAGTGTCCTTTGTTCAAGCAATTGAGGCACAAACCATTTCTTTTTACCGTATCAAATCTCGTCGCATGATCTGATTGAAGAAAAGTGGTACATTGTCTCAAATGATGTGGCCCCTTACACGAAATGCACATAGTATGCTGCTCTTGTTTTGTCAAAAACACATTATGTGAAGATCGAGTGGGTTTATGTTTTTCTACCCCAGCAGCCTCTAATGCTCTAAAACGACGCTGCAAGAACTCTGTGAGGTCTTTAAACGATGATGTTTCTTTATGCGCGGCTTGCTGTTGCTCCCAAATTTGACGCGTCTCAGTTGGTAGTCGTTGAGTTGTCAAATGCACTAACATTGCATCCCAAATGTTCGCTACCTCTAAATTGACGATTGCCTGAACGCTGTCGTTAGTTTTATCGAGTAACATTTTAATAGACGAAGCGGATTCATTTGCATTATTGATGGCCAGCAACATTCTAAACTGAGTATTTAATAGAACGCGCTTATCATCATAACGTTCTATGAGCAACCTCCACGCTGAATTATAATTGGATTCAGTGATCGAAAAATGTTTGAGAAGTTGTTCAGCTTCCCCCGAAAGACTGCGTTTTAAGTATTGTAATTTCTCTACTCGAGATAAATTAGATTTGTTGTGAATCAAAGATACAAACAGATCTTTAAAAGAAGTCCACTCCCCATAGTTTCCGTTAAACTTTGGCAAGTTTATGCGTGGAAGTCGAACATCCATGTCATCGTTTGATCGACTGGATTGATTTTGTGTCTCATTGTCAGCCTGCGCTGCCTGTGCCCCTTGTTCCAACTTCAGATCTTCTAGATCTGTTTCGAAACTCAAATTGAGTTCTTCAAAGGATAGATACAGTTTATCTTTGAAATATTCTAAATCCACATCGGTTTGCTCTTTGACTAATGAAAGTATCTTCTGATGCGTTTCCAAGAAAGTTTGCCGAATTTCTTGCACTCGCGGGAGCAATTTCGTGGCATAAGCAAGAGTTTTCCGTGCTTTAGCATCCTTTTTGAAGTTACTTTGCATTTTATTTAATTGTTCGAGTAACAATTTCTGTTGAGTTAGCAACCGATCCATTTCGTTGGATTATAATTTTTGCGAGTTTCGATATATTTTGAAGTATACTTTGCACTATAAATGTAAATGTTGTACACTACAATTGATTACTGACACACTTATAACTGAATGAATGATGGTGAAATCTTCCTATCTGTCTAACTACTATGCCTCAATGACCCAGCTTATTGATTTGCTGATATCACGGCAAAATTGTCTCAAATCTATGCTATATGATTTCACACCATCAATTCGCACCCAATTAGCACTAGTATACTTAGTGTCAGTCAATCACGAAATTTTCATTAATCAAATTAACGAATGTATGTTCAGTCCTTTGTAATTGAGCAAGACTGATGTGTTTCTAATATTTGATATGAAATGCGGGAATATGTATATTGGCATATATGTAGAAGGATAAATGCAATGGAATGTAATAAAGGAATGGAATAAAGACTTACCAGACCTTCTAATTGCCGTTGCGATCCGGTTCGAAGGACCAATAAAATGTTCTAATTAAACCACTATAACCACTAAACCATAAAATATTCTAAATACAGCCAATTCTTCAATTAAACGCCGTCACTGATTAACGATTTAACAAATTTTTATTGTATTGGAATTTCAATTTTTCAATAAACGTATAAATTTTTCTAACAATCAATTTTTTTCTGCACCATCTAAATTCAAAGTCAACTGTTAAGTGAAAATTTCGGTACTTTCTTTTCTATACAACTTTCTCTTAATTCTCTTATTATATTTCCAGTTTTACCAGTATTTCTTTACTGTGAATATTAAGTGAAAAAATCAATTGTGAATGGATATTTAAACATGTAATGTCAAATGACAAATGTCATGTGACAACTGTCATCAGCGTAAACAACGATCGCAAACATTAGAAATTGATCTTAGATAAGTATATATTTTCCTTGTTTTGAACTCGATCCTTTGTTGCTTTTTCTTTTCAGGTTCCTGTTTTGGAGAGGCCACCGTCGCGTCGCAACAACGTCTTTCCACATTTTTTTGTCACTCAAAGACAATTTCTTCGAAATTCAGTTTTCTATCGGTTCTGATACGCTAGAGTTTTTTTTCATAAGCAAACATTTTTCGGAAAGGTCGATGGTTTGAAGAATTTTTTTTCGCATGCCTGCCGTAGCTACAGTGTTGCGCGCACAGTCTTGAAAGTACAGTTTTTCTCACATGTGTGCAGTTTTTGTCAACATTGATATGCTCTGCGAATTTCACGACGATCAAGTGCTTCTGTCAAAAGTTCTGAAAAGTCGAAATTTGAAAAAAATCCTCGCCCACTTTTAGGCACTCGATGCCCACAAAGGCTTAAGAACTAGGAGCGTAACCCTCGGTTGCTGGATGAACGAAAATTTCTACGCTTTTGGAATAAATTAACTAATGTAGCAACTGACCAAAACTTTCGATTGGCAACACTATCAACCACAGATGGTAGTCCCAGTTTGAAAGAAACCATATACCATCTAGGTTAGCTGACCTTTGCTTACGTGATGCAGTTGAAGTATAGCCAATTTTATTGGGACTATAATTTTCAACAACGCAAAACATTAGCGCAAACATTAGCAACACTTTGCAGCAGCATTGAATGCTAAGAAAAAAGTAAAGAAATAGAAGAAAAAAATTATAGTGTATGTTCCATGATTAAAATAGGTTATGCTTCATAATTCAAATTGAAAAGGAGTTAATTTATTAATTAATAATGATTTTAATGTGTATTTCCTAGTTTTTTAGAAATAGGCTAACAATCGACACTAGTAAAATTAGGTACGTGGTATTCAAGCTGATTAATAAAAATGAGATCAATCATAACCATTAGTATACAGAGAGAGAACATTGAAAGAGATTCAAAATATTTACGACTAATAATTTTTGGCAAATTATCTTGGTTTCTTAACAAGATAATACATTAATTCATCTTTTCCCCAAACCTAAGATACCGTTGGAAAAAAATTATTTGTCTCTACTCTCCCAAAACGCCTCAACAGCGGCCATCACTTCGCTATCATCTTCAAATTTCTTGTCCTGAACGTGTTCCTTGGGCCGTTGAAAAAGGTAGAAGTCATTGGGAGCTAGATCTCTCAAATAGGGCGGATGTTCAAATAGTTCGAACGCTGTTTCATGAATTACAGCCATCGCAACTGCAGCCTAGTGAATCGGTGCGTTGTTTTGATGAAACAGCACTACGGCTCGCAGCTTGCCGCGTCTTTTTTCCTTAATAGCCTCTCTTAATCTTATTATTTGGTCTGCGTAGTAAGAGCCTGATATAGTGGCTTCCTTTTCCAAATATTCCAACATAATAATTCCTTCAGCGTCCCAAAAAACTGATGCATCTCAGCCGAATTCGACACCTCGAATTTCTTCGGTGTCCGGGTCAGTTTCAGGTCATCGATTGCTATTTGGTGTCTGGATCAAAATGGTGGATCCAGGTCACGTCCATGGCTATGAAACGTGACAAAAACTTCTCCAGAACTTTTCGAGATTCACCTTCGAAATGTCGACCCGTTTCTTCTTTTGCTCGTCGGTTAAAAATAAATTACGAGATTCCCGTGACCTCAGCTACATACCTGATGGTCATTCTTCGGTCTGCCAACACGACATCTTCGACTTTTTTCAGGTTGTCTTCAGTGAGGGACGTGGATGTTCTTAACTTAAACTTCGTGGCCCAGCGTGCAACGGTGGAGTATGGAGAAACGGAGTACCCTAGTGTTTCCACCAAGTTGCTGTCTAAATCTTTGAGAATCTCGGATTTGGTTCACTAGAACGAATAGAAAACATAAAGATCCTATTCGATTAGCTATGGAAATTTATAATAGTTTACTAAACACTTTGAAGGATGCTAGATCTTATACCATTTTTGAAAAAACTGCCGAAGAATCACATATGTTAGGTTAGATTCCGCGGCTGTCTCCTTCAGCCAGACTACGGAGAAGGCACTCAAGGAACCATTCGGATGCCACATTACGTAATGCACAGCCCTTGTTAAAAAGAGAGTCTTTTTGAGTCCTTAATGAACTGGGTGATCTCCTTCAGGTCCACTGAAGCCACTTCAAATAGGCAAGTAAACAAGTATGAGTCAAGAGACTCGGAGAGAATACAAGAGACTTGCATTCTCACAACAGAAACGATGAATATTTTTGTCTGCATCCACTTACTATTGCCAATATATATTCGAGTTCCACTTTCGATGCATGTTAAGTCCTAGTTAACTTATATCGAACATGTAACTTATGATTTCAGTAAATAACATAATAAACCACTTCACTATGAAGTAGTCTGACTCAATCTATCTCCCTTTTTGCTTTCGCTTGCTCTTCCCCTCCATTTTTCCGTTCATCTGTAGCGTTTAATTTAATCCGTAAGCAAACCAATCCTTTCGTGTCCATAAATTCTAATTTTCGAACTAAATAAATACGATATGAAGAGAGAAGCACTTAATCCACTAGACAACTTTTTATTTCTTCGTCTTCATCTTCTTCGAAAAGTTCGTTTCATCCATGTACATACGTACTCTTCTTTTTAACCACTCGCTGCAAACTTTCTATCCATCCGGGTATATTTGCTGTCTGAATTCCCTTATCATAGCAAAGGATTTGCGTAGCACAAAACTCGAACGCAACTTTAGCTTCCAATCTCACCAACGACCAGCTGGCACATAGAAAAATATCATTTGGAACTTGGTTTGGTCGCTTCGAGGACAGACAGGACACAATGCATGCGATGTGATGCGAATCGTAAATGCTTATCACGTTTTCTGCCCAAAATATAAGAATGAAAAAATTCGATATTTTTATATCATTTAATATTGTTGCGTTCAGATTAGATTCTTATGTGTAGGCAAGCATATGAAAATATTGCCAATATGGATTGAACTTTGAATAGCTTCAGTAGGTCGAGATTGAAATGTATTTTGCCGGCCAATGAATGAAAAGCTCAGTGATATTAATAATATTACTTTGACGTAGGACTAATGTTTATTTGGAAGAGATATTGGAAATATATCAAAAATTATCAGGTGTTGGTTGAGGTGAATTTCAATGCATTAAGCGAGGTGGCCTATTTTGGTTTTTGTGGAATACAAGCCAGGATAAAGTTCTAGGTTACCAAAAATTTATTCAATTTTATTAATTAGATCTGTCTCGTAGTGAGAAGTGGGTTTGGAGTGTGAACTGTTGCGTAAATAATATTATTGCGTGCAATAAATTTCAAATAACATGCAAAAAATACATGAAATAAAAACGACAGGAGCCAGCAGGCCGAAATCATATGGCAATAGCAGTGGCGTGGCGTTCATGGAAGCAAGGGAAGCATTGCTTCCCTTTCATTTTACTGATATATATTTTAAATTAATTTATTTAAAAATCACGAGAAAAATCATGGACAGGAATTTTCTAAATAAATTTTCCCAAAAACTCATAGTGAACATCTTGCATGGCTAAGGTGGTAACACCACCGAATGAAAATATTGAGAGAACAAGACGGGTGGAAGCAACTAAAAAATTGCTTCTACGAGCATTAATTTCACTTCATGTAGACTGCATTGTGACGTCATTCAAAAAAATATGCTTGTACTGGCTGTTTGGAAGCAATGTAGAAATTGCTTCTTAGGGGAAATTCTCGTCTCAAGCGAGAAACTGAGAGAGAAGCCGCGTACATATGGTTGCTGTGGAACTTATTGTGACGTTCCCCATATAATTTGCTTGTGCGTATTTTTTTTTTTGAATGAGAATGTTTGCTGTAGTACCTACACACTATGTGAATTTTTGAATGAATTTGAACTACGAGATGTTTTAAGGGTTGCCAGAGACTGCTTGAATGTAGTTCGGTAGTGAAATTTCTGCTATATTTTACATATAAATTTGGTGAAGGTATTTTTAATTGGTGAAGGTAATTATTTCACCAATAGTTTAGAGTATTGTTGTAATTAAATTGATTTGAATTGTTTAGAATTGAGTGCGTAGAATTACTTTCTGGAATCGCATGATTTTTTAATTTTATACTTTAAATAGTGAGAGTGCAATCAAAAGGTTAATGTATTTATTTGTTCCGTAAATAGCATGGATTATAATTGCATAATTAGTGACCTTTTTAAATTTCCTTTTGGATCTCGATCTTTTGCGGATAAAAAGGAACTCATTGTTTTTTACTCTAATGCAAATTCACAGAGAAAATATTTTTGAATATTCTATCAACAATAAATCAGAAAATAGTTTAAAACAATTTTATAAATCAGTTTTTTTAGTTCTAACATTGCAAGTAATGAATGCAAAAGAGAATGTTACAAGAGCGCCCGCAGAGCGCAGTTTTTCTTCCTTAAAAAGGATTAAAACTTACCTCAGGAATAGGACAGATGAACAGTGACTAAGTGACTTGGCAATACTTTCCATAGAATAGGTTTTCTTAAAATAATGTTTGAGCGAGTAAAGTTTTCAAGACGTCATAGATGAGTTTGCAAAAAAAAAACAAAGGCAAATTGCATTAAATTTAAAATAGAAGTATGCATGAATTTTCTTTTCAAATTTGATTTATAATAGATTTTTTTTCAGCTGTCACTTCATTTATTTTAAATTTACTAGATTTTTTTTTAAATATAAATATATATGTTATTCGTTATGGGAATGTTGTTACTTTACTGTTATTTTTTATAAGTACTAGAATATTGAAATTTTCTTTATGCGTATAAACATTTAATTTGCATAATCACTGTGGTTGTTATTGTTGCCGTAGCTATATTTGCAAATGCTTCATTTACATAGCTTGCTGTTGCAACATAGCTAATTTATATGTTTGCCAATATTTAATTTTTGCAAATATATATTTAATGAAAAAATAATTATATATTGGTGGCATGCGAATTAGTACTGATAACAATACAGTATAAGTACTCTCACGTCCATGCTCGTAATTAATGGAAGCTTTTGTATTTGCAATGTTAAAAGTAGCTAACAAGAGGCGTTCCATTAATACGTAACAAATTTGAAGAAAACATAGCCAAAGTCAGTCATCGAAATGAACTAATTGCTTCCCTAAGGTAAACTATCACGCCACGCCACTGGGCAATAGCAATTTTTTTATTTTTTATTCTTCATCGAACTTAAGTTCTAAGACTACGTGACACAGGGCTATGATACTTTCTCGTCTTACGGGAGCCAATGTTGGCTGTTAATCCACAAAGACTATGAAGTCGTTTAAAAAAAAACTCATTGAAAACCATAAAACGATTTGCCTGAAAAAAACCGCACGATATTGAAAACAACATGAAAACCTGCACGGAAAACGCAGGGAGCAAAACATCAAATAAAAATTCATATTTAAAGGTGCAAGAAAAATCACACAAATTTGTCGTGAAAATTTGCACGAAAAATTATATATTGCATGCAAAATTGTATTAAAAATCGTATTATATATCGCACGAGAGTCATTTGAAATGAGTACCTTGAATAACATGAAAAGTCGTATGAAAAAATGGAACTTTCCAAACTGTATGAGAAATGAAATGCAAAGAAGAAAAATAAAAAATAAGCAAAATTAAAATATCATGAAAAAAACGCTCGAAAAATCGCCTTTATTATCGCATGAAGGGTGTTTGAAAAATCGCATGAAACATTGCGCGAATAAATTGCATAAAATATCACATGAAAAATCAGATATAAATCCCATGAAAAGTCGCATAGAATATTATATGACAAACCGCAGGAGAACGACACTAAAGGCTCCACAGAAAATCGCATGGAAAAAGTTACGTGAAAACGTAGAAAAAATGCACAGAAAATCGCACTAAAGATAACATTCTACATTCCGTGGCAAATGCTATGAAGAGTTCCTTGATAAATCGTTTGGAAAATCACAAAACAAAATAATCTTAAAGTGCACAAAAATCATATAAAAAAATGTTATTAGAATTACTTAATAAATAGCATTAAAATAAAATGTAAAACCACAGGATAAACCGCATGGGAACACACATAAAATTACCTCATGGAAAATCACATGGGAAATCGCTTGAATATTCGCACAAAAAATCTACTGAAAGTCGCATGAAAAGCGATTTTTCATAGGATTTCTATTGCAATTTTTCGAGCGATCCATCATGTGACTTTCGTTCGATTTGTCATGTGATTTGTCAAACGATTTTTATTGATATTTATTTTTTTTTTGTTCTAGCTGGCGAAGCTAATAATAAAGATACCGAAATTTCATTTTAAAATCAAATGCAATTTTTCATACGATTTTTCATGCCGGTTTTCCACGATTTTTCATGAGATTTTAAATACCATTTTTATTATTATTTTTTATAAGATTTTCACTGCAATTAATGCGACTTTTCGTTCGATTTGCCTTGCCATTTATCGTGTGATTTTTCTTGTCATTGTTCATGTGATTTTATACGCGTTATTCCATGTGATTTTTCGTTCGATTTTTGTATAGATTTCATGTGACTTTCCATGCGATTTTGCTTATAATTTTTTGCGTGCAATTTTTCAAACAAAGATCTTTGACATTTGCATTGTAACTTTTCATGCAATTTTCAGTACGATTTTTCATCCGGCTCTCTATGTGACTTTTCGTTCAACTTTTCAAGTTGTTTCTCACTGCTTAGAGATGTGCTTAACTGCTCTTTTTACTGAGCAGTGATCGCAGAGAGCAGTTTGAGCAAAGAGCAGTTTAGAGTAGCAGCTATTCAATCGCAACTGCGATTGCAGGTTTGTGCGTACGAAAAACTGATTGCAATCGCATTGTATGCTTACAATGTGACTGTATTTTTCCGTGGCGATGGATGCTCATGTTTAGAACAGATGTAATATATTTGGGAATACGTTGTCTGCATTAATTCGGCACTTGCTAGCAGAAGAATGTATTGCCAAGTGCTTGGTAAATCGTATAGTAGTTTTGTGGTTTTCAAAATGACATACATTGGGTGCAAGCAACGTAGTGAAATGCTATTATGC
This sequence comes from Nemotelus nigrinus, assembly GCA_947369275.1. NCBI lineage: Eukaryota > Metazoa > Arthropoda > Insecta > Diptera > Stratiomyidae > Nemotelus > Nemotelus nigrinus. The sequence continues at coordinate 151,701,022 of OX376373.1, forward strand.
ATGTACAGTATTATGCAGTGTGTAATTTAATTTCGAAGATTTATTTTTCCTGGTTAATCTAAAACAACCGGTTTTCCACTTCGCCTCACCGAAACATGAAGTTTGTCGAAAATTTTATTGAGAAATGATAACATTTTTACGTGTATTAAACATGCACCCAGTAGGGGGCCAGTCTCTTCGGTAAGGCTGGACATGAGTCACAACCCCGGTAGGGTTGGAGTGCAGTCACGAGCACCGCCGCAGAAGCCAACTGGCGAACCAAAAAGGACCTCCACATCTTTAGTGCTACTTTCAGTTTTTCGGGCGAATTTGATTTTAACGTATCTTAGGAACTAGGCTTCTTTTTCCCAGATTTGTATGGAAATTTCGCCCAAAACAACTCAGAAAGGTCCCCAAATTCATGCTAGACAAAAAATTTTTTTGGAAAATATGGACGTTTTTACCCAATTTCCCCTATCAAAAATTTTGTCGCCCTTAATATATCACTAATATACTCCCCGACCACTTTCAATCATCGAAAGCGCCATAAAGGCAGTTTTTGCCAAACTATGGCCAAAAAAACCCTTACTCCCCTACAAAACCGACATTTTTGTATCACAGCAATACTGCCCTACTAAGCGCAAAAGCGGTATCTCAATGCAAGCGAGTTTCGAGATAATTGAAGTTTTGTAAAAGTAGTAATATTGATATACCTCTAATTCCTTTAGTGGTTTGAGGTAAAATTGAGATAGGCAACCAAGAACTGGGTTCGTTTGGAGCTGGTGGAGGATTCTCTTTACTCCATTTTTCTCGGTGAGCGGTCTTCCGCTCTTGGATACATCGGGTGCTTAGATTTAGAAAATTTTCTTAAGGTGCTTTCCATATGTTTTAAATAAGATACCATTAAAAGGCTTAGTTCATTAGATGCGTATTGTTTTAAGCTTTCTAATGCTATAAAAATCAATTTTTCGATTTTTTTGAGATACCGCTTTTGCGCTTAGTAGAGCAGAATAGGTCTTGGCCCGTTATGTCCGAAACCACTCTAGCCCAAAATTGGCCGATTTTGTCCGATTTCAGCTACTTTTGCCGTATCTTCGAAAATAGGCCGCTTTTTCCTAGACTTGTATGGAAATTTCGCCCGAAATAACTCAGAAAGGACCCCGAATTCATCCTAGACCAAAAACAAATTTTTGGAAAATATGGACGTTTTTGCCCAATTTCCCCTATCAAAAATTTTGTCGCCCTTAATGTATCACTAATACACTCCCCGACCACTTCCAATCATCAAAAGCGCCATAAAGGCAGTTTTTGCCAAACTATGGCTAAAAAAACCCCTTACTCCCCTACAAAAACAACATTTTGTATCACAGCAATAAGTCTTGGCCCGTTATGTCCCAAACCACTCTAACCCAAAATCAGCCGATTTTGTCCGATTTCAGCTACTTTTGCCCTAAAAACCTTTTGAATAATTGAATAAAATATTTGCAAGCCCGAAAATACTCGCAAGAGTAGAAGAAAAGAAACTGAATTGAAGAGCATTTAAAATGTTCTGTATTGCAAAAGAGCAATGAGCAGTTGAACAGCATGAGCAGAAAACAATCAAATTGCTCACTGCTTGCCTCAAAACTTTCTGCTCAGCAAAAGAGCAATGAGCAGTCGAACAACATGAGCAAAACACAACCAAATTGCTCATTGCTCTTCATAAAACTTCCTGCTCTGCAATAGAGCAGTGAGCAATTTTTTGTTCTTTCCAAAGAACAGTGCGATTAGTAGCAGTGATCGCAGGAGCAGTCTCATCTCTACTCCCTGCTATTTTTCGTGGGAGTTTTTCAAGCAATGTTCGTCTTATTTGTAATGCAATTATTCATGCGATTTTCTGGACTATTCAATATGCGATTTTTCACGCGATTTTCAGTCGGACTTTGAATGCAACTTTCCATGCGAATTTTCATGCAATTTATTTGTACGTTTTTCAATTCAATATTTTTGTGTGATTTTCCATAATATTTGCCACGCAGTTTTCCAAGCGATATTTTGCGAATTTTCGGCTCAATTTTTCATTCATTCTCTTTGCTATTTTCGGTGTGATTTTGCCTAGCTTTGATGCGATTGTACATTCCAATATTTTTAATGTACTTTTAGTGTGATTTTTCATGAAATTTTAATTGTGATTTTCAATGAAATTTTGAATGCAATTATTAATATCATTTTCCACGCGAAAAACCAAGCGAATTTTCACTTGAATTTTCGTGCAATTTTTCATATAATTTTCCATGCATTGCTTCATGTTTCGTTCGAGTTTCGTGCAATTTCACATGCATCTGGTCATCAAATTTTCCTTGCATTTTTTCCTTGTATATGTTTTCTTCGTGCGATTTTTCGAGCTGTTTCTCCATGCTATTTTCAATTCGCTTTTTAAGTGCAATTCACCGTGCAATATTTCTTACGATTTTTAATGCGTCTTTACACGAGATTATCCATACAATGGTTTATTTCTTGTGGTTTCAGTGTGCTTTTCAAGCTATTTTTCATGTTATTTTCGAGATAATTTCATGTGCAGGTTTTCACGCAAATTGCCTGGCAATTTATTAAGCGGTGTTGTATGCGATTTTCAGAGATATTTTGCAATTTTTCGTATGATTTTCCATTCAAAATTTCATGCAATTTTGCGTGAGATTCGCCATACGGTTTTGATGTGGTATTTCGTAAAAATTTTTGTTTGAATTTCCATTCATTTTTCACAGAGGCTCTTCATATCATTTCTGGTGAAATTTTCCGTTCGATTTTCTGTTAAGTTTTTCGTGCGATTTTTCATGAGAATTTTCGGTCGATTTGATGTGATTTCTCGTGTGATTTTGGTGTGCCATTTTTCTTGCGATTTCTGATCGATTCGTGCAAAACTTTGTCTAATTTTTCATTTGATATATATCATGCAATTTGCCATGCGATTTTTTCACTATTTGTACTATTTTCCATACGATGTTCATTTGATTTTTCAGGTTTTTTCCAGTCTTTTTTCCGATTTTTCATGTGTTTGAATGTGTTTTATCAAGGGATGTTCCAAATTGTTTTCAAAAATCGCTGGAAAAATCGTGTCAAAGGAACATAATTGCATTTAGGACGGTAATAAAGCTTAAATCCAGTTTGTGAAATTTAGAAAAGAGGAGATCATCTTCTTTCTAGAATTTGCTAGTTTTAATGAAATTAAGTTAGAATTAAAGTTGGAAGTCAGTTCTGGCTGGGAAAAATTTTAAAGATCAACTTTTAAGCCCTCAAATTTTACCTGATTAAATAAATTTTAAGATTGTCTTGCTAGAGATCTAACTGGGGATAACATATTTGTATTTATTTTGGAATGTATTACATTTTTTTGCGTTCAGATTTAGACTGCCTTCTGTTTGGTTGCTGATACATCAGCTTTATGAACCAAATCCAACCCAAAATTTATCAGAAATGTGTTAAAATAGAACACAAAATCAATACACTGTGTTTTTTAGTTCTGTTTTGGCTTTTATTTCAACTGAAAATATCTTTCCCAATTCCAACATGAATCCTTTTTCCAATCACTTGATATTTGCGCAAGTTATTTTTGCATTTCCCTCAGCTCCTTATCTTTCACTCGAAAACTGAAACTCTAGTTTTCTTAGAATTATGTATATCCAAGTACATCACATATTTCCATACATTCAGCCGAATAATTCAAATGCTCAAACAGCTTCTTCTACATTCAATGCAAAATAATTCTTCCCAGGACAACGTTTCGGACACAGACAACAGCAATCTTTTCAAAAAAAAAACATCCCTAAAAACTATTTCAAAAAAATATCCATGTTTTCTTCTCTCTGGTTTTGACGCACGGCCACCGGGGATATCCATCCAATGAAGTAACCAAACCAAACTAACCATCCAGATAGCCCAGCGAACGATGACAGACGATGATGATGATGTAGTCAAAACTAAAAACCCCCGAGGACTATTTCGTATTGAGTTGCCCGAGTTTCGGAATTGAATCAAAAAAGGAAGGAAGGAAGAAATTCTTCGAGGAAAATGTCATAATAAAAGGCAGGAAGTATATGTATATGTGTACGAAGTTCCAATCAAGCAGAAGTATCTTTTTCTATAACTAAAATACGTGGACTAAAGTTTTCAAAAACTTTCATCCTAACTTCGATTTCGATTATACATGTGTGCGTGTATGTGACCAACTTTCATACATGGTGTGAGATTGCGGGAGTTTTGGTAGGTGCGGAATGTTAGATGACTACACCGATGACATGATATTTCTGCAAGAGCCACATGAAAGGACACATGTCCGAATTATCATAAGCGTAGAGAATAGCTTATATCCTGCGGTTGAGTATCTATCGGGAATCATCCTTAGAGAGAAGTGTTCATGTCAGATACGGGGTTGATTTGGTTTAGTTGAAAAGGATGAGATCGTAATGCAATTGATCCGAAATATTTTCGATAATATGGTTGGGGACTACTTTTGCGATATGGTGACATTTCAATTAAATGAATGAACAACTTTCGAAACATTCGAAAATAATCAGCAATAAATGAGTGAAGACCGCGTTTACACTAGTGATGGGCTCAAAAACGCCAAACAGTTTGAAAAAAACGTTTGGCGGCAAAAAACGAACGAACAGTTTTTCCAAATAGCGACAAACAGTTTTTCTAAAACGGAAAGCATTCCTAAAACGAACCATTTTTCTACAACGAATAGTATTTCTAAAACCAATTATTCCAACTATTCTACAACGAATAGTTTTTCTAAAGCCAATCGTTTTTCGTTTTTCTCAAACGAATCGTTTTTTTAAAACGAACTGTTTTTTTCAAACGAATCGTTTTTCGTTTTTCTCAAACGAATCGTTTTTTTGAAAACGAACTGTTTTTTTTTAAAACGAATCGTTTTTCGTTTTTTTCAAACGAACCGTTTTTCATAGTTTTTCGTTTTTTTAAACGAACAGTTTTTCGTTTGTTAAAACGAACTGTTTGGCAGTGGAAAACTGTTTAGCTGCGGAAAACAATATTTTCGTACTTGCGAGCGTTTTCGTACTTGCAAGTATTTTATTTAAATATTCAAAACGTTTTTAGGGCAAAAGGAGCTGAAATCGGACAAAATCGGCCAATTTTGGGTTAGAGTGGTTTGGGACATAACGGGCCAAGACCTATTACTGTGATACAAAAATTTCGGTTTTGTAGGGGAGTAAGGGGTTTTTTGGCCATATTTTGGCAAAAACTAAATTTACGGCGCTTTCGATGATTGGAAGTGATCGGGGAGTACAATAATGATATTTAAAGGGCAAAACAATTTTTTTATAGGGGAATTTGGGCAAAAACGGTCAATTTTTTCCAAAAAATTTTTTTTTGGTCTAGCATGAATTCGGGGACCATTCTGAGTTGTTTCGGGCGAAATTTCCATACAAGTCTGGGAAACAGCGGCCTAGTTTCGAAGATACGGCAAAATGAAATCCACCGGAAAAACTAAAAGTAGCACTAAAAGTGCCAAGGAGGAAAAGGTTGAGATCCTATTTGGATCACCAGTTGGCGTCTCTGGGTGAGCTGACGCCCTCCTCGTGACTGGAGGTCGCCACGAGTGTGTCTCCAACCCTACCGGGGTTGTAAAATTAACGAAACCGCGGGAGGTAAGGTGCCCCTTGGTCTCATGTCCAGCCTTACGGAAGAGGTTGGCCCCCTAGTGGGTGCATGTTTAATGTTGAAGGACCGTCTACTTCCGTGGCGATTCAATCTGATCCTTTACATGGAAAAATGAGTGCATGGTGTATGTTAAACGAGATAATGGCAGATAAAAAACCGCAGACGGATTCAAAAACAAGGGCTGAGAAAGAAGTGAACCGTTATTTCAAAGACGATATTCTACCACGTCTTGATGAAAAAGGCATGCATAGCTGTCCGTTGGGCTGGTGGAAAAAACATCGGCAGTTGGATCCAAATTTGTCTGAAATATTCAGAACAAAGTGTAACATCGTTGCGACGTCCGTTCCATGCGAAAGGATTTTTCCAAGGCAGGGAACCTGATAAGTGATAGAAGAACTCGTCTGACATCTAAAAAAGTTGAAATGATCATGTTTTTGAATGGCAATGCTTGAAAAGACTGACCAACAGAAAAATTAATAATAGTATATATAATTTTTTTATATAATGGAAAATAGGTACCTTACAAGTATCAATTCAGTTTGGAAGCAGCAATGAATGTTTACGTTGGTGACAGGAAGACATAATACATAAAATGTGTATTAGAAACACCTAATACGTAAAAATCCATTGCACTGAACTAATTCAAGATTATTCAAACTGTGAACGATGGTTCTTATTTGAACTATATTTTAAATATATATATTGTCGTACAGCATAAAATTTGTTCCTTTTCGTTAATTCAAACTGTTTTTTTCAAACAGTTTAAAAAAACAGTTGTTTTTTTAAAAAAAAACAGTTCGTTTTCGTTTTTTGAAAACAACAGAAACGCCCATCACTAGTTTACACATGTTTCTTTAAATTTTTAGAGTTTCACTCTCTAATCATAGTTGCGAAAAATTATATTACTTTTAAGATAATTTGGAATTAGACTAGACTATGGGAAGCGAGATTCAATTCAAAGGGACTTCGTTCGGCGAACTTGACGCTTAGATGTTAGAGACGGGCTCTAAAGTCTCGAATAGTCATCAGATGCAGCAAAGTTTCAGGCTAGTATAGAATTCTATCACTAACTTTTGATGTTATTCTGCTATATGCGAATTGTACACATTTAGTTTAAAGTTTCAAGATTAGAAGGAAAGAAGCAGAACGAGCCCTGAGTTGGCTATTTTGCCTTTTCCAGCGTTATTTTCGAGGGTGGGTTTCCTTTTAGTCAGAGATGGAAGTTGACTTCAATGTATTTCAAATTCTCTTTCAGAGGAATAGGTTCACCTCCAATTTTTTTCAAAGGTTTCTGCTCTCCTTGACTGATTTTTTTTGCTACCGTTACGAAAGCACGATAAGTGTAGATTTTGAAGGATATGATGTGAGCCCCAATCCTCCATGAATGCGCTGATGGTGTTGACAGCTCTTTGAACTCTTTGTTTCGTTAGAGAGAGGAGGAGATTTTATGTATAAATTAGGATATCATAATAATACGCAAACTATCGTTACTGTGATTGGTCTGAGAGATTCTAGTATCATTTGAAACCGTGGAGGTTGCTTTGTGAAGAAAAAAGTTGAAAAGGAGTGGCGCTAGAAATGACCCCTGTGGAACTCCAGAACGGCAAGGAATAGAATTAGAAGTCATTTATTTGCGAGCGGAGAGAAATTTATTCTTGGTCAGCTCCGTCAAAGGGGCGATGGAAAGTTTATTTGAATCTTTGCAGCCAGGCCCGGCGGACGCCTTGGGCGGTGTGGGTAGTACTACCCACCTGGGAAATCAAACGGTGGGTAATTACCCACCCTAAAATTTCGATTCTATATGCCACATTAATATAATGAAAAAAGTTATAATTAATTTCTTTATTTGTGGTGAAGAAGAATAAATAAAATTTGAAACAAAGACAGAATTTACGAATTTTTTCAACAGCGAAACAACCACATTCCTTTAAAACATATGATATCTGATGGTTTCCAAGGTACCCTAGAAATCATAAGTGTTGCCCACAAAATAGCATATAAAGGCGCAAATTGTAACCAGTACTACAGTCAAACACGCTTTCAATTAATTTTACATATTGCAATGTTTTACGATCGAGTGGATGGTCTGAAGCCGATAGGCCCAAGCCAATCCTTGGAATCTACAGATCCACAAATTGCGGAGTTAAACTTCAAATCTCTTGACCAATCTTAATAAAATTAAATAAAATACTACTACATCACGGACCCATCATACGAATCCGATTTGATGCAGACGGGCAACTTTTGGGTGACACGTACCCTTCCTCAGCACCCTTTCAGTGTCACCATAGAGAAAACCAATGTAAAGAGACACGAAATACAAAAAGAGATACAAAACACATAAAAAGGTGGGGTGCTTGGTTTTATGAGCTGGGGCCATCATATTATGACCTAGAGCGAAATGTAAGAAAACGGCGATGATGAACATACATAACAGTTCATGAAAACTGGTCAGCATTGGATAGATGGAGTGCTTCTTTTCTTTGTATCCTTATTCTATGGCTACAACTACCCAGGATATCTATCCTGTTGCGTAGGGTATTTTTTAAGCGATATGTATTATGCTTAGTGTATTTCAATATTAGTCAGATATTACTCTCTTTAGCGTGAGGAGCCGGCTTTTGGTTTATGTGACTGGTTTTGAGGCTCTTCAGCTCAAATGTAAACGCCTGAGAATCATATCTACGCAGCAACAAGAAGAAGAAAAGAATAAGAACAAAAAGTAGCAAAACAAAAGGGGAAGGCTCTTTCCGAATTTCCGCAGCGATATTCCGTGAACGAACACTCTATCGTGCACAGCATGCCTATGCTCTCGAAGTTTTATTTTTAGCTCCATCGCCATCGCTACTGAAACTTAATTCTAGCGAAATCGTTTTAATTGTACTGCACTTGCGAAGGGACAAAGAAAGAGAGGTAAGCAAGAAGAATGGTATAGCTTCACCGCTCACACTTTGAATCTTCGCGCAAATTTTTTAATGTGCACATTTCTACTTCATATTTCAAAGTCAAAGCTGTATCACGCGATTTAAGGTGCCGATTGTAGCGTTGAAAATAGACAGGTTCATCATACAGTTGAAAAGTATTAATGAAGGACTCAAGGACAATACTTCCGAAGTTGCGAAATAGCCAAGCGATTCTTTTGTTCCTTCGACATCATCAAACAGTCCCAGTGACAATTGTCGGTATAAACTTAAAACTAGTACGGTAGCGGTAAGTTCATTCTTTAAAATTTGGCTCATTCGGCCTCTACTTTTCTCTACATAAACTATTTTGCATTATTTACTCTCTTTTGTGATCCACTAATGAAGTGGATATTTCCCATAGAAACGTTACGGACAGCTAATATAAACATATGTATACATATACAAAATTTTCTTATGGCTTTTTAGATTCCAATGTTTCCACATCGCTTATACCCAAAGTATATCAGAGATGGAAAACCCAGTTTCCGTTCTTCGATACAAATGAGGCTGGTTTTTTGATTTGCAAAGTGTGCACAGACGTCATCGCAAAAAAAAATAATACTTTCTTTCGCTGCCAGTTATTTACAATCAAAAGAAACATGGGTGAACAGAGGCTTCAGCTATTGAAAGCACGGGGTGGAACGGATCAAAGCACATTCGAAAAGTTCTTTGCATCTCGAAAGTGTGGGGGCTTTAAAAGATAATCACTCTTCTGTGAACGTTGTCGAACTTCTTTCATCTGAAGCGTTGAAACAAATGGCGGATCACGGCACTGGCTTGAAAAAAGTATTTGACACACTAACAAACTTTAAGGAAGCAAGGTTTAGCATTACGTGGAGCAAATAATGATGAAGATGCAAATTTTATGGCGTTTTTACGAGCGCGCGCTAAAGATGTGCTTGAGCTTGAGTCCTGGATAAAACAAACTGGAAGTAAATGGCTCCACCACGAGATTCAGAACAAAATTATAGAGCTTATGGCTACAGAGGTTCTGCTAACGAACATGAAAAAAATTAAGGAAGCAGAATTTGTCGCAATAGTGTTGGATGGAGCTGCAAATTTATCGAGGACGGAAATATTTTCTGTTTACATTAGAGTTGTATCTGAAGAGCTCATAGCAACTTAGTACTTCATTGGATTTTACAGCATCCAACGAGAAAGCTGAAACATTGTTCAACCTCGTGAAAGATGTTTTCTCACGCTTCGATTTGCCTGTTTCTAAACTTAGGGGCCAATACTACGATTGTGCGGCAAACGTTTCTGGGTCAGTTTCAGGACTTCAAGCAAGAATGAAAGCCACCACAATAAATAATTCACCTTTTACGTGTTATTGATGTACATTATGCTAATAAATGAATGAATGTGCAAATTTTAAATGATTTTTCAATATATCCCAGCCACCCACTTATCTACAATAATCGACAATTATTTACTACCCACCCCGGAAAAATGTGTTTCGCCGCCCCTGTTTGCAGCATTGTTTTGAGTCTGGGAGTGGTAAGTGTGGAGGAAATTTCGAAATGGCTTAAATCAATACGATGGTCAGTAAGCCAATCATTTCTTATTCAATTGTACTCAATGATTCTTGGCTTATGCTTGTCGCAGAGCCCGGCTCCAATTAACAGAACAATGTTGGAATGATGGTTCTAAGATAGACTGGATATAAAGAGGCACTTATCATGGAGTACTATGCAGTTTATATTGATGTTGATCACTGAAAGTTTACTCGCTAAGTGATAGACGTACAAAAACATTGAACAACGCTTCTGGCCGCTCATGAAATGACATGTTTGTACAGGAGGACCAAAATAAGGTAGCTAAACGAGAGACACATTGAAAATCTCGAAGGTTTCGTCGGCCGAATAAAAGATTTATAAAGGGGCTGTAGCGTTACAGTTTAGATCGAACGCTTCACTCTGAGTATCCGGAGTACTTGGCAGGGTGACTCTCTGACCCACACATAACCTATTTTGGCTGAGATACATTCTTATCCGCATTCCACCTTGAACAATACAAAGGTTCATGGTTTTCTAGCCTGGCAACGCAACGTGCTTCAAAGGCGCAGTTTGAAGAAACGTGTGCAAATTTCTGGCACCTGTAACACAGAATGATGCTTTTTTGGCTCTTTTCGAGTAATCTTCTGATAAAGACGGTATTTCGCCTTCAATAGTTTGGCCAGATCGTCGGATCCTTCGCCTAACATTCTGTATAAGTCGAGGTAAACTTTATTGCCTCTCCTTGAGCGCAAAGAAACTTCTGTTGACTTAAGAACCTCCATCAACCAGTATTCTACTTCTAGCAACCTGACCATAGCTTTCAATTTTTGTCTCACCAAGGCAAGTGACGCTACAATTGAAAATTTCATAGTTTTCCATTATTTTCCCTAGATCGATTCGAGTTAAACCTTCGGTGAAAATTGGTGGACCCTAGCGAGGCTTTGCTGTCGTTGAGGTTTCGCTGTTGACAGCTTCTGCTAGCTGGCTTTTTCCCACCAGAATTGTGAATGCCTTCTCTGTATAAACTCGTGTTACACTAGGCTGAGAAGCTGCTATGTGCTTCGCTACCATTCTATATGTAGCAAGCCGAAAATTATTGATATCTTTTGAGATATCACGATATTTTTTCAGATATATCCATGTCTTTAATAGGAATTTATATTAGGTTGCTGCATATGAAATGGCCGATTTAGCAATGACATAAAGTTGGCTGCAATTTTAGTGTATTATGTTAGCACAAAGCGGTGCAAATGATATGACATATTGAAGTATAAATACTGCTACCTTGGTTTATGGAGTCATTTCTGTTTTACACTTCACAGTGAACGTAAAAACAAAAAGAGAAAGTTAACATGGAAGTGATTCAAAAACGGCTACTTTTACTATACGAATTTAAATTAGAGCACAACGGAATGGAAGCGACGAGGAATATCAACAGCTCATTTGGGGCTGATACTAGTGTTGTGTTACTCATACAAGATGCATGACAAATGTCCCATTCACATCTACAAAATGTCACATCACCTCAAGCTTCAAATTTGTACCACCTCATTTTTTTTGTCATATTGAGGTGAATCGATTGACTTGAGGCGCATCGATTGTAATACTGAATGGAAAATGTATGTACGCGAGACTAGTTTGATTTGTACCACCTCATTTTTTGTCATATTGAGATGCTTTGGTTAATTTCGAAGCGATTGACTTGAGACTTTTGAGGCGCATCGATTGTAATACTGAATGGAAAATGTATGTACGCGAGACTAGTTTGATTTGTACCACCTCATTTTTTGTCATATTGAGATGCTTTGGTTAATTTCGAAGCGATTGACTTGAGACTTTTGAGGCGCATCGATTGTAATACTCAATGGAAAATGTATGTACGCGAGACTAGTTTGATTTGTACCACCTCATTTTTTGTCATATTGAGATGCTTTGGTTAATTTCGAAGCGATTGACTTGAGACTTTTGAGGCGCATCGATTGTAATACTGAATGGAAAATGTATGTACGCGAGACTAGTTTGATTTGTACCACCTCATTTTTTGTCATATTGAGATGCTTTGGTTAATTTCGAAGCGATTGACTTGAGACTTTTGAGGCGCATCGATTGTAATACTGAATGGAAAATGTATGTACGCGAGACTAGTTTGATTTGTACCACCTCATTTTTTGTCATATTGAGATGCTTTGGTTAATTTCGAAGCGATTGACTTGAGACTTTTGAGGCGCATCGATTGTAATACTCAATGGAAAATGTATGTACGCGAGACTAGTTTGATTTGTACCACCTCATTTTTTGTCATATTGAGATGCTTTGGTTAATTTCGAAGCGATTGACTTGAGACTTTTGAGGCGCATCGATTGTAATACTCGATGGAAAATGTATTTACGCGAGACTAGTTTGAGTTTGATTTGTACCAACTCATTTTTTGTCATATTGATGTGCTTTGCGCAACTTTTTTTTTAATAGTACAGTATCCTGTTTTACGAGGATTAGGTTGAAGCGATTGACTTGTGGTACTTGAGGCACAGGGATTGCTGTTTTGAGTTTGATTTGCACGATACTTAAACACAAAATTTGGTGGTAATTAGCTACCATTTTTGGGAAATTGTTTAGTAGATTAGTAATAGTACTGCTCTCCTTAGCATAAACGTTTTACCTAAAAAAAATTTTCATTTTTGAGTTAACGCCGAATCCAAAAACTATATACTCTATTAAATCATTCTCCAAAATATGAAAATCTTATCTTCTGTGGAAGTATGCTAAAATCAATAATGAAGAATCCCCATCTATAAAAAAATGTAACCAGTACTTAGCATAAATGTTCTATCCTACCGTAGCGGCGGCGTAATGGTATGGGGCTGTATGGCTGCCAGCGGCGCTGGAAACTTATAGATAATTGAAGGAATGCAATATGACACTTCATTTGAAGTATGACATTGTACCACCTCAAATTTGAAAATGAGTAACTCACACAAATACATATCAATATGACTGACGACCCAACACTAGCTGATACAGCTAGCGAACGAACCACTCGGCGGTGGTTCGAAAAATGTCGGCCCAATGGCTAGTTGCCGATGAAGCGCCAAGACACATGCCGAAACTAAGCCTTCATCCAAAGAAAATAATGGTAATTGTTTGGTGGTCTGTAGCTGGAGTTATCAACTATATGTTCCTGCAGCCTGGCAAAACCATCAATGCTGAGAAATACTGTGCTCAACTGGACGAAATGCATCAGAACTCGATAGTCCAACGACCTAGGCTTGTCAACAAGGATGGAGTGATACTGCTTCATGATAACACACGACCTCATGTATAGAGAACAACGGTCCAACAATTAAACTAGTTGTGCTATGAGACTCTTCCTCACCCTCCATATTCACTAGACCTCTCACCAACATATGTCCATTTTTTTAACCATTTGGATCACTTTTTGACAGGAAAAAGATTTAATAATGAAGCTGCTGTCAAAAATGCCTTCGAGGAGTTTCTTCGAACCAGAAACTCGGATTTCTACAAAACTGGAATAAATGTACTTGTATCTCGTTGGGAAAAGTGTGTTCCATCTATTGGTACCTATTCTGATTAAATAAATTGTCTTTATAAAAAGTTACAGCTGTTTAAAAATTTATTACTAAATCGGCCATTTCAACTGCAGCAACCTAATATAATTGCTGAAATGGTAACTGTTGTTACGTCGGTTTTCGATGTTGATATCCCTGTTGCTGCAGTTATTAGTCCTTGTGATATGCATCAAAACTTAGTTTTGATGCAGCTAATATGTAATTGTTCGTTTGTTAGCCTATCCTTAGAAATTTGTTTATAATTTATTTTACATGTAAATTTTTGTATGAATATGATTTAAATTAAAAATTTAAATAGTGTAATCTATTCGCAGTAATTAAGTTTATTAATATTTAGGAAATTAAGATATAGTAATATTATTTTATATTGGTAAAATTTTACCTTAAAGCCCATAACATAGATTTTGAACACCATATCCACGAATTCATAGCTTCCTGCAGGCTTCTCACTATTGAGTATTGTCTGTAATGTTGTGTCCCGCTAACCTATTTCATTTTCTTGAATTTGAGCAAGTTCAGGTGGTACTGACTGGTATGTTGTGATAATGCTCTAATAAAACGCCATGTTTTTTTAGTGATCACATTCCATTCTGGTTAGCGGGGGGTTGCCCCAATCTTATCCGAGCGAAGCTGGACAGAGGGGGCAACAAGGAGAGGTGAGATAGGCCATTTAAAAAAAACTGATCTTGCACTTCCTCCTCCGCACATCCAGTTGTCTTTAACTATAATACACGCAGAAATCTAATCTCGATTATTTGTAACTGAACCACATCACATCAAATCGTTAAAAAGATCAAACGCATTCCCCAGTTTCAAAAACATATCCAGCTTCATTACACTTCAATGTTAAAAGTTTTACAGTTATAAATAATTCAATGATAACATGCAAACGAAATATCTTTAGCTTTAATCGTCTGAAAAGCGTGACAACGCCAGCCGCGATACCAATCCCCCATTTCATCCTCGAAATCTAGACTTTTTTCACAAAATAATTCCTCTACTTGCACTGTAACAATAGACAACACCAACCAGTCATCTACCAGATCCCACTAGTCTCCACAACGTGCCATTCTATCCTTAGCGGCTCAGTACTCGTAAATTTGTATGCATGACGAGCTTACGGAAGTTGCCGACAATCCTTTCCTGAAATTTCTTTCACCTTATTTTTCTACCACCGTCATTCCCTCCAGTAGCGAAGACGACCCCTTTGTGCATCCCATACCAATGAAAATGTTTTCACTCTTCGTCGTCGTCGCCATCATCCCGGTTTTAAGGTAAACGGCGGTAGAGCTATGTAACGTTTTTCACTTTTCGCAATATATCCATACAAAGATATCCAACCGAACACAGCAACCGTACCCGAACGGAATGCATAGCAACAAGAAGCAACAACCCTTTTTCCTACCAGTATTTCCTTATCACCAGGACATTAAAGTAAGATGTTTCATTTAAATTAATTTTTGTGTTATCATTGTGAATACTGAATAGGACACGAAGTGGGTTTATGCCCGTCGAAATGTGATGATGCCTTGAATGTTGAATGTTGGTGTCGTTTTTACACTACAACCATCATCAGACCAGAACGGAATCATCGTAACGAACTACCATGAGGACTTTGATGTTTCGCGGGTAACATTTTTGTTGACAGTCATTAACTCGGAATACTAAAAACATTAGATTAGGGATTTTAATGTAATTATATGATAACAGATTCGTTAGTGAAAATAGTCAAATTGTTCTTGGTTTTTTTTAGTTCAATTGATAAGCGGGATATTAAGAGATGATATAAATATTTACTATCTGGTTTCGCTCAGCTATCACTGGGGAACAATGCCGAGAACTATAAGGATATTAGCCGCACTAAGGCAGTACATTAAACTTCATTCCTAGAAAACTAATTAATAAATTCCCGGAATGCCTCCTTGTGCAATCCTGAATCACCGTTTGACCTCTACCTAGCAATAATTTGATCGAAAACTAATGAATTTCAAGAAATCCCAATCTGTTATATTTATAACCAAGCATGCAATTTATGCAAATATTCTTCGATAGTAAGCTTCCCACTTCAATTTACCGAGCTTAATGAAATTTTGATAAGCACTTAATTTTCTCGGTTTACCAACACGAATGCGATAGTTTGGACAAAGGAAAATGGAAATAGTTTTAGTAGCTAGTGTATAAGCAATACTATAGCGTACTATATTATTCTATTGGCGGATAGTAGTAGTTGTGCAGTGTTGCTGGTGGTATTCAAGAGGTAACTTGCAAGTGCTGCTAACAATAGACGGAAAACAGTTTACTGGCGAATATAAGCTGTAACTAAGCCAACCGCTGTAACTAAGAAGAAGAACCAAGTGCATTGGGCAACATCTCTTTGCATCTACGATCAGGATCAAGAAAAACTTCAGGTTGATGCGTGTGGAACGACGCCATTCGATCAGCGTACTCGAGTCGGGTTACATCGAATTGTGAAATAGAATTGTAGTGGGGAATGGCAGCAAGGACATCAACGAAAGAGGTGAGCCTGCACTCAGCTTTATTATTACCACAATCTAGTTGTAGCAAATCAGGGGAATGTCCCTACCTACAGGGGACTTCTCAACGAAAACTTACTGAAAATCACTATCCGCAATGGGCCCAACAGACAATTGCTAGGAAACTGGAGGGCCCTTGAAGGACCATCATTCTCTAATCATGTTTACATAAATTTCACTCTGAGAATCAGCTCAATCCACAGCACTCTTGTAATCCCAGGAACACAAGTTGGGAGACATTCAAACGAGCGATAAACTCCCCTTACGGGAAAGTACGGCAACTGTTTAAATTGGCCAAAGTAGCTAACTTCCAGGAATGCTGGGATGAATATAGGGACGTTCTAGGTAGGTAGGTAGGTTGAAGTATCTGTGGATCAACAGAGGCCTGCCGAAAGACACACCTAGGCACAGGAGAGGCCCGTTGTGATGCCACAATAATTAATTACTCTCTCCTACTCACTGAAATCAGGAAACGGCACCATCCCCTTTAAATTGACCAGGGACAGTAAGGCCAGATTTGAGAGAAAGATTGATTGCGCCAAGTGCCGCCATCCTTCTTCTTGTCAATGCCAGACACTGGCACATGATATGGAGGACGGATTTCTCCTCGTCCTCAAAGCCACAACTCCAACAGAAGTTGTAACCTGCACCCAATCGTTGTGCATGCTGTCCTATGAGACAGTAGCCCGTAAGAACGCCCACAGTGCAACTCAGAAAACTTCGTTTTAAGCCCAATAGCTGCCTGGTGCGATACGCATCCATGAATACCCAAGACTGCCTTGTTGCCACAGGATGATTCATCTGCACAGGACTTCCTAGCGTCCTCAACATATTTTTGCCTGATGGCGAATTTGACGGGTGCCATCAGTATACCTATTGAGAAGGAGCATGAAACCTCCGATAGCAAGGTACCAAGCCTAGCTAGCTCATTCTAGAACTCTATAAATCACAAAAACAAAAAGCCAGGTGGATCTCCTGGAAGGAGGTGTGTGGCAGATTCGAAGCCACTTCGGAAAAGCCGAGACTGATGAAACCACTTGCTAGAAACCCTGTCCAACCAGACGGGGAATGGACAAGCAGTAGCTCGGATTCGTTGAAGACCCTCGAATATAGTCACTTGCCGGGTTGTTTGTATATCTCCAATCCCACAACCAGTGTTGGGCAGGTGTTCGGCAGTCACGATGCAGAAGGTGTAGGCGAAATTATGATCAGGCAGAAAGTAGTGTTGTTCATTGACATATTCAAGCACTTTAAGTCCTCAGATCCGGATAGAATTCTGCCTGCCATTCTCCAGGGGTAAGGAATTATCCCCATATTTTCACAATTGTACTAATTTATAAAGGTTGCCTAGTAAAGGATGCAAGGTTGTATTCAGTCCCAAAGGAAGTAAAAGTAATCATGCATATCCGCAAAACTACAGGCAAATTAGCCTAACTTCCTTTCTTTTGGACCTCCATATCAAGAAACTTGGATCTCGAATCCTTTCAAGAGCCAAAAATACGTACACGAGAGGGAAATTTGTGGAGACGGCTTGGAATAGAAAAGGCACTTCATTATAAGGAGTCCAAATGGGGGACTTTTTTGGGCATCGAGAGCGTCTTTAATAATCTGCATACAACATTTATTATGGAAGGGTTCTTTGATATATGTAGCCAGATAAACGGTATGCTCAAGCAAAGGCCTATATCAACGAAATGAGCGGATGCGCGAATCAGA
Organism: Nemotelus nigrinus; assembly: GCA_947369275.1. Lineage (NCBI taxonomy): Eukaryota > Metazoa > Arthropoda > Insecta > Diptera > Stratiomyidae > Nemotelus > Nemotelus nigrinus. Next base: position 151,718,958 of record OX376373.1, read on the forward strand.
AAAAAGGTTCACAAAAGCACCCCTCAAGGGGAAGTTTTATCTTCGCTCTTGTGGAACTTGGAGACAAATACAATTTTAAAGAGGTTGATGAGTAAGGGACTCACGTTTGTGGCCTATGCCTATGACATCACGATCATAGTCTTGGGCAGGTCCCTGCTTATCCTTGGTAAGCTCACCGAGTATGATATTGGGTTGGTTGATGAGTAGGCAAACACCGCGAGCCTTGACTTCACCTCGGGTAATGATTGCTGCATGGGCGGCAGTGCATTGTGCACTACAATACTACCATTTTTAATTATTCCCATGGAGACTAATCTATTAATGGTAAATCAACACACCCACTTTCATGTGCTTTTCGCAGCTCATTGACCTGGGTCTAGGCGTAGAATGAGCTTTCTACAACATTACTCCTAGGCAAGCGCCAGATCCGGAATCGATTTCTGGCCAGATCAGATAACGATTCCATTCTGGATAGCTTATAAACCACAGCCACTGCGGAGCTCCCACTAAGGGGGCCTCTCCCAGCGGCAGGATGTACCTCCAGGTATAGAGGTACGGGCTACACCTGCCCCCGCAGTACCAACACTAAGTCGATCGGGTCGTGCATCTTTCGGGTAAAGCATGAAGGCATAAATGAAGGCAAGAAGGCCTATAATTCATGCAGATGTTTCTCCGGAGCACTTGTTCATAGTCGTACTTTAAAGCCGGGGCTTAGTGTTGCTCTGAGATTCTTCAATTATATTATTAATGAATATAATTTAGTCACTCATGCTTATGTTAATGTACCAGGGATAGTTTACCGGAAGAGGATATTTAGTTTAACCATCGCTTTATTTCCCCCCCTCAGACCAAATCAGGTTGGGTGGCAAGCTCACCTGGAAAGCAGATAAACAGGAAAGAGCAATGAGGGCAAGTAATACGATTTACGCCATTAAGAGGATGTTGGGTAAAACTTGAGGCCTAAACCATGCTTTAACACACTGGATCTATACGGTAATAGCAAGGCCGATAATTGCTTGCTGCTGCCTGATCTGGTATATAAAATGGCCTTTATACAAAATCAGATACAGTCAAGTTGCAATGAAAGCACTGATGCCTCACACATATAAATCGAAGTGCATATTTGACTGCATGCAGGACATGAACATGCTATGCAACAACCATGAGGACATTGATGAGAATGAGAAAGCGGATGGGCTTCCTAAGCATGGGGCTAGTCTACTTCCAGTTGGATCGAGAGAAATTACAATTCTTATCTAAACGGTCAAGTGCTTGAACGACTCTAATATGATATGATGCAGGTGCACAAATACGGAGAGACGAAATCATGTGTGGGTCCTTCAGCCTCGCAACTACCTAGTTGAATTAACCCGGGCGGACTGCAAACAACTGGTCAGCATAATTACTGGCCACTGACTTCTATCAACTCACACCATGAAAATGCGACTATTAACTAGTAATAACTGTGGGAAGTGTCAGTAGTCTTGAGTCTCAGAGATAATTTAGCATATCTGTGTCCCAGTCCAGCACCGAAAAACCCAAACAGCGCTGCTTCTGTGAGCCCTGACTGGTGGACCTGACCCAGGTGGCAGAGCAGAGGTTGAAGGACATGCTTCAATTCGCAAACAGATCTAGGACTTCGATGGCCACTTGGACTAAACTTTTAAGCTTCCAGGTATTCTTATCTGGTATCGCTACGAAAAAAATAGGTCTTTGCGTAACCTTGTGTCAGCCAGGGAAACCTAACCTTAGTGTAATATTTTACTCACGAAATAGGAAAACGTTTTAGTATGCATTGTTGTCATCTAATATCAATCGAACAAAAACTACTAAAATACCACACTTAATTGCTTCACCAAAGGGCTTCTGGCATTTACATATTGCGGTCAAGATAAGTAACTTTTCGAACCAACTCGTAATCAGCATATGTATTGTTTACAAAAATACCAATTCGAATGTCATTTCCTGCTGCGGTACTAAACTCTTTGTCCACCACACTCGGTACCCAACAAAGCAACCAGAATTTATAAACTGCACACATCATACACTACATCCGCATTCTCAAATGCATATGCACAAGCAAGAAGCATATTGAATTTCAGCCAGTGATTATCTGCACTAGCTTTTTGCTAGTCATAAATTCCTTACATCTATCTCTCCATACACCCTACCTCTCAGCATCACGTATACAGAATACTATTGTTGCCAAATGGACATTATTGACTACCCTAGACCAAGTCAACTCACCCGCCCGAGCCAAGTCTAAAAAACGGAAACAACAAGGACGAACGATTTCCTCAAATTACTCTCAGTTCCTTCCTTTCGATGTTCCAGAGGACCAGAGGAAGTTTTCAATTTCAATGTCATAGGTTTTTCTGACTTTTGCCTCATTCTTTGCATGCTTGCTTACTTGCAAGTCCTAGTCCTCGGCAGTCATGTAGTGCAGGCGGCTCTGCACATGTGTCACTCGTTTGGGACCTGGTATCTTTTATGTTAAATGGCACAACTTTTTGATTAAACAAATATTCTTCCGAGTAGCCTTCGACTAGATGGTATTGGAAATGACCAAGCATTGGTTGAATACGAATCGGATGTCCTATTGAATGTCGATAGTAAAGAATACGATGTTGGAAAATCATTAAGTTCAGATGAACAAATTGAATGTCTGGTGTGTATTGTTTCGATATTTCAGTTGGTAACAACCGTTTCGAATGAATGCTGAAAACAATGCGGACTGTATGAAAATTCGTTAACTATGGACAGTTATATATGTATAATTATTATTATCATTTTTTTTATTCTAAAAAACAGAAGTGAATTACAAAATCTATAAGTTAAAAATAAGTTTATTGAATAACTAGCCATATCTTGCACTTTTTCGTTCGTAGTATCTCTGTAACGCTGCATCAAACACATCTCCAACTGTACGTTTTTTCCAAATATTTTTCTTACGTTCAGATTTCATTTTCGACTTTTCCACCATTTTCTTCTCGTCGTCCGATACCTTTTCTTCTTTTATGTTCACGTTTTTAACATCAGTACTTATAGCGTCAGAGCTACCATCGACTTCTTTTTTAATTTCCAGAACAGCCGGTTTCGACCCTTCGCTTTCAGTTCCATTGGCTGCCGCACTAGTAGCTGCTGTCGACTGTTTTTCTTTTTTGGACTCGTCTTTCTTTTTCTTTTGCCCATCATCATCATCATCATCTTCATCTGACGACGCACTTGAAGAGGAATCATCGATACTAAAGTCCGAATCAGCATCCAAATTCGACTGAAGATGAGCTTTTTTACTAACATCTTCGGTTGGTCTTCTTTCTGGTTCAGTTTCTTCAGCGTCCGATAAATTTCGCTTACGATAGGCTCTTGATTTTGAAACAGTTTTTATTTGAACTTTACTCGATGAAGGCTCTGGTTCCTGGATTTCTTCGTCCATCTTCTTTTCATTTTCACCTTCTTTATCCTTTTCTTTTTCCTCCTTCAGCTGCAACTTTTGTTCATACAAATGACGATAGAATCCACCTAGATCCTGTTGCTTTGTCACATCTCCGATAGCTTCTAGATAGTCCTCGCGTTTTTCCTGCTCTTCAGCCTTTCGTAGTTCTTCCAGCTTTTTTCGATACGATGACGTCACGAATGATTCCTTATCTTCGAATTGACCTTCCTCTTTTTCGCGTTCACGTTGTACTGCTCGTTCCAATCGTCGTTCGTTTTCGATTTTTCGTTTCTCAGCGTATTGTAGAAGACGATTAATGTATTTCGGTTGACGCGATTCTTTAGTTTTCATTTTTTCTTCAGTCCGTTTTGTTTCGATGTCATCGTAGAGTTCATCGTATTGAAATATTGTCGGGTCTTCTTCGAGAGCTTTCTCCTGAATGCGACGAGCCTGAAAATAAATGTTGACGGTTGTATTTATGGAAAAAGTATGCATCCGGTTAGTTTATTTATTTATTTATTTATTGATAAACAGACAAGGACCAATAACAATTCGCACAGTAGTTGTACATTGAACATACTTGGATAATATAGACTAAAGGGGTTGGGTACAAAATCACGTATTACAATATCCCGTTTACAAAATCCCGATTACAATATCCCGTATTACAAAATCCTGTAACATTAAGTCCCGTAAAACAAAATTCCTTATTACAAAACACCGTAATACAAAATCCCGTATTACAAAATCCCGTGATACAAAATCCCGACTTAAAATTCCCGCAATTTTGCATAATATAGAAACAGGCGCGGCGCCGCGCCTGATTCTATTTTATGCAAAACTACGGGATTTTTCATTCAGCCATTTTTTTATTGTAGCTAAAACGACGATAAGGAAAATTAATGGAGGAGAATCAGTACCCATGATGAAGAAAAATTTGCCAAGTTACCAAAAAAGTAAAAAAATTATTAGAAAAAAGTCTGAAACTGAAAAAATTGATTATTTGAGAAGAATCGCGTACAATATGTCTTTATGTTGAAATTTATTCCTAAATAAATCACTATGTTTTTGTTATTTCATTATAAGAATAGGTTTCATACGGGATTCCGTTCACAAGATTTTGAGTTTCGGGATTTTGAGTTTCGGGATTTTGAATTTTGGGGTTGTTGAGTTTCGGGATTTTTAAATACAGGATTTTGTATTTTGGGATTTTGGAATACGGGAATTGTGAAACATACGGGATTTTGTTAATTCGGAATTTTGTGATTCGGGATTTTAATACGATCCCAGACTAAAGTAATATTTATTTATTTACTAAATCAACTATTACAAAAGAATTATTCCAATTAGTGTATAGGTAAAATAAATTTAATAAGTAAAATAATAGCTTAAACGAAAATTTATATTTAAAGAAAAATTCATTAAAACAATGTTAAATCCTCTAAATAAAAAAACATACAAAGTTTCGTTTACGAGCTAACGGAAAACGATAAATTTCTAGTTTTCAGAATATTTTTGAATTCAGTGTCTGCGATAAAACACCAAGATCAGCATTGTTATACGTTCTCAGTATGCGCAATGACGTCATCAAGGTTCCTCATCAAGTAACACTCTGCAAGATTCTAAGAGTCGAATCTGCAATGAACTCCCACTATATTCAACCGATGGTTACTCTACGACAACGAGGATGGAGTCTGAGGGAGGCCTGTCACCTCAGGTGCGGCACAGGGCTCTTTCTTAGAACCTGAATTCTGGAACATCATGCCCGATGATCTAATGCACTAGAAAATACCTGCGGATGTGTGCCTGATATGTTACGCTGTTAATGTCGCAGCGGTAATCAATTCCCGACCTGCCGATTTCGCTCAACTTAGACTTAACCTAATCATGAGGAGGAGGGCGTGGTGGATAAACGAGCATGACCTATAGCTGCTGGTCTGAAAAACAGAGATTGGTATTCTGACGAAGCGGAAGATAGCAACAGTCATACCCAGAACAGTTAGCTTCGTCGAGGTCAGGTATTTGGGATTGAGCCTGGAAACCAAACTAACATATTGAGATCATATCCGCAGGGTATGTGAAAGGGCTCTAGCAGTCGTCACTTTGATGAGTATGGCTAACGTCTTTGAACCCAGTGAGCTGCTGATGTAGAGCATTAATCCAGAGATTGAAATGGAGGTCCCGAAAATTCGGGATTAGAATTTCCGGGATCCCGAGATAGTCCCGAGATTTCGGGATTTTATAAAAGAACTATATTCAGGGAATTTCAACAGATATATTGGCTTATTCGTACTCAATTAAAACTTTGTTTCAAATATATATGCATAAAACCGGAAGTTAAGTTCATTATAACGTTAAATTTATGCACATATGTACATGGGTGCTAGCAAGTAAAACGTTAATCTATAATTGCATCTAATTTTATCTTATGATCTAATATTTTCTTATCTTCTTGTCCAATAATTTCTCCTTATTTGGTCTGAAGGTTAATTATAAAATTAGTTTAAAACGAATTGAAATTTAATCAGCATATTTCCATATCATTTAAATATCAATTACGAAATAATATTGTTTTTCAATGAAACTAGTGATAAGTAATAATATCGATTGGTTCAAACTGCTGATTCGTTTTGAAAGTATGCTCTTAATAAACATAATTCGTCAAGAGTTTCAAAATTTAAACTAGACCTGATTTTGCTGCACATATATCAAGCTACTGAAAAATATATTTCGGGTTCTACACTTTTTGGTGGGATATTAAGCATGTGATTATACGCCAGTTGTAATAATGAGCCCTTAGCACCTCCGTTTTCATAAAACTATATTTCTTTTCGTATTAAGTTCTGGGTTGTTTGCTCATTTCATAATGATGAAATTTTTATAATTCTCAAAATGGGTTGAATTTTATCAATCCCAAAATCTCGGGAGTCCCGATAAAAAATTCGGGATCCCGAAAATGCCCAAATGGGTCGGGATCCCGAGATCCCGAAATCTCGGGATTGCATACCCTATGCTGATGGTAACGACTAATTTCATCTACAATATGGGGCTTCAATTTGGGGAAAATTGCTCCAAACTAAGAAGTTCCGGAAGCATTATGCCAATATCTAATGCAAGGGTGGCATGCGAACTACCTGTAGCTACCGCACGATCACAGAAAGGGCCCTGATGGGGGTGTCAGAAGCAATTCCGATAGATCTATTAGTGCGAAAGCGCAAGGATGGAAAGAAAGGATACCTCTCTCGCTCAGAGCAGAACAAAACTGAGACTCTGACGCACGCGCGTACGCAAACCCTGCAACTTTGGTAATAACGCTAGAGTGAAAGTGATAAAAGACGCTGGACGCCTAAAGGATCTTATTGTGCTTTTGGTTAGCCAAAGCCACGGAGAAGTAACCTTCTACCTTGGTCAATATTTGACAGGGCACGTTTACTTCAGTAAATACCTGAGCAGAATGAGTAAAGTAGGCACACCGTACTACTGGTACTGTGTGACTGAGCCCAACGATGCTGAGCACAATTTCTTTGAGTGCAGTCGCTTTATGGAGAATATAATGGACCAAAAATATTATATTAATATCCGATTATATATTCATGCAAGATTACGATCCATACCATACTGCAGTGAATACTCGACTTTAGCTTATGCATACACCCCCAAAACTTCCTTATATTAATCCTATAGAGCATGTTTGGGATGTTCTAGACAAGCGGATCCGAAATCCAAAGCTTACAAGTATGCCTACCCAGAAATCAACACTACATGGAAAATGTAGTATAATATCAGCTGATGTAGACAGTAACCTTGTCAAATCAACGTTGAAAAAATTAAAGGCTATTTAGAGCGAAAATATTAAGTGGAAGTTAATAAAATTTTTATTCCGTATGTATTATTTTTTACTATTCTATAGTATGACCGTACGAAGACTTTTTACACCGATTACATTTAAGATTTATGTTTCGTGTCTCCAATTTTCAATGCTGAATTTCTTAGCATTGTTTTTTAGTAAAATGTTATTCCTTAGTCTTATAATAATTGTATGGTATAATGAAATAATTATAACGTTTTGGTGAAATACATATTGATTTTCATTGAAAACTTATACTTTATATATTCACTGTATGTAAAAACAATTTAAGACCCTGACTGGAAGTAATTTCAAAGACTTTGTTGATTTTGATATTTTAGCACAGCTTGTATGGTTAAACTTTGTTCACCAGCTATGCTTGCAGGCTCTACGAAATTTTTATTCTTTTTCTAGTTTTCATTCATTCTCACGTTAACCGGCACTTTTGCGCCCATTTTTTGTTATTTAACTTTAGGTCAACAAAAATCGGTAAAAACTAGTCGCAACTGACTGAAATAATACTATGAACTACACTAAAGTGATCTTCTTGGATCAAAATTTTCATTAATTTCAAAAAAAAACTTTAGTAAAATTTAGCAAAATGTTGACAATCGTGAACTCGGGGTTCCGTTAACGCAAATTAGTATTTGCAGTTAAATGATTTACAGTATTGACCCTTTGAAAAAGTTTATATTTGAAGACTCATATCTAAAATATTTTTTGGAGTTTTAGAAAAATACAAAGCAATAGAGATTGTTTCATTATACTCATTCTATCAAAAGTTACTGCCATATAACAAGGGAACAGAAGCATAACTTGTTTAGATTGCTACGACGTAGCTTTCCTTCATTTGAATGTTGCCCATGAGCTTAACTGTTTAGAAAGCCAATCAAGTTTCCTCTTGTTTTGACAATAATCTAATCAGGTTGCAAAAGGATTCAACTCTTGATATATTTATTTTAGTTTAAAGGGGGACATTAGTCAGTGTGTTAAGTGATTGCTAGTAAATCCGTTTATTTATTTTTTTTTTCATTTAGTACGCTTGTAAAACATTATTTTAAAATAAAAAAATTATAGAAATGACACAAAGAGTGGAATGTTCAGCCAGAAATTGATGTGAGCTAATACTATTACGTGACTACAGGCTACAGTTAAGGTGGGAAAATTTTCCTCAGAGTCATATCTCAAGAACGATAAGCCCAACATACATTTTGTGTATGAAGTAGACATGGGTAACGCAGCAAATTTTGAAGCGCTGATACACTGATACCGGCGCCAGCAGTGGTATCAGCGCACTGCACTGATACCATTGCGCTATGATACCATGATCTCATTCGCCTATGTGTGATACTCACTGCGTTTCTCGGAGTCATATACGGCGCTGGCAACATTGCGCTGATACCATGACGCTATGATACCACGATCGCATCGCTTTTCATAATGCTTGTTTGAAGTACACATGCAGCCTGTAAAACTCAAGTGGCTTGAGTCGAACCGATCGGAAAAGAAAATATGAGCTGGAATGCTATTGATTTTCCGTTCGAGAAAAACTCTCATACAAAAATTTGAATGAATTTCAGTTTCACATTAGCTTTTTGAACGCAGTGTTAGCTTTTTGAAGGCAAATCAAATAAGCTCGAGGAAACGTGCGTACGCGTAGGTATATTGCTTTGTATCAAACAGACTTGAGGTAAGTATACTCAACTCATATCTTTGCGCCGCGCCGTAACATAGCGCCAAGCCAAATGGTTTTGGCATTGCAAAGCGGCAGCGCCAACACCATTGATACCGAAGTGCGTTACTGTGCTACTAATACCTAAGTGCGTTACTGCGCTACTGATACCGACAATCGGTATCAGCGCAGTGGTATCATGGCTATTGCTTCAACGCAATTGCGCGCCGCAGCGCTGCGTTACCCATGTCGAGTATGAAGCTTATGTGGAGGTTTTCGTGCTTAACAAATTACGCTTAACTAAATAATTAACGATATATTTCAGAAAAACTGATCTTCATGACCTTTAAACCTTAAAAAAAACTATTCTTGCGCACATGCCTTTGTAATGAATTTTCCAGATTAAGTTCATCATCTTAAAATGAACATAATTCCGTTGAAAAATCTTCACTTGGTTTTATTTGGCAAAACAGCTATTTTTTGTCTAGAATGACAGGGCTAACAATAAAGCAGCTATGATTCTTTATCAAAACATTGACAATTTACAAATTGCACCACTCACAGTTTAAAATCATAGCATAGGATTCAGTAACATGGAAATCGTACATTGAAACTCATAATTAAATATCTTTTTCTGAGCTCATTATTTGACTGTTTAGTTTAAAGATTAGAATATTTTCAAAGGACCATTATTGTTAAAGGCAATACAATACCTTCAAACTATGTATGTGCATATGCATGCTAAGGTCATCTTACCATGATTAGGTAACATAATTTTTTATCTATATCTTTTATCTAAGCTTTCCAAATTTATTGCTGAGAAGCTTTGTTGAGTTTGTGTGGTAGGCTTTATTTATGTACTTATTTACATCGCAGGAGCAGTCTCATTGTCTGTATCCTACTGCTTTTCGCTAGCACTTCACTATTTCAGATTACAGCATCACATCACACTTTGAAAGAAAATGACTGCGTGGGTCTTACAATCGACAGTACCAGCATTTTTTTGTAGCAGATTACATAAGCAAAAAATCTTACGTCCACTTGGTTAGATGTGCAAACACTTGATCTAAGTATGTATGAAGTTCATTTCGGTTGCTCTCATACTTAATGGTCCTCATCACATCCGTGGATATGTCCACTGGGCAACCGCGTCCACTTTCGGGAAATTGCCTTCTCTACTGCCAGCTGCTTGAACTAGAGAACCATGCACATAAAACTAGCAGATGAGAGATGCCCTCTCTCCATTGCACTTGACCAGGACGACTTGACACAAAGGATTGCGACGTGCGCTAATTATAGAAATCAACCCATGATCAGTTTCCAAGTGGAATGTGGTAAATGCGCGAGTGTAATGTTTTCGCTTTTGGGTGTTTTCACTTTTTGTTCAATGTCAATGTGAGTTGCAGTGAAGTTTTATCCGCGAAAATTTGTGATGTTTAGAGTGCGCAAATCAATTCGATAAAGATTTAAGTCGCAGAATTCGGGAAAAAGGTAACAATAGGTTTTCATTAAATCTTTTGGAGGGGCCAAAATGATAGAAGATTCTGCTCTTTTACCGCCAAAAAATTATTGCCACCCATCATCTTCCGAATATTTACGAATATATACGTGTGTGAGGTTTGTTTCTGGCCGCCAAGGAAGAGATATTGTTAACTCCTAGTAGCGTTCATAACTAAGTAGAGTTTATAGCTCCTAGTATCGTTCATAATAGTTAGAGTAATAGTACAAAACCCGATACCAAAAAAAGATTCTTCGAATCTCGTTAGGAAACCCCGAATATTTGTAGATTACACTTAACTAACTCTGAAGAGAGTGATCTACCCCAAATAACCTTTTATTGCAGACTTAGCCAAATGCAATATTTCAATTTCGATTTCGCCAAATTCAGTGGAAAGACAGCTTTCGTTTAGATGCGGCGATATTTGCAATTTTATCACGTATCACGTTAATAACGTTTTATCGTAAACGTTAATAACGTAAAAAACGTTTTATCACGTTAACTGCACTAGTCTCCGGACAGTGCTAGTATCCGGACAATTCGAATCAAATGTTCCACTTTCTAGGAAATGTGGATCACATTCTGACATTTCTTCTTTCTTGACTAGTTCTTATGTGCCTTTCGATTTGAGAAAACTATAAGTTTAGACAAATACACAATAAGCAGCCAGCCTACAGCGCGCTAACCAATGGAAGTCTGCATGTTTATTGTCAAAGTCGTGTCTCACGTAATTTTTTGCTACTGGTAGTTAAATTTCTGGAAATTTTGTTCTACATGCATAAAGACCATTGTGTGTAAAGTTTTCCGCATTCGAAAGCATATTTTATGGAAATAGTATTCGAAATTTTTTATGTCCGAGGACGTTTTTGAGCAGTTTTTCAGCATTCGGAAAAGTGCGTCCGAATATTTAAAAAACCAGTCAAATATGCTATTGCACATATTCGTTACTTGATAAGATTAACATTAGCTCTGATAAACTCTAAAAGAACATTATGCTGGTATGATAGCTGTTTGCAACCTTGAAAATAAAATATACCGCCTGTCCGAACACTAAAACGATAGATTTTAGTGTTTTGACAAGGTTAATTTTGTATCTACGCACAACGAAAAAGCCTTAAAGGAGATTTCATTTTTAAATTCTAGTAAAATTGAGTAACAGCTATTTTAGTTAGCAACTAAAGCTTTGTCCGAATACTAGTTCAAAGTTGTTGACTTGTGGTGTCCGAAATATGACTTTTATTCATTTAATTGAACTCATCTGTTTGAAACAAAAAATCAGAATAAGGCTCAAAAATATATTCGATTTATGGAAAAGCTTATGATTAAACCGAAGCTTAGGTTACCAATTCATAAAACTAAACTGAAGATGAAATATGCACTGTCCGGAGACTAGCTCAAAGTTATCCGAGCACTGACTCATGGAACGAGAGCAACCCACATTTGAACTTAATAATTTTCCGATATAAAATACCCTAAAATACCCAGGCTATAGTATGTACCCATTCAGGTATCTTTCCAAACGTGCGTACGCGTAGGTATATTGCTTTCTATATCTTTGCGCCCCGCCGTAGCATAGCACCAAGCCAAATGGTGTTGGCATTGCAAAGCGGCAGCGCCAACACCATTGATACCGAAGTGCGTTACTGCGCTACTGATGCCGACAAGCGATACCAGCGCAGTGGTATCATGGCTAAAGCTTCAACGCAATTGCGCGGCGCAGCTTGTACCCATTCAGGTATCTTTCCAAACGTGCGTACGCCTGACTTTTTGATAAGTGTAAATTAGACAAGTATTAACATCATTGCTTTAATATACCATAGACGTATTATTTAGTTGTAGTATTCAAGCATAATGAAATTCTATTGCTCAAACAGACTTGAGGTAAGTATTCTTAACTCATATCTTTGCGCCGCGCCGTAGCATAGCGCCAAGCCAAATGGTGTTGGCATTGCAAAGCGGCGGCGCCAACACCATTGATACCGAAGTGCGTTAATGCGCTACTGATACCGACAATCGGTATCAGCGCAGTGGTATCATGGCTAGTGCTTCAACGCAATTGCGCGGCGCAGCGCTGCGTTACCCATGTCTAGTCCGGAGATAAGCACAATTTGACTCAAGTTCATTTACTTGGAATATGAGCATACTTATTTTTTTCATTGAATTCAAAATTGGTACAAAAGACCCACATCCAATCCCAATGTATGAAAAAGCTTGCATGTAAACAAAATATTAGGCGTCTAATTAATAATACCGAACTAAAGTTGAAATATGCACTGTCTGGGAACTAGTATATTTACCATACGAACTGTATTTTGTATAAAAGTATAAGATAAAACAGCGAAAATATAATAAACAATCTTTGGTTTTTAATCGTTTCTAAGATTTTATAAATAATAAGTGAAATGTTATTTGTGTGGAAAGTAAATAAGTGTTAAATAGTGTCTTGTATTGCCCACAGCCGTCATAAGCTAATATATATCATATTCATTCATTAAATTTCATAAATTTTCTACTTGAACACAAAGTATGAAATTTCAGGAATTTTATGTAGACAGTGAAACTACTCACCCGTCTCTTTTCAAGTGATCCTGGACCAATAGAGGCTAGTTTTTTCGGTCCATCATCCTCGGAATCACTTTCACTTCCAAATATCGATGGTTTTGTGAAATTCGCTTTAGGTGGTTGTCCGCCACCTTTACTACCAGCTAATATTAAACCATACCTAAAAAAACAAATAAATCATTTTATCAAGCAAGGGGATTACATGAAATAGAATGGCCTAACAGTAGGTTCACTAGAAGACAACATTAATATGATATAGCATTAGAAGAAAACAAATTAATGTACTATTACTTACTGCTTGGACATCTTTTTGAAGAGTATCGGGTCTTTTTATCTTTTGTAATTTTTTGAATTTGCGCACAGATGACAATATTTAACACCAAGCACTACGATTAGTGCTGCCTTGGTTTATTGTGGCTTGTTTTTAGCCGGTCAGAATTACAGTGGAAAAAGAATTAGAGCCGCCAGACGTCAACAAACATTTTGACATTTCTCGCAACTGTAGGCCATATGTTTTATGTCAGTACACTGCCGTTCGAAATCTAAAAAGTCACGTTTGCCGCTTGCTTGATTTTCCGGTTTTGCTCATACAGTAGTGGTTTGCGTATTTACTTCAGTCCTATTTTCGAACAGATAAAAAGTTTTCAGTATAAGATAAACCACGAAAGCTTTAGATCTGTGCGCGTACTGCAGCAGCAACAGATTTTTGCAGCTGGCTTCTTTTTGTGGCAAAATTTAGCTTGCAGCAAGCAAGGGGACAAAAACGACTTGCTGCGAATCTACTTTAATGTAAGAAAAGAATAAGGACTGTGTAACTGACGTGGAAATACAAAATAAATAATCGTATTCGATAACCAAAATTATCAAAATCATTGAAAAGAAATGCCACTAACACTCTTTGTTATTTGTGAACTTTGTCATGTGTGCACACTTCTTTGATCCTTTCCGCACAGCTTTTTCAGTTTTGACGCGTCATCTAAATCGGACGGGAGTTCGCGGTAGTGGAATCTCGTCATGAAAGAATTGAAGGAAGAACTTTGGTTTGGTATTTTGGTAACGCACTTTTAAAATGCAATTTAACCTGAATGCAGTAACTCACAGTACCAGAAACAAATTGTGTTGTTTGGATGATATCGTTTTCTGATCATATTGGTAAGTGAATAAAGCACTTATAACACCTACATTTCCATGACATTTCATCCGTCCTAACAATTTTTTCCTGATATTATCACATTGCCTATCATGATATATTTGCTAAGCGGCTTGGCTCATCAATATCTCAAGTAAGCAATTATTAGGCGCGAAACACTCCTGTTAAAGGAGAGTACAAGTATGGACCTATGGATTTATGTACAATCAGGTTCGTTCCTGCAGCATCTCTTAGGAGCTGTTAAAACATGAGTAAATCCATTCAAGCCAGTTTTTTACAAGGCGGGGGTAAAGTGGAATAGGTACGTTGATATGTACAACCGCTTCACTCCCGTCTCACAAAAAGCCGGCTTAAACGCATGGGCTCCTGTATAAACTTCTCTTTAAATAGATGTTGCAACTTGATGAACTCTAACTTAAACCATGGTTGGGTATAATTTGACTCTGCAGTTAATGCAATTTGATACTGTGTTTTTTGACCTTATGAAAATTTTCTGCTTTGCATTTGCATTGTAATTTTTTTCTCCCTTAAATCAGTACTGTCTTTCAATATTCTTCAGAAGGAAAATACAAGACAAAATAAAATGAATTTATAACTAAAGAAAAATAATTAATATTTCAATAAATTATTACATGTACCTACTCATCATCAGTTCTTTTAATTTTTATTGATGATTTTAATCCGTAGACAGGTTTTGTCTTCTCATTTCTATAACTTCTTCGCTTTAAGTTTGTTCTATAGAGTGGAAGAAAAACCATTACCTCACAATGAAAAAAAATTGAGTATATTTTAGCCTTACCCCCATATGCATACATCTGGCACGCTGTTTTTACATGAGTATGGATATATCAAACAACTTCCTTGGACAAATCGCAAAAAAGCCCCTCATTTTTCTGGGATCTGTTACAAAAGGGCAAATTTGACACCTTCTATTATTATTATTACCCATTAGACCCCAATATCCAGCTGCAATTGGAGCTGTTTCTATGATAATGAAATCTCTGAATTCCCTATAATGCCTCAAAGTTCCAAAGTTTACTGCACTCTATATTTTAGTGCTCTTGATTGAGCTCACGTCCTAAAAAAAAGTTAAAGGAACTTTTCTTTTCATTGCTGAGTTGTCGAAGTCGCTATTGAATGTTATGCCCGAAAATTTACTCCAGCAATATATATAATATGGAACCATTTTGATTGAGCCTCTAGTCCTTTTACCGACTAGATTTTTGATCCAGGGAACTTACGCTATCTTTTGTGGTGCTCAGGCTTTTAATTCGTATTGTGCATTGTCCAAACTAACAGGATTCTCCCGCTCATAAGAAATGATAATTTCATTCGTAGTAAACTCAATAATGAGAATTTACAAATCTCGTCTTATTCAGGTTGGAATTGAACGGGAACTTCTGTATTTTTAATTTTTCGACGTTTTCTTAACTTGTTTTCTACTTCGATGGACAATAACTAATTATCTGCCATGCTATTGCTATACGTCGCAGATGTGGATGGTTTACGAGCAAAATCGTCACAAATAGGAATAGGAAATTTCCTCGGACTGATTCCTGTGTTCGTAACTGTGGACGAATGCGGATACGAGGAAATGTGTAGAGTCTACCAGGCGTTGCAGTTTCAGTTCATATTTGTCTGGCCTAGTCTTTTAGCTGCATTGTTTTGGTGCACCTACCTCTGCCGATTGTTATGTTATGAAAGTGTCAATCTTGTGGATTTAAAGGAATGTCCAAAGCTTGCTCCTATCCCAGAGCCCTTTATCTTCTAGATCCTTTCCTTCTTCAATATGAAGAGTCTCAAGCTGAGTGGTAAGGTGGTTGAGGTCAATAATGACATGCCACAAGGGGATGTTTTAAATCAACTTCTCTTCTATCGACCTACCTCGAATCTGCACAGCATTAATGATATAAATGTCTCAATTTTTCCATATCCGGTTGATTTCTTCATATTCGCGAAAGAGGAGAACTAGTCAGACTGGTTTAAAAATAGTGAAGAATAGTCCAACGGAAAAGTAATATCAAATTTTTGCACAAAATGCTAAACCAACATTATACCGTTTTTAAATTCCTTAATAATAATTTTAAACTTAGAACTCAATGAACTCGAAAAACTCAACTCTACCAAAAGTGGACCACCGCCTAGCAAAATCTTGATTCTGTAAAAGTCTTGTGTTAGTTAAAAAGCCATATTACCACCCTGGGGAATTACCACCCATTCCATAAGATGGTTTCTATTACAGATAAGGTCATCAAAAGATGTTTGAATCTTCTTTGCCATTGCGGACGAACTACCAACCAGAAGCCGTATGTTGTAGCTCATTGTCATGAAAATAATGTGAATAAGGTGCAAAACTTTTGAACTCTTTGTTCAACTCACCGGGTATGCCACTAATTCCTGAATAGAAATGTAATTAAAAAGAATATTGGTATTATTTCATTGAAATCCAAACGTAATGATGCATATCCTATGGATACCTGGGCTTTTCAATATCTCGGACATGTCAGCTGTGAATAATGCATGGTCATCGTCAGTGGATAGAAAAACACTGACCGTTAACAGTGAACCAAATTAAATATTAGATAAAATAATGACTTATATTAGAAAAAACTGGCATTCTAAGTATAAAAAAGAGATCAGTAAGTTCAACTCATGCAAAATAAGGCTTATTTAAACTTCACGGGCAAGACTTGCTTAAAAGTTTCTGGTTTAAGTAACTGTATTACTGAAGTAATAAAAAGGTTATTCACACAAATAAATGTTATAATAGGAAAATATTAGTCAAACTGAAAATCTAGATAACTCCATGAGCATTAATTGTGGTCTAATTAATCATTTAGGTAACTAATTTTTCGTCTGCCAATGGTTGGCCAAAATAAAAAAGATTTTGTCATTTGCCAAAAATATTCTTCAATTAATAACAGTATGAAACAGTTAGCATATTAAAAAACTTGCGAATTATTTCGTTCGGCCGAAACCTGAACTAAACGTTCCATACGTTTAAATATGATATTCAATGCCGCAATCCATACTTAAGATCTGAGCACTTTATAATATGCTATATAATATTGGAGTGAAAAAATTTCATCTTGAAATAAAACACACACTTGTGGGATCTAACGGAAATGGTACCTGATACTATAAGATAAACGCCAACCTATTCCTTGTAAGAAGGGAACGCTCAAAATAATTGATATCATATAATGTCGTAACGATACTATATTACCAATACCAGAATAGAATAGTACAGTAAAATAGAACAGTAGAATAATACAACCACTTTTGATCTGCTTAAAATTAACCTCGAAATTAACCTTACTGACGTAGCTAATAACAATATCTAAGCGTTCTTAAACGGCCAGTAAATATCTGGTCGTCGACTTCATGGCAGATATGCGACATTACCGACCAAATTAGCTGTCTGTGGGCTAATTCCACGTCAGTGAGCTAGCTCTAAAGCCGAGTATTTGACCGTATTGAGCCCATTAAAAAGAGGTTTTTACATATCTAGCTCCGTACATTCAACTCCCGTACATTCATATCAAGACCATTTAAATCTTTCGAAACTGAGGTCTATTGGGTCAGTTCTTTTCAATGTTTGAAATATGCGATGGGTTAGAATTCTTTTGGTCAGATTGTTGGGATGATGAGCAAGACCTACAATATATTTTCCTCGGCGGTTCTTTATTTTCTCCGCAATCGTTTCCACGGGGCTTTGATGACATTTGGATAGTATTAATATGTGATGGGCGAGCTATTTTCTAGAACTGTAAGGCATAGGTCCAAACTGGCCTTTAAAATAGACTTATAGACAATCACTTTGGAGCCCTCAGAGAGCATTAGTATTGATACATTGCTGAGATATACTTGAGGTCAAGGTAGTTTTAGCAAAGTGAAAGTAGCTTGGATGCATTTTATTTCGTTCATTCTGATTTTCCATTTTGCCACCCAATCTGCGACAAGTGAGATGTGGGCTTGCAGGGCTCAAGACTCTATAAATGGATCTGAATTAGTGCAGTTGTCTGCAAAGGTAGCTGTAGTTAGCTTATTGGAAGATCACATGTGTGGTATAGAGTACAGGTCCCAATACACTTCATTAAGGTACACCAGCAGCAGTAGAAAAAGTTGTGTTTCTATCATCGAATGTGTGGTCAGCTAGGTAGGAAGAGAGTAATTGCATGGAAGCTTTTCGGAAGCATTGATTTTATTTTGAAGATCAACCCTTCATGCCAGACTTTGTCGAAAGTTGGAGTTACTTTCAGAAAGACTGCTGAACAGTAGTTCTTATCTTTGAATTTTATTTGAATTTTTGACGTGATTCTATAAACCTATTCAATGGTGCTCTAAAGTTTTTGAAATTCGAATTGATGTTCTGGAGTTTGTCTTCCATTTTCAACTATTAGAAGTAGTTTTCCCAGTAGAACTTTCTCGAACATTTTGGAGATATGTTTACTGCACTCTGTAAAAACGACTAGGTCTGTATAACTTCACTGGCGAAAAGTCTTTACCAAGCTTGGGGAATTATTATGATCACGGCTTAATACGGCACGATAATATCCAATTTGGAAGATAGCGTTGAAGAGGTTAGAAATTCAAGAGAAAGCGATCGATGGTAGCTGTTTGAGCGTAGCTGTTTGATCAATTCTCATTTAGCTGTTTGATCAATTCCCGGAAGTTTTTTTAGAGCAAGTTTACTGTATGATATTACTTTGCACATCTTTAGTCTTGATTAGTTGTAAGACGTGAGCGTTGAAATTACATGGAAAGTCGCGTATGAAAACCTATTCTAGATGAACTGTGAAGGCGATGGCTTGCTCTGCTTCACCTCTGGCCCATTTTCCGTTGGCTGTTCTTAGTAAGACTTCCTTGATGTTAGGTTTGTGAATTTTTTCGACGGCGCTCCACAGCGAATAGTGGGTATTTTCAATGGGAGTGAGTTTCTGAGTGAAACTTTGACTCGCAAGAGGCAACTTGAGCTCTCTATAAACTGTGTTTAGTCGCGTTATTGCGTGGAGTAACCTGTGTAACTTCTTGGTTTCAGTATTTATTCCTTAACTAGGATTTAAATTAAGAACGAGAAGCTTATTTTCCGAAGTGAGGAGTGCAATTAAATTTTATGTTAATGCCCCCAAGACATGATCGTTGAAAAGATTTGCTGCGGAATTGATGACTCCTGACAATTTGAGTTGTGTTCTTAACAATATGGAGTTGGTGAGGTATCGTCCGAAAGTATACTAGTTGGTTTTGTTCGAATATGTACGCTCATAGCTAGTGAAGTGGGGTTTATATACACGGTAATGAAGACAGAAGAATGATCTGAAGACATATCAAGAATTGTTTCTAATTTTTCCAAATGAGGAGGTATTCCCTTCGTCTATTAGATCCAAAATTTTGCTGACGTGCGAAGGCCAATTATGTAGATGCCGCTTGAAATATGCCTCAAGCCGCAGATTTGTAGCATTTCTTTTATTTTAGAGATCGAAAAACTGGGCAACCTTTGTAGTTAGCAGTATGGTTGTTACCACAGTTGCTACATTGTTGAATTGCTGGTTCTTGTTTATTCTTGTGACAATACTTTGTAGTGTGAAACTCGCCGCAAATATCTCACACAAAGATCTTTCATATTACCGGCTATTCGCACATTGCATGGGGCCTTGGTCAGCTCTTTCACGGTAATTCTGCGATGAATAGGATATCGCAGGCTATAAATTTAGTGAACTTCATCCCTTTTGGGCTTGGTGGCTTCGAACTCCAATTCTACTTTGAGAAGTGGGGGTGGCTGTTTGAATTTGTTGAATATACTTATGATGAATTTTACACCAAACCTAAGAGACTGGAGCTCCAATTTCATCTCATCAGTATGAATATGAGGTTCAATACCTTTAATTATGACCGACAATCCTTTGTAGCTTTTTAACTGTAATGTGTAGTACTGACGACAGAGAGATTTTTGAAAATACTTTTTTTTTTTTTGGAATAAATCTGAATATTCCGTGGCGTATCGAAAGGGAACTCAACGCCATCTCAGATGAGCTATTGAGAGTTTTTCGATGGATCGAGGTAAAAAAATCTTTAATTGGTCACTTGTTTGTTGAAGTACTGGGTCATAAAGCACTGAGTATTTGGATCTCATCGCTCAAATTGAAATAGCCCTCATGATCTCAAGAGCGATCACGTGAGGGAAGGGCACTTGTTTATTCTGGTGGTAATAAATAAGTGCCCCTTGATTTGTGCACTGATATTCCTCGGACAAAATATTGGGTCCCTGAAAACACACGATGATCCGCAGCGGTCACATTGCAGTGTTCGGAAAACTTTGGAGCTACTGCAAAGATATTACTATTGGTCGTAATTGAGGAAACAGGTGAAAGATTATATTTCCTCCGGCATTACTTGCAAGCAGGCCAAGCCTCCGAGCTGCGAAATGAGACCACCGATGGAAAATAGGCGGGAAACAGTAAGGTCTTTGAAAAGGCTGTGAATCGATTTTATCGTCCCATACCATCGTTTGAAAGCAGAGTATACTCAGATGGTTGTAGTGTTAAATAATTTCAATTCACCTTCAAATTATTCGAGACATTTCAAATTTTTTTTTTTTTTTTGTTACAATAACAATAACACAATGGGGTCAGCTTTATTGCAGAGCCTCTTCTTCCTAGCAGCAGTAAGCCGCTTAGTCAAGAAACAAGCAATTAAAATTATTATCATCCCCCGAAAGGGAATAGGATAGGAAAGGAATCCCAAACCACACTCTCGACACATTTAAATTGAAATTAAATTATATAATGATTAAAAAGAAAACATAAATAAGATAAATGGAGAATAAAGAAAGTAAGATAGAGTTAGTTGATGTGGAGTTAGTGGAAAAGATGAAAACTAAAAAAACATGCAAAGAAGAAGAAGAAGCTCTTTTATAATATAAAAAGATAAATCATAGGATTTTTAAGAAGAAAACAAAATGAGAAAGACTGCTCCCAGACAGCAACGGAGTGCTGGTATTAGGGATGCAAAAAGAAATGTTTATTAAATTAAAAAAAAAAACTCAGCAATCAGGAAAAAAAACTAGTAGTAAAAAGTACGAGATTTACTTTACATGGTTCTAATGTGATTATTCAGCAGCCTTTTAAAAACGGGAAAAGATCTAGCATTCTCCAAAGAGTTAGGTAAATTGTTGAAGATTTCTATAGCTAATCTAATAGGATCTTTATGTTTTCTATTCGTTCTAGAGATATCAAGCCTGAGATTATCTTTAAATCTTGTGTGATAGCTGTGATAATCACAGTGTCTCATTGGAAATATGGAAGATTTTATATTGTTATTGAGTATTTTATATATTATCTTAGCTTTTTCCATAAATATAATATCCCTTACATTGAATTTATTTGTTTGTCTGTATAGTATATCACTTGGAGTCATTCTATCAAGTCCATGCACTGCCTTAACTATCCTATTGAGTATTCTATGAATTGAGTCAATATTCATCTCTGAAGTTTCACTCCAATTCAATATACCATAGGTAATCTTAGGCAGCACAAAAGAGTTGTAGATCATATTTTTCAGGTCTAAATCCAAGTAATATTTAATTCTGAACAACCTAACCCAGAAAACCAAATTAGATTTCACATTACTTATGTGAGGGGACCAAGATAACCTATCATCAATAATTAGTCCTAAGTATTTAGATCTAGCCACTCTTTGTATCTCCTCTCCATGTATTCTGATGTTAAGGCAGATCTCACTCTTATTAATCTGCTTGAATACCATGTAACTAGTTTTAGAGCTATTGATTGTAAGCCTGTTTCCCAAAAGCCAGGACCCATAAACAATTAAATCATTATTTATTTGTCGCTCCAAAAGTTCAGCAGAGTTAGCAGAGAATACTAAAAGGGTATCATCAGCATAAATAATATATTTTCCAGTAAGACCAGAGAAATATAAATTATAAATATAGAGTAAAAATAAAGTTGGCCCCAGAATTGACCCTTGAGGAACACCAATGTTAACTATTCGTTGCTTACTTATTACATCATTAAACCTAACCAAGATTTTTCTATCTTTTAGAAAACTATCAATTAACGCCAGTGCCAAGCCTCTTATTCCAAGTTCGCTTAGGTTTTCTAACAAAGTGATATGATTAACTGTATCAAAGGCCTTCGCTAAATCAATAAACAGTGCAGCCACATATTTATTCAAATCAAGTTCGCAATTAATAAATTGTAAGGCATCTGTTATTGGTGTGTATCAAATCCTACACTATTTTCTATAAACTTGACTAGTCTGTTGTTGATAATTTTTTCGAAAATTTTGCTAAACGAACTTGTTAAAGCGATTGGCCTGTAATTAGAAGGATCTAAATCGTCACCTGATTTATGAATAGGAACAATCATGGTATCTTTCAGCTCTGTAGGGAATTCACCTTTGCTAATGTGATTGTTAATGATTGCAGAAATATAAGGTGAAATCTGAGTAGCGACTAATTTCAAGTTTTCGGAAGTTATTCCATCAGTTCCAGGTGAAGAATTCTTCAATGAGCTAATTATGGCAAATACTTCATCAGGGTCAGTAGGCTCGAAAAAAGAGACTTTGAGTTGTGAATGTTCTGCCTTTCAAAATTGTCAACGTTAAACTTCACTTTTAAGTCCTCAGTAAGTTTTTCACGTATAGAGCTGAAATGATCAACGAGATTATCGGCAGAGATGAGAGAGTTAGATTTATTTATCTTATTGCCTATATATGAATTTCCAAACTCTCCTAACGTCACCCTCAGCAGAAATAAGTTGTCTTCTAACATAGTCTTTCTTAACAATCCTGATCATGGAACATACTCTATTCTTCAGGGATCTGTATTCAGAAGTAAGATTGGCATCACTTGGATTCATTTTCATTCTTTTATATAACATTTTCTTTTTATCCATTTCCTTAATTAAATCTTTTGTATCTGGCCATTCTGAGTATTCTACTTTAAAAGCAACAGATTGAGTGTTGACAGTAGTTGTAACATGGTCTAATAGAGTAGCTGAGCTTGATGTAATTCTGGTAGGGTTACAATTTAGCAGTACCACGTTGTTCATTGCCAACATATTATTATAGTTAACAGATATACTATTGTTTATATTAATGGCATCTATATTGGTATCGGTGACAACTATCAAGTTATTAAACCTTTGATACAAAGCATCCACTTAGTCAATAAAGTCTTCAGCCTCATCATGCTGGGTTCTATAGAATGTTCCTAAGTGGATTGACCGAAGGTCACATTCTATAGAAATAATGATAGTGTGATATCTACTATCATAATGAAGCAGTTTATGCTGAATCCTTTTATTAATGTAAATGGCAGTGCCACCTCCTTGGGCATGATCTCTGCAATTATGGATAGAGACAAATCTATCTAAGTTAAATAAACCAATTTCATCACTAGAGATCCAAGTCTCATTAAGAATCACTACATCTAACTTAGGCTTAGAATTGCAGAATATCTCAAGGTCAGTAAATTTATTCCTAATACTTCTGATATTCGCGTAAAATATTTCTAGATTCATATTATTCATGATTATATTTCCGTAATCAGGTAATTAATTTTTCTTTGAACCGATGTTTTCCTCTTGAGATATTCTGGGTATTCTCTACTAAAGGATGGATGCGAAGAATTGTTATTACCAGCCAGTGAGCAGTTCGTACATTTGAGCATATGCGAGTTGCAAACAGACGTGCTATGGTGTTCTGCACATTTCGCACAAACACCTATCTGGCTTTTGCAATTAACTGCAGTGTGCCCAAATTTCTGACACTTATAACATCTACTAATGTATACGTCCTCTCTGCAAAAATGAGAATTAAAATCGATATTTATGTACTTGTTAAAAAGTTTTGCAATCCTATCCTCCTTGAGGATAGAGCTCAGCACATCCCTACGCCCTTATGTTTACCGCCACCAAGAACGAGACCACCCATCTATCCGCGATACTGTTTGCACTTGGTTTGCATCTACGTTAGCATTAGATTCAAAGCCATTACTATTAGTCGCATTCCCAGCTATCTTATCCAAAATCTTACTACTTAAGATTCAAATTAAAAACACCAGAGAATATTTTTATTTTTTTTTTATTTTTCATCTCGATTTATTATTTATTTGATCATTATAATGATTTTTATATTTTCTCATAATCCATTTTGTATTAATTGATCATTCTTCTCTTCGTCTCATTTCGTAAATTGTATACTACCAATAGGAATTGTTATTTTACTTCATCATTTTCCTTCCATTTATCCGTTTCACTCTAATACAAGATTCCATTGTAATTTCATTTCGACTCATACACATACTTAACATTCCTAATTTCTAATATTCCACATTTAAATTTAGACAATATGGCATAAATCACGTTTTACTTGTTATTTTAGTATATATTATTATTATTTTTGTTACAATTACAATCACTGCCTTGTTCTATTATGTACTGTACTGTATTTGTTTATTGTAGACATTTCTTGTATGCGTTTCTAAGAGCTGTATTGTTAAAATAAGTGTTTTTTTGGAAATGTATTTCAACTATTTACATGAAACCTACTCTAGTTGCAAGTGCGTATTGTAACGTGTTTTTTTTTGTTGCTGTGGTTATAGCGGTGTTTGTTTTTTTATAACAATGTAAAAATTCCCGTTCGTTTATATTGAAGTTTCGCATACAGTGATTTTTCACTATATGATCAACGAATAATAATAATAAAGTTGATAATGCTAATTGTAGTGGGTATAAAGGTTAGCATCTACTACTATAACTACAGGCGAGTACCTAAGTTTTGTTAATATTAAAATTGCATTGTGAATGGTATTGCTGTAGTGTTTGTTGTTTCGTAAGAGCTTTGAAATATAAATTGGTCAGGGAATTTCGTTTTAAGAAAGTGAACTGAATAGAGCAAGGTTTCTTGGGGGTTTTGATATTTCAGCAGCATATAGAATAGAATATATATGACCAAAAAATTAAAACTGAAGACAACCTCAGTTCATTTCACGTTAAATCCACTACGAAATTAGGTTCAAATAATAATTCACTCTACTTCAGAGTTGAGAAAAATATATTTATTTATGTATTTTACTGTTCTGTAGCTGTTGTTTTTTCCTCACTAGCCTGACGAAATTTAATTCTCTTCAAAACAAATTAGTAAACAGTCAAATCAGTTCGTTGATTTGGTGAAAAGTATAAACTGATTGGAATACATACACCACGATTTGCTTGCACACAACCCTTTCTGAATTTATAGTTAGATGATAATTGTATAAACACTAGTTAACGCAATATGTTATATTCTATAAAAATAAATGTTTCAATTAAATAAAACTTTATTTTGGTAAAACCTAGCTTTTAAATAAATAGTCGTCGTAAATTACTTGAAACAAATGCTATATATATTCAATCAAGAGTTTTTTTTAATATTGCACGTGGAGATATAATTTGTTTTTATTATACTGACTATGTCAAAGTATTTTGAGCAGTAGAAAATTTGAATATAAGAAATATTACATAAATTTCGGATACATTGTGAGTACAAATTAGTTCGATCTGTTTTCAAAAGATAGCTCTAGCTGTTATGAATGTTTCATAGTGACATCTGATTTCGGTTTTTTCAGAGAGGTTAGATATGCATATGTCAATAATATTCATTTATATCGCTTTGAGCTTCAGACAAAAACATAAATAAGTCAAATTTTGTGTTAACTAAGCATCATTTGCGGTAGATTTTAGTTTTATGCTTTAATTGGAAGGAAAGTGCAGCTGAAGTGCATCAAATGCTTGTAGAAGTTTATGGTGACACAGCTCCAACTGAGAAATCGTGTAATAAATGGTTTCAACGTTTTAAAAATGGTGATTTCAGCGTTGAACACAAAACAAATTTGAAGACCAATAATTGGACGCATTACTCGATGAAGATCCGAGTCAAACGGACCTTGCAAAATCGTTGGGAGTGACTCAACAAGCAGTTTCCGTACGATTAAAATCCATGGGATTCATTCAAAAGCAAAGAAATTGGGTGCCTGAAACCCAGAGACGTTTAAAGGCGGTTTTTACCTTGCGTGCAGCTGATTCAAAGGCAACAAAAAAGTGCTGTTTTACAACCGATTGTGACTGGGGATGAAAATTGGATATTATACAACAACCCCGAGAAGAAATAATATTAAGCTACGCCCAGTCAATTGTTGCCACCGACCTCAACTTCAACACTAAAGCCATGACAAGTAGGTCATGCTAGTGGGACCGAAAAGGGTGTTGGATACTATGAGCTGCTAAAACCATGCAATTCCATTACGGGCGGTTGGAATAGGCTACACTTGATTCGTTTGAGCCGTGCATTGCTGAAAAAACGCAAAAACAGGACTTCTCCACGGTAATGTCCTGCCTCTTGTCGCAAAAGTCGTGAAAAATATTTGGAAACGCTTAAATGGAATGTTTTACCACAACCGCTTTATTTTTCGGACATTGATTCTTCTGATTACTGATTTTTCCGAGCTCCATTTGGTAGGTCAAGAGTTCACTTCGTTCGCAGAAATCAAAAATTTGCTCCAAACTTGGATCGCCTCAAAAGACGGAGACATTATTTCGGCATGGAATTGGAAAATTACCTGTGAGGTGGAAAAAGAAATAACTAGCTATATGCAATACTTAGATTAATCTGTTCATTCATTTTTATCTGAAATAAATGTATTTTCGAACGCACAAATCGGACCCAACTAATTTGTACTCCCAATAGAATATTTTCTCACGCAATGACTCGTCTTATGTTATCATGTAATTAATTGAATGTATTAAGTTAGACGATATTGTGGCAATTATTGCAATAGCATAGTTGAAATGAATTTACAAATTATTTTTTCACCTACGGAGTTATAAGCTTGGTATACTTCATCAAATACTACCAGCCTTTATTTAAAAGAATTGTAAGAAGTGCTTTGATCAATAGCGTGCTGTACACTATCTATAATTCTAACTGGCACAATATGATGATTTACTACTGACATCAGGCATTACGTTACAGCTATGTATTGTATTTCGTTTTATAACCGCTAAATTTACATACATGTATATAATGTCCGTTTGTGGATTTTAAAACATTTCTCGATTTTTCAACAGTTACTTACAAATCGTGCCGAAATATTTCAACATACAGTCGATAACGCTACACTTATTGCTACTAACGTGTTTTTCTTCCTATTCTATATTCTGTTTCTGCTTTAAATTCCATTTCGAATCTTACGAAAATTCTTTTAAAATGCTTTAAAAGCGTTTCTATGTTTTATGTATGAGTATAATAATTCTTTTCGTGAGTTTTCTTTTGTAATATTTACCGACAGATCAGCAATTTTTACACGCACATTTGTCTTTTAATGGAAGTATGTATTGTCTGTCATTATATTTGTATGTTCTATTATGAATCTACGTTAAAAATCAGTTTTTTTTACTGATTGTTTTTTTTATCCTGCTGAAAAATATACTAAATCACTACTGAAAATGCAGAGCGCTATGAAAACTAAAATATGACTACACTTTTGAAGTGAAAGATGAGTTTAAAACTATAAAGTATCAGGAACTTATTATACTACAAAAGGATTATAACAAAATTAACAAAACTCAACAAACAAATCCTTAAACAATTCTTTTTTCAATAGAAGTAAATGATTATGTAAGGAAATACGTATGTATTTATGAGCACAACCTAAAATACGAACAGATCTTTGTTTATTATGAAATTCAAAGTTGATTTTATGTTGTGTGTGTGTTTTATAGCATATCATAATGTGTTTTATAGCATATCATAATTTAATCGTGTTTACTGGCTCGCTTTTATCTGTTTTTTTTTGTCATAGTTTAGTCTTTATCTATTTATATGTTTCATGTAGTTTTTTTCTTCTTAATTTCATAAAATTATCTTCTTATTTATCTTATTCTTTTAGAACATCACAGCTATCTTCTACAAAAATGATATTTCCCATTTTATTGGGATGTACGGTAATTTTTTCTCATTCGACGAAATACAATATATTGTACATTAGATAACAGATTGTATACAAGGAAATATTTTCATATTCCAACAAGCAGTCTGTTATATCAGATACATAAATTGAGTATCCATTTCATATTTAAGCTTTATTCGTAGAATTCCTCTTTCCTGAGGCAGATACTTATTATACCAATAATCTTTTAGCATCAGAAACATCTGATGATAACCATATGTTGGATTGAGGGGTCTGAATTTGGAGTTTCACATTGAAAGTCTACGATTGATTGCAGATCTTGTAGATTGGAGTCTTTGTAAAGGACGTTTCATGTTTCATAGCTTTAAAGTAACTGAGCGATTACTGGATCTATTAGGCACATGTGCTCTGCTCCTCGAACGGGTAATCGATTCAAACAAAAATGTCGTATCATTTCGGGAACAGATTCGAAAGGTCTGCTGAATTGTCCCAGAATATATAGTCCAGATTCATTTCTTTGTATTCGCATGTGCATAAAACCTTTGGCGCTTCTAAAAATATGTAACGAAAATGTTTTTAGAATTATCAGTTATATCATGTGGGAAAGAACATATAGTTTATTGAGTTTATTTCAAGAAAAAGCACCGTGCTATTCGATGCTATATATTTTTTTTTTTGTGTGGGTCTTATTCAGTCAGCTCATATAATCAAGTCATCTATATTTATCGC
This sequence comes from Nemotelus nigrinus, assembly GCA_947369275.1. Classification (NCBI taxonomy): domain Eukaryota; kingdom Metazoa; phylum Arthropoda; class Insecta; order Diptera; family Stratiomyidae; genus Nemotelus; species Nemotelus nigrinus. The sequence goes on from OX376373.1 coordinate 151,747,821, forward strand.
AGTGATGTCAGGCTTCATCATTAACTCCGTTAGACACAGTGGCCTGTATTATTTATTTATTGATTAATTTCCATTTTAAGAGGCTTGGGCCCAATTACAAAAACTGAATGACTTAGAAAAGAAAGCCAAAAATAATTCATAAAGTATAAAATATAGACACTTCAAAATCAAAAAAGGTGAACTCAGATAGCAAAACAACAATAATAAAGTATAATATAGTCAAAAATAAAATAAACCCTGGAACGCATCGTCGGCTCGCTGTTCCAGGCGCACACGCCAAGGACAGATGGTAGCATCATCGTTAACTGGGAGGACGTTGCTCTCCTTACGAAGGAGGAGCTGATCGCCGCGATGTGTAGGATGAAAAACAGGAAGGCCCCGGGCCCTGATAGAGTGCCAGTCGAAGCACTTAAAGCTGTAGTGGAGAATCAACCACGACTACTACTGGATTTATATAATGCATAAACGGTGGATAACCGACCATCGCCTGCAGTTTTTATCCCGATGACAGTGGGCTCTGCAGAGATCAAGATCAGTAAGTCGGTAAGGTATCTGGTAGTGACGCTGGACACTTAGCTGTCACATCGGTAAGGTATGTGACAAGGCTCTGAGACCCGTCGGATCGCTAAGCAGGTTGATGGCTAACATCGGCGGGCCCGGCGAAACGAGACGGAAGCTGCTGATGGCAACAACGAGCTCCATCTTACTTCACGGGGCGGAAATTCGGGCGGACGCATTCCAAACCAAGAAGTTTTGAGCTCGTATTCCCAGCGTTCAGCGTTAAAGTGTCCAGTAGTATCACCAGTAGCTACTGTACGGTGTCAGAGGATGCCGTGCTGGTAGTAGCGGGAGTAATCGCGATAGATCTGCTTGCGCGAGAGCGCAAAGAAGGGTACCGCACTCGCTCTGAGCCGGAAATAACATGGGCTCTAGCGCGCGAACGTTCGCGAATACACCAGCTTTGGCAACAATTTTGAAGTGCGAGCAACAAAGGTCGCCAGGCGGTGAGACTGATAGATTTTTTGGGCATTTGGGTCAGGCCTAAAACGGGTCATGGTTACTTCAGAAAGTATCTTAACAGAATGGGTAAGGTGCGTACACCGTACTGTTGGTACTGTATGAATGAGCACAATGATGCTTACCATACATGCTTTGCGTGCAGTCGATTCGCAAGTTTGAGGAGCAGTCTCGAGGCCACAATTGATATGGTCACGCCAGAGTCAACTGTGGAAACGATGCTGCGTAACGGAAATAAGTGGCGCACAGTCTCAACATATGTTGAGAAAATACTGCGCACAAAGCGAGAAGGGGGTTGCCTTACCGACCCACAAGCTGTGATATATTCTGAAGTAAGTAGGCATCGATAGGTGAGCAAGTTCGACTGGGTTAAAGTAATGCGAAAGCGGATTTCGACCTGGACCTTCCTGGCCTGTATAGGAATTTTTTTAGTCAGTAAAAATCTTACATAACCCGTGGTTTGTTGACCCGGGTATCTTTTGAAGATTTACAACGAAAAACAAAAAAAAACAGAAAAGCAATATAAAATCTACAGAAGACGAATTGATAAACAATAATGTATAGAAGCTTAACCGAGAAAATGAGAGGCCTTGGCAGCAATGTATGGAATGTGTTTGTCAAATTTAAGGTTTGAGACAAAAAACGTATCAAGGGTCCTTGAAATTGTCGCCAGCCGTAAGAGACATTCCGAATAAGGAATAAGTGCATCTTAGATGAGATTTTTTGCAAGCATAGTACATTTAGATACATTCCAAGTAAGAAAGTTTGTTTAGCACCATTCACTCAGTGCACAAAGATCATATTGTATTACTCTGAACATATTAAAGTCATCAGAAATAGGGAGAATAGAAAAGGAAGTGATAGCATTGATAAATAACAGGAGTAACATAGGGCATGGTATCGTACCTTGAGAAACTTCAAAAAGGGGAAGAGGTACCAAAATTCACAGATACAACACAGCTTCGACCAGAAACATAGAAGGAAAACCAGGACAAGAGAAGGTTTGATAGAGCAAAGTCAAGAATTTAACTGTTGATGTTAGAAACAGTGCTCAATTGAGACAGTGAACACAAAGAGAATAAGGACGTGGAAGTTAAGGAAATATTGATATTGGAAAATATAGAAAAAAGTTATTCCACACTAAGCTCGGCAAGTTAAAGTCGCTGCATATTAAAAACGAAGAAAAAAATGAAACGATTGTTGAGGAAACTGGAGAGCTCGATATAAAATCGATCGTTTTTTGTTCTATGATAATGACAAAGCTCAGGGGATTGCCCTTTGAAGCGAATGCTTATCGATGGTGGTAGGGAGACACATATGGGAGAAGCCGATATCAATTATTCCATTATTCTTTTTTTAAATGCCACATTTATTTCTTATTTCTAAAGCGCTAGTGTTATGCCTAGTCGCTTTTTAATGCTTTTTAATGCTTTTAAGCTTATTAATGTGGCACTTAATTAATGGAGCGCTGGTATTATGCCCAGTCGCCGACTGTTAAGACAACACAAGACGAACAAATACAGCCATAGGCACGGCGGGATTCGAATCTGCGGGCAATCGATCGCTGCTTCGGACTAACGCGTTAGAGAGCTAAGCTAGCGACCGACTAAATAATAACAGAGAAATTACATGGGCCATCAAGTGAAAAGACAATTGAATTTCAAAGGGAGCAAGAGTGAAACAAAAAACAATACATTCAACAGGAGGGGAAGAATGAAAGTCTTGACACAGTGTCCCTTGAAAAAACTAGTGTATACCGACTAAAGCACTACCTCCGTCATTTTTCATTAACGAAGTACGATCACGATCGCGATGAAAAACAAAATGAAGAAGCAAGGCCTCGTTATTGTAAATATCACTAGTTAACCACGTTTCCACGAAGTCCTCGAATTAAACTACTAACTCATTTCAGTCGCAAAGTAGGTAGGGGTTTTTCTTTTACACATCAGAACAACGAAAATGAAAATGTGCTGATTAATGGGAGACTTTTTGATCTATAAAGCAAATAGTCCGTTTTTTGAAATTAGGGTTCTTAACACTGGTTGGTTTTTAACATATGCACGAAAGAAATTAAAAGAGTCGTATAACTCACACAAACCTATTATAAATGGACCGAATACAGCTGGAAGAGATCTGCTGAAGTAACAAAAGAGACAAAACATTATTGAATACCAACACAACGCAACATATGCAGCAAACGAGCCAATAAATAGGTGCTGCAAGCTATTCAATAGCATGAGCGAGAACTTTTCCCCTACCATCTCTAAATCAACGTTTAAAAATAACATCATCAAGGCTCTCTTTATAGTCTCCCCCATCCCCCACCACACTAACATATATGTATTGTATATTCAATTTAAATTTAAATTTGGTATATAATTTGTTAGTCATTTATTTGTCATTTGTCATTTATTTATTAGTTTATTTCTTGCCTGTTTATAACTAATTTTGTTTATGCACTATTTACTAGTCTTGTATTATATATAATTTGTTTTATTTTTATTTTGTTTCGTAGTTTTATGCATGCACTGTTTTATTTTATTTTTTTTATACATGTACGCCTTGCTTGGTAAATAAATAAATAAATAAATAAATAATTTATAAGTCAAAAGCTACTGTTCGAAGAGCTTATTGAAAAAACCATCCTAAATTCCTTGGTGTGCTACAGCCCCTTACAAATAACATCCTCAAATCGAGAATTAGAATCAAGAAGACATAAAAAAAACAAATCAAACTGCGGTTATCTAAAATGAAGTTGGCAGTGAAAGGAGCTCGCTAAAAGAAGAGACTTGAAAACAGCCACTTGGTTTAGTTTTATCCTACCTACCATTCCTAGAATAAAATGGAGCTACAACGAAATGTCCTTGATTTACACATTTACTCAATTCAAAGCCCTTTCACACTTTAGTATCCACTTTCTTTCCGTACTTACTTCAATGACAACGAGTAATCCTGTTTTGTCGACTCACAATTTCTCACCAGGAAACTTCCTTCGCTCAGCGGCCTCAGAGTATTTTCAGCATCGATTCGAGTTATGGCGCCATGATACCACCTAAAATAATATAGATTTCATATTTTATCAGTTATACATTACAAAATAACAAATAACTCACCCTTGTCTATCCAACGGAATCGAGATATCAATCATGTCAACTGGAGCCGGGTTGCCTATATTCAAATTTAAGCCACGCGTCGAAGCACTTTTCAGATCTAAGCTACCAAATTTATTAGCAGGTTTCGCTTCGTTCAAGTTGAGTGTGAGATTTTGACGAAAAATCGAAGTATCTAAAAGGAGATTGTCGATTAGTTTTCGTGCTGTGTGGCGTTACTCAACAAGAGTTAAATATCAAATAAAAAGAAAATTTTGAAAAAATCATTACTGTACAAATAATATAAAATGCTACATAAAAAATATTCTCTTCATTAAAAAAACGTTTCAATTTTCCTGAGACACCAGCAAGGACCTATTATTTTCAAAACTCTTCCTGAAAACTCACCTAAACCCAACAGACCCTGCTTCTGATCATCGCGTACTGAATGACTTGATGATGCCTGGGATATACCACTCGATTCCGTACTATGAAACACTAAGTTCGTCGCGGGTCCTTGATTCATTCGCAATTTTCTTCGAAGCTTTGGCATATCGAATGGAAGATCTCCTAAGTCAACGGATGTGGCACTACCTGATGTACAATTATCCTGTAAAAAAATATTTTTTATAGTCAAAAACCTCTATAGACTCAGGTCGCAGAAGCATACTTGTTGCATCAGAAACTTTCTTCTTCTCAGTTTCGGCATATCGAATGGAAGATCTCGAAGATCCTGAGGTAAACCACTTCCACTTGTTCCACCAATAACACCCTGTCCACTTATTTCACTCTTCTCTGCTGCGAAATTCGGTTTCGGCAAAATGAACTTGTGAAAAGCACTTTGTGTTGATGATTTTCCATCTTCACGGGAATGCAAGGATATTCCACTGTCCGAGCCAATCATTTCCTCCGTCAAATGCAACAGAGCTTTGTTGGGGAAGGCTTTTCGTTTCGGCTGTTTCAGAAGACTGCCCTCGTTCACGGTGTGTTCATCTTTTGGACGGTTTGGATCTAAACTGCTCACTTTGTGAATCTCATCGGTCGGAGATTGTTTCTGCGAGCTGTTGTGACGACTGTGATTAAGTTCGGAGGTTTCCGATGCTGGTTCTTGAGAAGATTTATCTGAGATTGGGCTGAGGATGTGGAGCTTTGAGTGAATAAGGACCGGAGCTCGAAGCGGCAAAGATACATTATGCGATGAATCGGAACTGTGCGAGCTGAGTGAGGTAGAATGCCTGGATTCCGAGCTAGTTGTGCTGCGATTGCCCTCGCTGGTGCTGGACCGCAAGGACTCCATACTGCCTCCGCTGCTCGACGTTGCCATACTCTCGGTCGAAGAGTAGTTTCTTCCACGATGCGGTCTACCGTGGTGCGACTTTCGAAGCTCCAGCACTCGTCCAGACTCCAGGACCACCGATCGCGGCCGATTGTGACTGCCTCGTGGCGGAGGATCATAGGAGTTATCCGCTATGCTGCCATCACTCCCCGTTGGCACTTCTTGCTGATGTCTGATCACTTCAATTGGAAGACGTGGATCCTTGAGCCGAGAGTGGGGAGGGTTCGAAGCGGGCAAATTTGGTGCACTCCTTATGCTGTTCATGAAGAACCGATCCCGATCGTGTTTTCCGGGGAACTTGACCGGTAGTGGTGCCGTTGATGGTGGGGAAGGTGTGTATCTACGAATCGGAGTTTGGGAAGGTGCGTTCGCTTCTGCGTTGTTCATAGTGTCAACACTGCTATCAATGTGCATTCTTTCCATGTTTTGTGTTAGAGTCACTGTCACCGTAGGATTCTCTGGAGTAGCCTGACTTTTAGTGGTTTTCTTGCGTTTCATCTCCAGTCTGGACTTCGACGATTTGGAGCGCTCAAGTTCGACAGGCTTCTCCATGACATTTCCATTATCCGCTTGCAGAAGTACTAAATGTTTTGTCACACGATCCATCTCGTCAAGATCATCGTCCGAGCGTGCAACCTTGCAATCGAAGGCAGTCTCGTAGATTTGGCGCGGCCTTCCGCTCGACATCTCGTCCTCTGGAAGATCCGTATTCGTAGACTTGTCACTTCCTACATTCACTGCACAATCAGAGCACTCATCAGCGCCTTGTTGATGCACATAGAAAATGCTTCGCGGTCGGAAGAACTCATCGACATCATCACCGATGGCTGGTGCAGTGCATGCACAAACAGCTGGCCCGAGAAGTCTATGTGGTGGCATTGAAGTATCTGCTACCTGAGGATTGTTACTGTCAGGATTTGAATCGGGTAAAGGATTTTCCACGGGAATATTGCACGTTTGCCTAACTAAAGCCAATGCCTTTGCGTGCCATTCACGCCTCTTCTGGCATTCGCTACAATCCGAATCTTCAGACGTTGTAGTCGAGGGTGTACTGCATCGAATTATCCGGACACCGTCTTCTGTAATTGAATATCGTTTCGGTGTAGGAACTTCACGCTCGATTTCTGGTACGTCTAGACTGACGCTCTTTTTGTAGGATTGAAGATTAACGGTTGTTCGGTTGGTTGTTTGTGTCGGTTCCGATACGGTTGATTGTCTTTGACGGGCGTCAGTAGTTCCTTGGTTTTCTGAAAAAAATTAAGGTCAGTGAAGTCTTGCTACAATGGAGTAAGACCAAAAGTGTACCTTCTTTCGCTTTTAATAGATCTGAGTAGTAATATGGTGAGGGATTTCGTTTTGATATTTCTGCAACGTGCAACCGTTTTGGGCTTTTGTGAGTCTGTAGTGGTCGGACTAGATCCTCAGATATACTATCTGGTGAATTAAGTTCGGGAAATTTGTTGGAATCATTATCGTCTTCAGCAGATGATTTCGGTGCAGATGAGTCTGGAAAAGTTTTTGTATCCGTGAAAAATTAATTTATTTTAATAGTAGTGTTATATTTTCTCAATGTGTTTCTCACCAGAACTATAATTACTACGTTTGTCTTTTCGGTTTCTTCGATGATGTGGCCTAAGATGTTTCCGTGAATCTTTTGGATCTGAGTATCCTTCAACTAGTTTCACCGGTTGTGGAGGATGCGTTACGATTGTAGGTGGATCTAAAAATTTTACCTGAAAAAATGAAATAATCTGAAATAAATTTCAATTCTGGACATTTAATCTTTTACAGGCTTTTGAGGTAAACCATGGAAAAATAAGGAACTATTAAAATCATTAAATTGAAAATTAAATTTTAAAAACTCTGAAAACAAACCGAGAAGACAAAATAGTCTCACAAATTGAGCTAACTCACCGGCTAGTAAAAAATTGAGAAAAAGCTGGAAAGTATCCAGATTGATGCGGTTAAAGAACATAAAAAACCTTCATATGCGGACATGTTAAGACAACCGATTAAACCAAAGCCAAAGAAATCAATCGAGACATCTTAATAAAGCCAAGAAAAGAGCAGGATCCTGGGAAAACCATCCAGGATTTGAAAGAAAAGATAAAACCTTGCGCACTGAAGGCTCCAGTAGAATATACTAATCCACTGCGGAGTGGGGGCGTAATAATTAAAATTCACTAGAGAACTCAGAAATGTTATTAAAAGCAATAAACGAGCAAATGTCAAGCAAATACAATGCAGAAATGACAAAGAAGAAGCTTCCCCGGATAATGATCAAGGGTCTTCAAAGAAAATACACAACGAACGAACTGAAGGAAGAGATAAAAAACTTGAATCATTCTATCGATTTGGGTGATGTATTCGAGGTCATGCACACGAGGCAAATAAAAAATTCGCGTAAATGGATAGCATTTGTTGAAGTCGGGGTAAGGTTATTTGATCGAATAGTCAACCAATACATAAACATTGATTTTGGGTTACATTTTGTCGTCGAGGACCATATCATCATGAGATACTACAAATGCCAAGGATTTAACCACAAAGTATCAAATTGTCAGAAAGAAGACATTTGTGCTAAATGTGCTGGTAGCCACCAGACAAATGCTTGCACGGCTACAGAGTTAAAATGCATAAACTGTTCCTAAAAGAGGAATAGCCACGTTAAGCATCAAGCTGATAGTTACGAATGCCCAGAGTACAAAAAAATGATTACAGTTAACGAGCATAAGATAGATTATAGTTTCTAATCCACTTCATAGTGAATCAAAGCAAGTTGATAAAAATATTGTACGCCAATATAAGGAGCATTCGTAACAAATTCGATGATATAAATGTCCATCTAGCTACGAATGACATCAGTGTAGTTATTCTTAATGAAATATGGATATATCCAAATGAAGAGCATTTATGTGCAACAAACGGATATTCCAGCTATTTCTGCTCCAGAAACATCGGCCGCGGAGGGGGTACAGCAATATAATCAAATATAGGATCAAGACTTATTACAGTTTCTGAAGTGTTCAACACAATCATACTTCTCAAACCACATCATGTATCAAGGAATTACAGATAGATGGATCATTGATTTCCTCTAGTGAGGCAATTGCGGAACATTTAAATAAATATTTTGCAGCGATTGGGTCAAATATCACGCAGCATTTTCGTCAGATATCTGAACAACGCCATTTTTCAATGCCAAGTCTAATATCTAACATACATTTGAGACCAACAATACCTAGTGATTTAATTTAAAAAACGGCCTTTCACCAGGTATCGATAATATAACATCAGGAAACATCAAAATGCATAAGCAGCAAATATCTAAGGTTTTAGTGAAAATCATCAACAGCCACGGTACATTCCCGGCATGCCTTAAATTGTCGAGATTAACATCAGTTTTTAAAGGAGGCAACCCTTGGAATCCTTCAAATTATCGTCCAATATCTGTCATCAGTGTGCTAAGCAAAGTGTTTGAAAGAGTCATAAATGCTCGAATAATTGATTGTCTCAAAGAAACATCAGTTTTGGCTCCAATGCAGTATGATTTTCAGGAGCACAGCAGCACTATTGCGGCTTCCATTTGACGCGGTTCAATTTATAAATCAATCACTGGATAAAAGTAAATATGTGGCAGCAATTTTCGTCGACCTAAAAAAGGATTTTGATACCATTGACCACGAGATTTTGTTTCTGCGACTGGAAGAGTATGGGATTTGCATGAAATTTAAATCTATTATTAAAAACTACCTATTTGATAGGAGAATAGTGACAAAACAAGGAAGCTACACCAGTCAGGAATGTTCTATAAACAAAGGTATTTCACAGGGATTGATTTTAGGGCCTATACTTGTCCTTATCTGTCTGAACAGCGTTCAAGATCTCAGGCTTTCTGGTAAGATACTTTTGTTTGCTGACGATACGCTTCCTTATATGCTGGGAAAGATGAGCCAGTCATCCAAAGTACAATAAATATGGATTTGGATAAATACCTGAGGTGGCAGCGTCAAAGCAAGCTCGTTATAAATGTCCACAAAACCAAATACATTATGTTCCAGCAAAAAAAATAAACGCCCTATTAATCCATGTATTCAAATTAATGGAGTTCGACTGGAGAAGGTCGATTCAATAAAATACCTGGGATTGATTTTGGATGAAAAATGTCCTGAACCCATCACATCAACTACATCAGGAGTAAAATCGCACTATTTATCGCAACACTGAGAAGGCATGATTTCCTGGAAAAACACACTCAACTCCTAATCTTAAACGCTTTTATCCTGTCTACTGTGAAATATGGAGCAGTCTTGTGGAGCCAAACAACTAAGCATTACATCGAGCTAATTGGGAAACTTGTCACTAAGGCAATAAAAGTTACATTTAGGTTGCCGACCTTAACACCAACGAGCGCTGTGTAAGCTCAATCAGGGTTGTTGAACATCCAACAGATTATTAATCTCGAAAGGGGCAAAATAATATACCAAATAATCAACAACGGGCTAAAATGGCCAGATATTCCTCGGACTGTTGGAGAGTTAACTAGCAGGGAAACAAGATCAGCCAGCAACCTTTCAGTTTGTAAACCAAGAACGGATAGATTAAAGATGGATACAACAGGCTATAGCTTTCTACAATACATTGCCAGATCCGCTAAAGAACTCAAGCAATATCGTGACATTCAAAGAAAACTTAAAATTGTACATAAAACATTAACAACGCACAATGACGATTAACACCAGAGTTTTTTGTATACTTTTCTCTGGACACAAGCCAATGAAGACAATCATAAGTCAATACAAGTGAGTCTATCATATTGATAAGAATTGTTCTGTCCCTTATTCCAACAAACTAGTTGTCTGGGAAGCACTATGAAAAAACTTACTGGAGGGTAAAGATGGTGCACATGGACTGTGCACGCTGATAGATTGATGGAGAGAGTGGAAGGAAGGAGGAAAAAAAACTAACGTATTTTTGAATTTCCTAAAAAATATTTCATCTACAAATTATATATTTTCCCAAACACTTACATGCTCTGAGAGTGGACTTGGTGCAGTCCAATTATCAGGTAAATTATCTGCCAAACATGGATCAAAACTGGACGGTCGTTTCTTTACAAAATCGATTGGCAGGCTATAGTCATCACAGACAGATATCTGAAACAAGCACAGAAAAAAAAAATAATTTTATAAACCGTTCGTTATTAATTTATGCAACACTAAAAAATCAATTTCATGAAATCTTTTAAAGTATTTTTATGGTTTTTTTCATTATTATCTTTTCTTCTCGAACAAATTAACAAATATGTATGTTTAAATGTATCTGCAGTTGGCAGAAATGTTACAAAAAATTACTTCCCTATTCATAAATCATTCAAATATTGAGCAAATTCAAAGCGTAAAATTAGCAGTACCTGCTGCCTTGTTGATGCTTTACGTAAACACCGCATCAATCAACTGTCAGTTGACATTTATGTGGCAGTTTCGATTTCGTATGCGTCATTTATGAAAAAGATGTTAACATGTACAAAACACTCAAGTTGTCACTATAGAGTGTTTATCACGATTAAGTTGACGGAATTCGATTAAAGATTTTGCATTTACAATACGGTCACATTCCTGCTGCTGACATTGTAATAATTATAGATGTATGTATGTAAGTGCAAAGGCATAAAATAATTTGATTATTAATTGCTTGTATGAACCCCTGTTTTTTTTTTCTTCGGCTATACCTACTTAAAAATATGCAGAATAAGAGCCTGGACAGACGACACAAGTTTATGATTATTTCAACGTTATTGATAACGTAAACTATTGCCTCATCAATGTCGTTCTCCAAATGATCATTTGCAAAATAAAGCTCATGAACTATTATCGCATGTCCCACCAGCTAGCGAGAAGTGCGTGCGTTAAAAATTGGAATATCATATGGTTTTCGAATTATTGATTATTAGGAATCGTTATCGTCTTCAGCAGCAAAACGATACATAAATAAGTAGGCGTTATTTTCAAAGTGCTATTTATTTGTCCGCTGTATCAAATGACGATAGATGCAAAAAATCTACTGAAAAATTAGAGCTATTTATTGTTGCTGATTAATTGATTTTTCAATTCTCACTAGATTAATTCGGACTGATGAAGAAGACAGAAAAATAATGGAAAATTACACTTACTGGAAAATACATTGAATCTGTATTCACTCTTTTGTATTTTTTTCGTTTACAGTTATATACTGGGCATATTTTCATCTTTGCTGCAATATCTGTTGCATTTTTGATTCTTTTTCACTTATCGATTTCCACATTTTCCTGTTCAATTCAAATGCAATCAGCACGGTTTGAAAATTTCTCATTTTTGACGTATTTCCTCGAATCCGCTTCTTCAACAAGTAATACCTTTTCATATCACTTTCACTAAGTATTCATTTTCATAACTGAAAAAACCTCAGTCAAATAACCGTTAAATGATGGTGTGTCACACTCCAAACAAATCATTAAGATTCAATGACCATTACGTTAATTATCATTAATTTGTGTTGTATGTCAAGCCAATTTACATGATTGAACACATTGATACAACGGATTCATAATGACCGAAACCGATTCAATGACGAAAAATTTCATCATCACAGATAGTTAGGCGCCACGTCGGCACTAGATGTTAAATCTGCGGTGGTGGCGGATGCTTATGTCTGTTTTGTAACAAATTCTCCAGATGGACAGTTTTCACAGGTTTATTCATAGTCACTAATTGGAAAAAATCATAGCTTCTCTGTTCGACTTTTTTCTTCTCCTTTTTCGTATGCTTCTAAAAGAAATTTTAGGAATCTATTACAGGAAGAGCTTATTAAATGTGCGAAATTTACCCTCTATGAAGATAATTCGAATATTGGTGGCACGATTCAATCAACAGAAGGATGTTGTGACTAGTAATGATTGCCAATCCGCTCCTTGGAACCTATTTCACTCTTTTGAACTAACCCAGAGCAGGTCCGGAACTAGTCCGAAGTAGGTTCGGGCCTAGGCCGAAATCGGAACAAATTCAAAAGAGCGGATCGACAACCATGACTAGTTGCAACTAGTCTTCCTCGAATTAAAATATACCGCAACTTCTCTAAACTGATGCGAGTGTTGAAATAAATCGTGCTTAGCATTACGGCGAATCTAGGAATTCCAAAACCAAGACGCTCTGGCCAACTCGGTGTGTCGAGCAGGTTGTTGCGGAAAATTTGGAGAACCCTTTTGCCTATATGTCAATATAAAATTTATTTCTGATAAGAGTTGAAGCCAGTAGATTGTCAAAAGCGTTTTGCCTAAATCATGATTTTCCAAATCTTTACATCCCCTGAATTTGACAACACTAAACTTTGCTCTGTGGGACAGTAGACTTTTTTCTGTGAGGCAAGAGATTTTTTCGGAAGGTCAGTAAATCCAATTACCTTCGTGGACTTTATCTTGTTGGACATTTAAAAAAAAACCTAGAGAAAAAACTCCATAGCTTCTCCATTATTTTCGATCCAAAACTAAAATTTGATCCTTCTTTCACCTCCTAAGTTCAAAAATGTTCTTATATCGTCCCTATAGCTGATATTGACATTCGTGTTTGCTTTTTTACGGCTTTTCACTTTTATCTCATTGTCTTTCTCTTTTAACTCACTGTATTTTTACTTTTGTATAACTGATTTTAACTTTTAATTGTTATTCACCATATTCCACTAATATTTCGTAGTTTTCGATTTTTGCTTCAATTAAAAAAAAAACGCTCCTCTACCGCCGCTTTCGTAAAAACCACATTTCTGTTACCAATGTTGCACGTTTCAGGTTCCAGAAAATTATGGAACTCGAGAACAACTATCGAACACCTTAAAACGCGCAGATGCTGCGAAGAAAAAGCTAACAATGTGAACAAAAAATTAGACGTAGTAATAGATAAAGTTGAGAAAATGGAGAAAGCCATGGAATTAACTAAAATAATGGTAACCAGCATACCAGTTCCAGTTCGAACTGCCAAAAATACCACATTGATAAATGTGAAAGCCCTGATATTCCGTGGGCAGACAGCTTGGAGCGTTTACATAATATAATTTGAAACTACCCCCAGAAGCAGCAACTAGAATGAGTGGAAACAAGCAACAGCTACGGACACTAGAGGGCCCAGTAGTCGAAGACCATGAACCTACTTCAGCTGAGTTTCCCTCAAACTTTGCAGCTTTCATTCATGCACTAGATATGTGATTCGGAATCGTTTATCTGAAGTACATCTATAGGTCGCACCCTCTAAACGGAATGCAGGGATTGGTATATGCAATCAAAATGCTGGCTTTATTGGCTTACTCAGCATGCGACTCAGAACACGCAAAAAAGCCTTCATGAGCGCATTGCAAGATCAAGAGCTCCAACAGGTAAAGGATATCTTAGCGTATGGCTAACACTTTGAAGCAGCCAAAAGTACTACCCCGAACTACAGTCAAACTTCAGAGAAATAACTTTGGAAGAGTACAAATGTGAGCGCGTTGCTATTAACAAGAATTTTGCGGATAAACGGTGCAACTAGGTGCTGGAACTGCAACGATTAAGGATCAATGCAAAGAGATTGTTGTCAGACAAGAAAACTGAACTATTGCCCAGCATATGCAACAAGAAGAAGACCAAAACAAAAACCACTGCCAACTGGCTAAACTCCCAATACTGAAACTGTCGAAAGAAAGTATACCTTAGTTGTTGCTATCAAAAAGGCTAGTCGGTCGAAAGAAACCACCTCTGTTTGAAGAGTAAGGACCAAATTTAAAGATGAAGTATTGGCTAAACGATCACTGTTTCCAGGTCACACTCTTACGACTACGAAATAGTACGACCAACTAACTGCAAACTTTGCCTCTGTTCGGGTTAAAAAAGCCAAACCGGTCACAGGATTGCTCAACCAGGAGACATTCAATTAGCCGACCATTTCTTTGGACTGTTTCTAATAAGGAAGGAGTTTACGAATGCCCCGAATAGAAAAATATATCGGAGTGTGGTGGTGTCATGAAGAGTTATTGGGTCCCATGAAACTGTCTGCAGATCGAAAGTGGAGTAATGTTGCGAGGATGGGAAATTGCAGAAGGTACATCATGCAGAATGCAAACTATTCTTCCCAAAAGCCGAGTCAAAGATTTAATGTAACCCAGCCAAAGATGTAAAATAAATGAATTTTGTCTGTCACCTAGAAGTAAATGTGATCCTAGCAAAGGTACGTGTATGATTCCATTGGCTACGCGCTCGACAAGACGTTGAGGATTGGTGCCGAAAATGTACTATCTGGGAGTGAAGAGACCACAACGAAAAACAATAGAACAGAAGCGAACGTGTTGCGAGAGGATAATGTTCTAAAGAATAGTTGCGAACATCGCAGAACTCTTTCCAGAATCGGAGTGAAGAAACTGGTATGCCCTAGTGGTGGCTGACCACTTCAGTAAATGGCCAGAAGTATACCCCATTCTAAACTAGCAAGCAAATGCAGCAGCGGAACACATCATCTTGCACTGGGGGTCAGTGGATATGATGTACCTAGTGAACCACACTCAGACCAGAGTGAAAAATTCGAGTCCTAATTTCTCGAAAAAGTGTGACAACTGCTAGGAATACGAAAAACAAGAGCAATGCTTTTTCAGCTTGATTCACTGACACACTAAATAAGTTTCCAACCGAGGTGGCTGTAGAGAATCAAAGAGACTGGTACCGACACATTTCGCTCATTCTGATGGCTATGAGAATCTAACACGAATCATCTACGGAAACACAATCCGCCTACCAGCTAATCTGAAGCTCAGATCGCCTCTAGATCAAACGCTAGTTACTTTGGAGTACGCAAATAAACAAAACAACGGCTGAATCAAATACATCTGATTGCGCGGAAACGAATCACAGCTATGGTTTTGAAGCCACTGACCTTATGTAAACAAGGTACGACTTAAGGACTAATTCATCAGGATTCCAATAGGACGAACTAAATTAACGTTAATTGAGAAAAGCCGTCCAAAATCATCCACCAGGTAAATGATGTTGTGCATTTCATACAGGAACAGCGTAAGGCGAGAGCAAAAATGAAAATTGTGCACCTGGACCGATTTGCCTCATGTTAGGAGCCCAATGCCAACGAGGGTGTGTTCAATGTGCATGTTACAGCTGCTCCAAAAGCATAGCATAGCATCGCTTTAGCAAGTGTCAAAATTTGCAGTAGCTACATGAAGCAGCTATGGATATTGGACAGCCAAGAGCTGCTACGTAGCAGCTCTTTGCTGCTACGTAGGTCGGTTTTTACACAGCACAACTCAATAATAAATCTCTTCAGTTTGTTTTTAACTTTAATCTGTGTGTTTAGTTGGATCAGCTAAACACTTGCCTTGCATTTTGGAAATTGTATGAAATTTGCACGTTTTCAGCATACAGCTGCAGAAAAAACATTAAAATTTTCCAAACATATTCAAAATTTTTCACTTATTCCTGGCTTTTGACACTACATCTGTGAAAAAGAGCGAAAAGAAACGTTGAAAATATCATGGTACACGATTCAGCGTACCCGGCCTGTTGTGTTTCAGACCCGCCTTCTAAAAACTCAAGATGAATTGCACTGTGTAAAAACGTACTTACAACTCGATTTGAGTTGTAGTGTTCGAAAGCCCGTATTTAGTTTATGATAGCATTTTTCAAGTTTATTGTTCATCTCCTTTGTCACCAAAGCGCGAAAACCGCTTTTCATTTCCATTTCTAATCCAAAGTGACGTTTGAACAGTATGTGAGCTGTGTACGCACGACCATTTTGCCGTAGCTACTTTCTAGCTATCCTCCAGACTGCGAGCAGCAAATAGCTGCTACCATAGCAGCTATTCCGGAACCTTGGACAGCCCGACTGTCAAATAGCAAGCATCAAAAAGTAGTTATTTCGTGACATTGGACAGCCAGAGCTGCTATAGCAAGAATATTGAGCACACTCCGGATCGGCTGGCAAAAAATATATTCGGGACAAATAGATCTAGGGGAAATTATTTGAAATTTATTTCAACAGTTAAAGAAGCCGCTACTGAATTAAAGCGAGAATAAAGGACAGTGTAAGTCCGAAGTATTGGACGCGATAGTGTATTTGAATGTGATTTAATTTTGTAAAAAGAATACTGAATACTGTGTTATTGTAATGCGAAACAAATACTGGTACTTTGAGTATTTCACTTCTGTCAAAAATAAACTACGGGCCGCGAACTCAAAAGAGCAACAAAATTATTTTTACCCATTTTGTTATTGGATTATTCTGCTCAATGGGTCACCAGTCAGTGACTTTTCGCTACCCTTTGTTATTAAAATAGGAAAGAGTTAGCTGATGCCCAAATCTAAAAAGCCATTAATGCTTATACATTCAATACCAACCCGTTGGGGGATCATACTGTTTGGTATTTGCTATTCTTTTCTTTAAATTCAAAAGGAGGGCATTAGTTAAAAAAAGAATTAGCAATGCATTAGCGTTGGACGATGTAATGTTTCTCGGTGTAAGGTGATCGAGCGAACAGTGGTGAGATAAAAAGCCATTTGTGGTGAATTCAAAACTATCACTGCTTGGACTAGTAATGGGCTCAAAAACGCCAAACAGTTTGAAAAAAATGTTTGGCTGCAAAAAACGAACGAACAGTTTTTCCAAACAGCGACAAACAGTTTTTCTAAAACGAATTTTTTTTTCTAAAACGAACAGCATTTCTAAAATAAACCGCTTTTCTAAAACAAATGGTTTTTCGTTTTTCTCAAACGAATCGTTTTTCGTTTTTTTAAAACGAATCGTTTTTCGGTTTTTTTAAAACGAATCGTTTTTCATCGTTTTTGATTTTTTTTCAACGAACCGTTTTTTAAAAACGAACTGTTCTTTAAAAACGAATCGTTTTTCATCGTTTTTCGTTTTATTTTAAACGAACCGGTTTTTAAAAACGAATCATTTTTCTTTTCTTTTTTAAACGAATCGTTTTTCGTTTTTTTTTCAAACAAACCGTTTTTCTTTTGTTAAAACGAACTGTTTGGCAGTGGAAAACTGTTTAGCTGCGGAAAACAGTATTTTCGTACTTGCGAGTATTTTTGTACTTGCAAGTATTTTATTCAAATATTCAAGAAGTTTTAAGGGCAAAAGGAGCTGAAATCGGACAAAATCTGCCATTTTTGAGTTAGAGTGGTTTGGGACAGAACGGGCCAAGACCTATTGCTGTGATATAAAAATTTCGGGTTTGTGAAAACTGCCTTTACCGCGCTTTCGATGATTGGAAGTGGTTGGGGAATATATTAGTGATATTTTAAGGGTAAAAAAAATTTTTATAGGGGAAATTGCGTAAAAACGTCCATTTTTTCCAAATTTTTTTTTTATCTAGCATGAATTTGGGGACCTTTCTGAGTTGGTTCGGGCGAAATTTCCATACAAGTCTGGGAAAAAGCGGCCTAGTTTCGAAGATACGGCGAAATGGAATCTGCCGGAAAAACTAAAAGTAGCACTAAAAGTGCCAAGGAGCAAAAGGTTAAGATTCTTTTTGGTTCATCAGTTGGCGTCTCCGGATGTGCTGAGACCCTCCTCGTGACTGCAGGTCGCCACGAGGGTGTCTCCAACCCCACCGGGTTTGTAAAATTTACGAGGCCACGGGAGGTAAGGTGCCCCTGGACTCATGTCCAGCCTTACAGAAGAGGTTGGCTTTTATTTCTTAATAAACTTTTAGACAAACTTCATGCTTCAGTGAGGCGAAGTGGGAATCTGACTGTTTTAGATCAACCAGGAAAAGTTTGGTATGAGAGATCGCTCGATGAAAAGTCATATAGATGACAACAGGATTAGTTGGTTTTATCTTAGTAATTTTTTTTACTTCTGTCATTTGAACGAATACAGGATGTGTTTTTTGCTTATGATAAAATGAAAAACAAATTGAATTGATTGAATTTGATCGTTTTGATTTAGATGGCCCCTAGATTAGAGAAAAACTTGCCAAATAAATGACCGACCATTGGAAAGTTACGGACAAGCTGCACAGACTAATGACCCGATATTCTTTGAAGGTAATCTTGCACCATCACTATTCTAGCTTGGGAACGTTGTGTGTGGAGGGTGGAAGAAGGCATATTAATCCGTTTCATTACATTACTGCAAATCGTATGCATTGTATGTAACATGTACATACTTCAAACATGTATTTTTTCGTACTTGTACTAGTTATACCTTGTATGTGAAAATCCTAGTACGACCCAACTCTATTTGTCGAACAGCATAAAATTTGTTTCTGTTCGTTAATTCAAACAGTTTTAAAAAACAGTTCGTTTTCGTTTTTTGAAAACAACAAAAACGCCCATCACTATTGGACCATATATGGGTCAAACTGCTATTTTGGAATAGAAATTTCAGCTGCTATTGCTATTTCTACATAGCGGTTGCTAATAGTAGCTGAAAGGCAACATTGTTTGATTTTCATATGCCAGGGATAAGGTAGATTTTCGATCGCTATGATTCCCGTGCTATTTAACTATTAGTTCATTGGTTTCGATGCTTCGCGTGAGTTTTGATCGCAATTTCGAAACGACTAAAGGTCTGCAGGTCTCCATTTGATATGTATGATGTGTGTGATGTAATTTGTAAATATCAGCCTGCTATTTAAAAGTTTAGTTTGGACCACGAATGTGTTTTGCTCACTATTTCAAAATCTATATAATGCCAGCGCAAACATTCATCGATAAATCTGTAGTGAATTTCGGTAGTGTTACAATGTTGTCAAAACTTCGGGTAATTCAACTGATTAATTTAGCCATTGAATTTGGAAAAAAATGAAAATTAGCAAGAAGAAGCTCTGTTTTCGATACTCTAAAATAAGGTGTCTGCATTAGGTTTGAAATACTTAAATCATCCACTAAAACAAGCTTAACTTGCTTAAACTTGTTTTTTCATTAGAAAAAATATTAAAGTGAAAATATCACCCTACAATCATTCCTATTTGATGGTAGTTCACCGTCTTTCACCGTATCAAATTACCAAATTCCACAAAATTGTTGCTGACGAAAAAAAAGTTCTTATTAAAACTAAGGTCGATTTTCATTTCATCTTAAAACCAGCACTAATGAAAATGTCAACCGTACATAACGAACGAAACGCGCCCTCCTAAAAACTCATGATAATCTGAAAAATGCCTTAAATACTTCATTGTTCTTTTCCTCTGGACAAACTTAAACTTGCACACAAGTCTACGGTTGAAAGTAGGCAGCATTGCGATACTGAGTGGATAATACATTTTTTTTGCACCACATCACATCGTATAAAAGAAAACCTTCTGGTATTTTTATTTCGTTGAAAGAGTACTCTAGAACATTTTGACAATCGCGTAGGAGAACTTCATTTTCTTGGACCCGAAACGAGAGGGAAGCGAACTGTATGATTGAAGCTCATAGTCTACTTACTGCAAAAAATAAATTAGTTCGTGGAATAGCACAGCAATGTTCACAGAACCAATCGAAATTACGTAGACCGAGAATGATTTCAAAGAGTTTCGTGCAAACTCCAGCACATCGGGAATGAAAACAATGGGCACAAGGACCTCGACAAATCAGCACGTAATCGTTTTGTTTAAAGTCTAATTTACATTTCGTACAACGCGTCGCTAAAAACATAATCAAAATCCGTTTTACACTGAATTTAATCGTTCTCAATGCGAAACTGAACGACATCCTTATGCTCAGCTTCTATATATAAATTTTCGAGATTCCTCGCTCGAACGGAAATTCGCCTGAGGCTTTGTACCCATTTCGGGGCTGCAGTGTTTAGATGTTGTTTCTTTGCTACTAAGACTATAATCATGACGTTTGCTTACAATAGGGAGGATTACGGTTAATAATCAAGGATAAACTGTAACAGACATTGGGCGAAAAACGAGAACATACGTTTTATTATCCATAACATGACTGACTACAGCTGCACTTTGTTCCCAGTGGAATAGGAAGCAAATCAAGCAACGACACCTCTACAAAAACAAACACGAATCTGATTCTTAGTCACACGTGCAACAGCAACAGCAATACTACTGCCCCCTGTTCTACTTCACCCTCCAAAATGACATCATAATTCATACTCATCCCGGCTCTGCTCCACTTCTACTTTTAACTTCATAAATAATTAATAGCTTTTCTAGATGGATTCATCGCTGGTTCGCTACGCAAACATTTGAACCGCATCCGCATTTAAGGCTTAGGTGATACCTACTTTAACGGCGGCAAAACAGCGAGTTTGTGTTTCCGTGGGCGTAAGGACACACTTTCGTACGTCCCTGCTACACTCTACTGACGAACACACGACTTGTGGTCCTTGCTTGGGACAACTTGTGGTGGAGAAGGATAGCGGAAACGAGAAGATTGAAGGTGGACTCATGTAAAAAGGGTCAACGAGAGTCGCCTCCATAGAGAAATCTAAAATTAATGAAACGCCATAAAACAAATCGTCCGCTTTGCTCCCAGATGATGTCACTTTCGGCTCTTTTGTTACGTTAGGTACGACTTGATGTAAGTGATTTGAAATTTGAATGAATGCACTAAACAAGATAAGTTCATACTCTTTTGTGCAGTCCATGAAATATCGCCCGGGATGAATGATAAAAGATCTAATCCGGTCATGAGAAATTGACGGCAAGATAAAGCCATTTTTTTTTTGCTGGAAAGTCTCTGAAAATCGAGTTGATATTCTGCACGTTATGTATATAGTATCGTGTGCATATTCGAAATCAGATACAGGACTTTTTTTGCGGAATTTTTCTTGAATCTTCGCGAGCATAAAAAAAAACCGCAGCGAAAATCTGACAGCTCTTCTCGACAGAAAATATCATTTTTCATTTCACAATTTTTCATTACGCATTACATCTTTGGCAATGACAGCAACATTTCAGTAAGAGCTCATATGTATAAGATATATGCACATATGATACAAGCTCCTTTGTATTCCTTTATTGTGTGAACAAGTCTGAATTGTGACATTATACAATTCAAACAAACCCTTCTCGTTCATCTTCGTTGTGTATCGGGCGTTATTAAAATGCACCCTGCCTGCCTGCCTGTGTTCAGTCGGCCGTAGTCGGCCACAATTTCAAATGCTTTAGAACGAATCCTGGTACCCAAACCTAACGTCCTCCTTGTGAACTCCCATCGAAATTTTCTTGTGCCTTCATCTAAAATGCCTGATTATTGCTTTATGCAAAATTACAGCCATTTACGCTGAGGGTATTACTACGCTTTTCAAGTTCGCTAGCACATTACCATTTTATACGGTTACAAGTCGAATGATATCCTTTTCCTGGTTGGTGGCGATGGTGTTGCTGCTGCGGCTGTTTGAGCTTCTTGTGCCTTCTTTTGTCCGCAGTGTTTAGAAATGTTAAATAGCTTGTAGACATTTTTATTGAAATTTTTTTTTTCATTGGATGATAGTAGAAGGTAGCGAAAATTTTTGTTAGAAAATAATAAATTATGTTAAAACATTCATTTTTCTGCTTTGAGGGGTTTTCGTGTGATATCAGTGAAGCTGGAGATTTTTACAGAGATTACCTGCTTGAAAATTTTCAGTGAATAATGTTTATGTGCCTAATGGCTCTAAGGGCACGTTTTCGGAATTTTGGAATCTAAAGCAACTTAATATTGGTTGAATGGACAACACTAGTAGTAATTTGGAAAGTGAATTCAAGGAAAAGTCTAAAGTTGGTATTAAATCATTGAAACTGAATTCAAACTCGGAATTGAAAGATAAGTTAAGAAAGATAGTTTCCTTTATCATTAAACTGGTAACTAAATTATTCAAATAATCTAACTTTCAACTCCCAGATAGCTTCTATGATTGCGTACTTTTCTTTTGCTTTCTGGGGTTTCGAATTAAACTTGATTTCACCGATTCGACCGAAGGGAAGTAGTTTTCGACTTTAAAATTTTCACAGGAGAGAATGGCAGCATAATATTTAACTACATTAGTGACAAAAAATCTAAAGAGAACAACAAATGCACAAATAAAATTGTTTCCAAAAAAAAAACAGGAATCACTGAAAATCAATTTTAACGTAAATTTGTCTCAATAAAATTGTTCTTGGATCTGCGTCGCAACCAAACTTCAAATGTTTCACACAGATTTGAAAATGATTAAGAGAGGTTATGATAACTTTATTATCTGTAGATACTTTGACGTTAGGCACCGTTTCTGGAATTGTGCCAGGACCAATAGTGCTGGTAAAATTATATTGAAATGGGTAATTCAGAGGCAACTCATAACTCATGCTCCAAATGAACCTGCTTTTCATTTGAGATCAACTAGCCCCCTGCATTAGATCTCATCAGCAACAGCGCAATAAAAATTTCAGATCCCAAAGTGTTGAATGCTTACCCTCCACTCATATTTCTCCGTTTTGACTGAAATAATATAGCTCTTCAATAAACCGAGTACTTCCAAAAAAATAGCTCTTTCAATAAAGGATATAAACACGAGACAATTCTGTGAAGTTATTAACATGAAAATTTATTGTGATCGCTTAAAACTCAACAATATTGTAGGCACTGACGAGATGGACGATCTAAAGAATATCGTTACCAGGCCCATTCGGAACTCCGTCCAAGAATTCACTCCATACAAAGAAGTGCGCCTGAAAGACACTAACATGATTCATTCTGTTAGAATAAACTTCAATGAACGGCGTAGTGACATAAGGCGGAAATGGCAGCGCTGCAGATATATAATATTTAAGACGGAAATGTATCATCTTATTTCATTACCAATTTTCTTCAGTTTTACTTCTAGGATTTCAAAATCAAATATTTTTTAAACAGTGGTGTAGTCGTCGCTACACCAACAGCTTAGCCGCCGCTGCACCAAGAGAACAGCCACCGCGGCACTAACAGCCCAGCTACCGCTGCACCAACAGCCCAGTACGTTTCCGTTGATACTTTCAGGTGCTCGCTTGAAGCTGTCAAACAATTTATTCATTCTGCGTCGGATCTCGTGTCTCATCAATTGCTCTGCCGCTCCTTTGATTGTAGTTTTAATTTTATCCCAAGTATTGTCCACAGGCTTTTTAAAGATACCTTTAATCATAGTTTGAAAAGCCACCACTATCGGTCGTTCTTATGCCAGAAAATCGTACTATGACATTTCTTTAGAAACAACTCTTTGAAAAAAAAAACCAACCACCATTTGACTTCTTAGTCCCAAAAAGGCTGTAAGGAGATCAGAAGCTATCTGTGGCTATACCTTCTGACCAACTTAAATTGGGACGAAACTTATATAAATTTTTGGTTACGGGCCGCAAGTGTAGGCTGCTTAAAAATGTTGTACAAAATACTGAGGAAGTAGCCTGAAAAATTGCTACAAATATCGATCAAATCCAATTAGTCGCACCAAGCAGTACAAATTTTTGATAAAAATAAAAAAAAAACCTCTAGCTCACCTGAACCGCTAGAAATACTAATGTTCGATGAACAATAGAAGAATCGTGCCAATTTTGAGAGCATATTCTATTTCTCGTGCTCCAACCTGTTTTGAGGGCAAAACCACTTTGACCTTAACAATGCATTTCACACGGTAAAGGAGGGTAGAAAGGTAATAGGGTGGAAAGGATTTCAGGGCTACCACTTGCATGAATTTCTATATTTAGGAAAGCCAACCACTACAAAGCTTTGAAAGTAGCGTAGCATAACATAAAAAAAGAAAATGCTCAGTGCTTGCAACACTCTACCAGCACTGCAACTAAATGTCTCCCACAACTGCCTCACGTCAAAATCAAATCAATCTCGATTTTACCTGATGATCTCGTCAAAAGTTACAGGGATAGAAAGATGTTTGGGACCGAACAATTTCTAGAACTTAGAAAATTTAAACGTAAATGTTCGCGATATGAATACTTAATGTAACCATTTATTGATACAAAAACAGCAAAAACGCCTCGCGCTGGCAACCTTTTGCTAGCATCAAAACCAAAAATATATCATACCTACCTCACATTGAAATCAACCTACCCTGCGAATTCTGTTCCGATCCGATTACTGCATCGGAAGTTATAGGAGTAAAAAAAAATTTAAGGCTACCACCCGCAAAATTCAAATTTTCAAAACTTAATATTAGTTGTTTATAGTCACCACAAGGCCATTACCATTTGAAAATTGTACGATAAAATCGCTTAATATAGATATTGCATATAAATAGAAAACTATCAAAATAAATAGAAAACTATCAAAAACATCAAAAAATTTCAGTGAAAAAATCTCAGGAATGCGCCATCCCAATGAACTGAAATTTTCAGGATACATTGGTGTATATGCAGAATAGTGCCGGGTCTCACAAAAAGCTAAAAGTCTTTAACCCTTTGGCGCCGGCGGCCATTTTAGTGATATTTTTAATATACCTATTGTTCCGTCCACAAATTATTTTTGCAAAAATAAAGTTAGCGAAATAAGTTTCGAGCTTGTTTTCGGATAATATTTTTGAAATGTTTAACCTTATGTGTACTAGACGCCTAAAATGAGATTAGGTAAATTTGAAAATTTTTGAAGCGCGATAACTTTTGACCAATCATGAGATCATTATGAATGTTAAAGGAGATATTGATGTTACTAAGTTGTAGACTCGTGGAGTTTTTTATGAACGTGCTGGCAGCCCTGCTCTACAGCGGTCTTGAAAGTGAAAACCTTCAAACCATCGACTCTCCAACGGTAACCCTTCTCCAATTTACCTATATTTTTAACATCAGAAACTTCTGTTCACGAGAACTCACGACCCAATTATCAGATACAGCTGAAATTCACAGAATAAATTGGTATTAAGAAGAACCAAGTCTGATAGACGCAATTTGGAAATGGGGAAACGCTGTGCCATCTTGAAAGGTTATGAAGAAAAAAATTGCTTTCTGCCCTATGAATTTTGATTTAGTCACCAAATTTTCATGAAATTCACACAGAAGCTGAACCACACTTTAAGCCGTGTTTGGTAGAAATTCGGTTGAAACATTCGGTTGGTACTGCCAACTATAGTAAAGTTGGTGTCTTGGGTTTTGAAAATTCGCTCAGGAAAATAAAGCTTTTTGCCGTATAACTTCCAGTGCAGTCATGAAATCAAAACGAATTTCATATGATAAATGGAGCTTATTGTAGGCATTATTATGTTGGACCGTGGTTAAAAAACCATGATAGGGTTGCCAGCTATTGTTAATTTTCTATTTATTTGCAATATCTATATTAAGCGATTTTTTCGTACAATTTTCAAATGGTAATGGCCTTGTGGTGACTATAAACAACTAATATTAAGTTTTCGAAAATTTGAAAACTTTTGCGGGTGGTAACCTTAAATTTTTTTTTACTCCTATAACTTCCGATGCAGTAATCGGATCGGAACAGAATTCGCAGGGTAGGTTGATTTCAATGTGAGGTAGGTATGATATATTTTTGGTTTTGATGCTAGCAAAAGGTTGCCAGCGCGAGGCGTTTTTGCTGTTTTTTTATCAATAAATGCTTACATTAAGTATTCATATCGCGAACATTTACGTTTAAATTTTCTAAGTTCTGGGAATTGTTCGGTCCCAAACATCTTTCTATCCCTGTAACTTTTGACGAGATCATC
The DNA here is from genome assembly GCA_947369275.1 of Nemotelus nigrinus. NCBI lineage: Eukaryota > Metazoa > Arthropoda > Insecta > Diptera > Stratiomyidae > Nemotelus > Nemotelus nigrinus. Next base: position 151,773,872 of record OX376373.1, read on the forward strand.
AGGTAAAATCGAGATTGATTTGATTTTGACGTGAGGCAGTTAGTGGAACATTGATCCTTGGGCCCTCTGCCTGCAAAATCGGAAAGAGGTGTTTTTGAAAATGGAGCAGTAGGAGTACCCGGAATGTTAGATAGATTTTTATATGATGATTCCTTATTTTTGGAGGTGGTCACCGATTGTGGAACTCTAGTCGCTATTATCAAATTTTCACTGGTCGCTGCTTCGACATGGCAACTTCCATTTGAAAGCATAGGACCGATTTCGGCGCGTTGCTTGACTCGACACTCTCGTCGCTCCGTCTTGTCCGTACCCTAAGATGGGAAGATTCCAAAAGGATTTTTCCACCCCTTCGAGGCAGGTGGCGCATTTGATGAGACATTTCATTTCAACAAAGTGCTCACTGTAGAATCAATTACTTTACTAACATAAGTTGTGTCTTTTAATTTATATTGGCCGCCAAAGCTGCAGTACAGAATCAATAAAGACAAAGAAATTGAAATGTCCTTCCAAAACCACTTAAGGATGTAGTTTTTGTTTATCGCAGCTTGTTCTTATTTCAGTACCAACACTTTTGAATCTTGATATTTGGAATACTTTGTAGCTCCATCAGGGACGCACTTTTATTCGTATCTATGTTTGAAAAACGTTTATTTTAGACAGTAAAAAAAGTCCCTCGAGACCGTGGAGGCTGGAGTATGCCTACAGTGTTGGTTTTCACTAAAAGAACACCAACAAGAAATGAAATGTAAGTGTGAATAATTCATGGCTTTTGCACTATTATCATGATGCAAAAACCATGAATTATTTCGCCACAGATCCCGGTGTTTCTTTCGAACGCTTAGTGCTAATACTGATAAGCGTGTAGATAGTACCCCTTACTGATAGTGGGATTTGGTACCTTATGGTGCACTTTGCCGTTAAAATCGAAGAATACAGTTAGTTACAATCGATCAAGCTCAATCGATCGTACTTATCGACATTTTTTTTCGAACTTTGGCGATCTAAAATGCCGTCACTGACACGATTACGCCTCTCTATCAGCGTCATATTCTTCAGCCTAGTTTTCATCACATATTATGGCACGTTTCAATACTTGCAATAAGTTGAAAGATTTTTAGGGCTTTAAAGGGTGTTTGTCATTTGAAAATTTGATGATAAAATGTGCAGGTTCAAAAATGACGAGAATTCCTAGTGCTGGCAACTCTTTACTATCACCACGGCCGCAAAGTCGATTAAACTTGCCTCACAGTTAGAGCAACCTACTCTGCGGTTTTCCCTTGAATCCATTGACTGCATCGGAAGCTATAGAGACAAAATGATTTTTAGGTTTACCGTCCACAAAAATTTCTTATTTTGGGAAATTGAAGCATTTACCGCTTATTTTCAGATTAATTGTTAGTCATATGAAAATTTGATGGTAGCTTTCTTGGTACAAAAATTACAAAAATCAAATAATGAAAATATTGATGTCACTCTCATCTGTTCAAAGAGTGCTAAATATATATACATATGTACATATGTACATCGGGAACCTAACTTCTATAATTGCTATATCTATTATAGAGTACCTCCATCTAATATGTAACGAAATAAACCAAATTTCTATATTTGAATGTATTAAAAGAAGTTCGTCTTAAGCCGATATATTTGTTTACAACTCGACATATTTTCAAGCTCATGGTGAAAATGTTCATTGAGTGGGTTTTTTTCGTTTTTCTGATACGGTAACTTTTTTTCCAATTTTCAGAAAATGTTTACTTCACAGCTTTTCGCCAATTTCCACAGAAACCAGCTCAACAAAATATCACTAAAACCAAACACATTCATTTTCTCCAAACACACTAATTCACAACCTGCAACTCAAATGCGCAAAACATACAATCCTTCAAATAAAACAGAAATGATAATTTTTTATCTCTATAAAAGATATGCCCTCGAGTCTTGCAACTTCCGTTAAAAGAATGCTCTCGTATCTGTGTAGGGTTAAAATCAACCAAGCAAAAATATAGTCGAAACGTTTTCTGAATTTTAATATCATCTCAGCAGTCTCTCACAAAACTCCGTAAATAAATACAAAACAGAATCCAGACATTCAAAATCCAACCTAGGCTCCGCTACAAACTAACGATGACCATAAAAGGTATTTCCAACGGTGATTTCGTTGAATAACGTTCGAAATTTTAAATAGCGTATTTGGTGTGTTTTTTTCTCTCTGACAGCTCTGACAGACGGTGTGAGATGGTTTTTTCCGGGATGATGGAAACTAAGAATGTATGCAAATTTCCAGGAAAAAACATTCTGTTTTGTCTCGTCGTTTTAAGTGAAGATTTTTTTCGAGTCATGTCTGTAAATAATTTACAACGGTGCTAGGGACGGGGCTATGCAACTGTGCTAAACCAATTAGATGCTTCTTGAATTTTTCGCCATGGCTAACTTTTAAGAAAATTAATTTACGAAAAAAAGTTTCACCTCTGAGAAATTTAATTCAATTGAGGTCTGGTGGCTTTTATGGTAATTTTTAAGAAACATTATGTATTTTGATTGATTTGCGAATAATGTAGGCACGCAGTTTGTTTTCAAAGCATCCGTATCATCGTGAAATTGAATGATGTCGACTTGATGAATATTCAGTGACCTAAAACTGTACAGGTAATCGATTTTCATCGATGGCACATCGTTTCAGATGATTCGTTCTCGATTTGAGACTTCAAGAGATGATACGAAAGCTTTGAAATTAAGTTTGACTATAATCCTAGCTGAATAGTATGGCACGATAGAGCAGGACGATTCATCAATAAAGGAATAAACGGGTCCAGAAAAAAATCACTCCCTTTTCATTCAGGGGGCCAGTTCCGGTCCAACACTCGAACTTTTCTCGTTCAATTTAATTAGATGGCTTTGCCGTACGTGATTTGTGGCCCTCGGAGAATTCCTCGTACAAATTGATTATATGAAATTTATCTTTCTGTGGACGTCCTTAATTTTCCAAATAAACACCTCTGTAAAGAGTATGATTGTAGCAGATAGACAGATGGATTTCGTAAGGATGAACTAGGTTGTTGAGGAGAGAGGGATGGCCCGTGTTTGATTTGATAGAACGTGAGCAAAGTTATGCAGTGTATGCGTTTCATTAGTATCGAATTGAAGACTGAGGTGTCGAAATTACTACAGTAAAGCAAATGCGAAATGGGACACTTTTTTTATTTGTTTATTTATTTATTAATCCCTTGCGCTACAGATACAATTCCAATTACAGCGTCAAGAAATAAAATGAAACATGAAAAAGGAAAAGAAATAACAAAAATATTTGAATAATTTGAAAACTAAAATTAGGACTAAGGTAAATAGCAATTCAAGGTAACATTTTCAATACATGCTTGAATTGTGAAAAAGATTGCGGGAGAGGACCAAGCTTAAGGTCATTATGCGTTGTAAGTAGACGCAGCAAAGATGAATGAAAATAGACTTCCGTACGTGCAAACGGAGCAGAGAAAACCTCAGAAGAACGACTTGGACGACTAGATTCACGTCTGGTTATCTGGGAACCAAGATCTGATAAAAAATACCTTGGCAAAGTTTGAAGAGAAAACACTCATCGAGGAACAATCTCGGAGATTGCAACGAGGACATGCGAAGGAGGGAAAGACGAGAGGAGTAGGGACAATGAACCTGCACTGAACAGATTCAATGGCGTCAGATAAATATTGAAAGCGCGGAGATCAGATTTGGCACGTGTATTCTAAAATACTGTGTACTAAGGAGACAAACAAATGAATACAGGGGAAATGTTGGTAAACATATGCGAAGAACGCAAGACAAATCCAGCAATCCTAAAGGCCCTGGACGTCATATTCATGACATGAACATCAAATCTTAATTTTGAGTCAAACACCACACCCAGGTCTCTAAAATGCTGGACAACTGACAGGCAAATATCAGACAAAGAATAAGAGAACACGTGTGGAGTATTTTTATATGCCAAAGACATCTATGGCAAGAAGTTGTCTTGACACCAGAGATTAAGAGCAAAGAATTCAGCTTGCAATTGATGAAAATCGTTCGCGTATAATTTTAAGTCATCCGCATATAAAACACAGGGAGAATTGATTACAGAAGGAAGGTCATTGACAAACAAGATAAAAAGTAAGGGACCGAGGATAGAACCTTAAGGAACTCCGGATGTAGGAAATATAGGAAAGGAAATGGAACCATCAAAAGTAACTCTGCAAGGACGACTATCAAGATAAGAGGAAAACCAGGAGAAGAAGGGACCAAAAACACCAAAATTATTAAGTTTACGGAGCAGCAGGTTATGGTTCACAGAATCAAAACCCTTCGAAAAGTCTGCGCTGTTTAGGAGCAAGCAAGAGCTGTAGAGAAGGATAGATTCTGTTAAAAACAAGACGTTCAAGGATTTTACTGAAACAGAGGAGGGATATAGGACGATAATTGGAAACAACGGAAGGATCACCACATTTGAAGATTGGGAAAATATTGGCGGATTTCCATAAAGAAGGGAATACACCAGATGTAAGGCTAATGTTGAAAAGGATAGCTAAAGGAACTCAGAGCAAGGGTGAGAGGGATTTAATAAGGATATTAGGAATACCATCAGGAACGGAACTGGCATTAGAATTTAAGGTATGCAAAATGATTTCAACTTCCAAAGGATTGGTACTAAGCATAGATAATTCAGGAGAGGTACGGAAGACAGTGGGAGCGAACGAGGTATTCAGTGGGTTTTATTTAAAGGAGGAGGAGAAAAGGCAGAAAACAGTATTTTGGTTTATGTGTTGAATTAAAGACTAACTCACGACAAAAGTTCACTTAATTTCTCACAGATTCAGTAAACTAATTTCCATAATTAATCTTTTGTACTAAAAAGTTACCTTTGATATTTTTACGTAATTTTACGTAATTTTTTTTCCCAGCATCTTTCATTTTTCGCTCAACTGAAATCGAACTATTTTACACCTAAAGGCTGGTACTGAGTTAATCGTGAAGCTATTTTTACGTAATTACGTAATTTTACGTAATTTTTTTTCCCAGCATCTTTCATTTTTCGCTCAACTGAAATCGAACTATTTTACACCTAAAGGCTGGTACTGAGTTAATCGTGAAGCTATTTTTATTTATTTCGCGCACCAATGACAATGACAATGGAGAAAACCATAGACACAGCTCATTTGTGACGGATAAAATGGCAAGAATTTCAATTTTTGATCGATTTTGTTATTGAAAAGGCATTTGCACAATTTAATTTTCAAATTCAAAAACCAAATGTCACTGTTTAGCTCGAAAGAATGAACTGTACATATTAAATTGGCGTGAAATGATTGGAGACATGTATCAATGCCATCTGCATTTTCGAAGCGAAAGCAGCTTCTAAGCAATTTTTCACGCTAAGAACTGAGTACAACTCTTGCTTATTTTCAAGCTAAATTTTCGCCGAAATCGAAGACAGTATTAAGCTTAACCCTTTAATAGAAATACCCATCATTTTGCATAATCTTCTATCATTTTCCGCTACTACCCGAGCACCTTGAATCCCATAAAAAATTGACAATCATAAAAATATTTAATAAAAAATTCACCAAACGTAAATTTCGCAATCTGAAATCTCATATTCCGACCCATTGATGACACACATCGAAAACGATAATGTCAGCCATTTATATGAATACGATTTCCCGAAATCGACAAACCACATACCGAAAACATGTGCCAGAAATCCACGACACTCATTGGCAATATTCGGCTATGCGTCCTTCGTATATTACATACATTTATATGCAATCATATTGGAAATCGTCCAGACATTTTTCCCATTCCATCGGCCGAATGTAACGTTACGCGACCAAGACGTGTGTAACACAAAATGATTTGCAATAGCGAAATCAAGTTTTTCGCATCCACGCGTTTAGCCCCATATATTTCAATAACATTCAACACGATGACGACAACGACGTCGTCACCCTCAAGTTTCACCACTAACCCCAACCCCGTCCCATATACACACGGAATCCGAACTCACGCCTTGTACCCGATAAGCGATATTTCCCGGATCAGATTTCAACAAATTTCAGATGATAGAAATTTCGAAAACAAATTGCATTTTTGTTTGCAGAATGTTTAATGGTATTTCATTTCGGTTTGCTTTGGTCCTATTGGTCCTATTGCAACATTCAAGTGGCACAGTCACCAGCAAGGAGCAAGACAGCGAAGAAGTAAGTAGAAGTGGGCACTTGATATGTTATCGTGATTCGTTCAAATAATATGTAGATACCTTAAGATGATGCCTTGAAAGGATACATTTCCGAAGAGGGAATAACGGTTTCAAAGAAGTTTTGAGAATTTTTTTATATAAGTGAAATGTACATTTACAAATATGGATATTGAAAGTAAATTTTCGTATTTGCTTCTGATGGAATTTAATTTTGGGGGAAGTCAAAAATTGAAAATGATCGGGAAAAGCAATATATGAACAAATATATTACACGCGCAAGAGGGGATTATGCATCAGTTGATGTCTTTAATTATTGATTTGAATTGGAAGCTCCCGGGCAAATCCATTTAATATATTTTTGGTTCAAGTTAGTTGTGGAATTTTTAAATAAGAGGAAATCATGAATTAAGAGTTGAATCAGATAGGGAAGTTTGAAGTAAATTGACGTAAATTATCAAATGAAAGTCAAAAAGTAATTGCGCCCAGTGTGGGTATATAATAGATTTATAATAAATATACACGACTTAAGTAGATTTGGCTATAGTTGCCAATCTTTCAGCCTAGCAGAAACATAATAGAAATGAAACTTTATTTTGTAAGAAGAATACTCAAAAATTTGGGACATAATATTAGATTATTGTCTTTTTTATATTTTATTATCAATTTTTTTTAATGTTGATAAATCGAGAAAAAGCAAGTGCGTGCTCTGTTGTGATGTCATAGTTATATTGATAATACTAGCTATTAATGTTGAAACTGCTATATTTTAATACGTAAATCCCATGATACATTCCTTTGTTGAGATTGAATATAACAGAGGCTGAAACTTGAAGAAATGGCAAAACTTAATGAAAACTACAAGTCAGCAACTGTTTTGTTTACAGAGTTTTTTTAAAACCCCATTGTAAATTTGTAAGTTTGAGTGGTGTAAGGACTCTGACTTGTAAAGGACTCTAACTTAAAAGCCTTGAAATTGATTCAAATTGCTTCGTCATATACGGGATGGCGCATCTAGTGGTTTTTTTTAAAAAATGATTATCAAATGAAAACCGCTAAATATGTTTCAAGAATTGAAAAAAATATTGAAAATATTGAACCTTTTGTTTAGTTCTGAAACATAATTTCATTCAAATTACTGTCGCCGTTGGCCTGGCAGTAGCCCACTTTACGAAACCCATTTTCTGTACATTTTCGATAGTTCTGGGATGTATGGTACGAATCGATCGACCAATATTGTGCTTAACCCTCTAACCCGCAAGAGTGCCTCAAGGCACGCAATACAAAATTCGAGCTTACTTAATTAGCAACATTGGTTTTTATATATATATACATATATATAAGCAAGCTCTCGGTACCACGCCCCATGCGACTTGTATCTATTGAAATTCACCTACCTCCTAAACTACTGGCCATCCCATTCTAAAACTTTTACGATAAAATAAGTATACTTTAAGCTTTGTTTCGTTATAAAAATAAACAAAATTAACCTGATCCAAATTATTCAAATTACGAGTTTAAGTGTCTACTTCCGGTTTCACACAGGAAAAAAATTATATTTCAAATCTATTTCAAAATTAAAAAGAACAGCTAATTTACTATACCAATCAATATGTTTAATGTTTTTTAAATTTTGTATTGAATCTCAAAATCCGCTTCCAAAAAAACCTTTTATCAATTTCGTCAGTTATTCAGACGCCCATTGCTCGGCAACTAAAGCTCATAGAAACAAAAACTTGTGCATCCTCATTCATATCTTCTAGAAGTACCATTATGCACAATATGAACGAAATCCAGAACCTCGACTTTTTTTCGTTGTCCGCTTCACGTGAAATACCCCAAATATATATATATATATATATATATATATATATATATATATATATATATATATATATATATATATATATATATATATATATCAGCAAAATGATTAAGGGAGGTAGTCTGTGGAGTGGCCGATCCGATTGAGCTGAAATTTTCGGAGGACATAGATGTATATAGTGGGTAGGTCCATGACTTGGCAGAATTCAGATATCTTTAACCTTTTGGCGGCGGCGGGCATTTTGGTGAATTTTCAGGTACTCCTATATTTCCAAACATTGTAAGTTTTTGTGAAAAAAGCATTGGGAATAAAAACTTGAATTGAAATTGTTTTTTGCGGGATAATTAAAAGTGAAAAAAAATCAGTGCATACTTTCGAAACAACTTTTTCAAATAAAATGTTCTATGTAAATAAAAATTTTTTCAAAAAAATTAACTTTATGAGTAATAAAAACTTATTATGTTTTAAGCTTGTCTATGATAAAGAATTGGAAATTTTGAGCCTTGTGTAGGCGCTGAGTGCCTAAAATTAGGCAAGGATTTTTTTTCAAATTTCGATTTGTCATAACTTCTAAGAAAAACAATGAATCATCGTTAAATTTACAGAGCGTATTGATGTAGACCAATATTTAACACACATAGACTTTCAAGACTGTGCGGGCAACTCTGTAGCTACATCAGGCTCCTTCAAATCATCGACCCTCCTGAAAATTTTTTGATTTTTGAAAATAAATTCAAATTATTAATAAATTTTGACTTTTGTCCACCAAGTCAAATAAAAATTTTCTAAATTCCGCGGTAAACAAGAACGACAACCCATGATCAAATTACCTCTATTTTCAGCACTGAAAACTTCTGTTCACGAGAAGTGACGACCGGATAATGCAATCAATATGAAATTTACAGGATATGTTGAAATTAGTTAGGACCAGGTCTGATAGAGGTGATTTTGAAATACGGGCAATACTTTGGCAGTGGCTCCTCTTTGAAAAATAACCGACAAAAACCTTTTGGCCTATAGCTTCCAATTTGACCACTAGATTTTAAACAAATTCATGCAGTAGGTGAACCTTACTCTAAGACAGATTTCATAGAAATTTGGTTGAAAAAATAGTACGGGGTTGCCAGCTATGGCAATTTTTGTCTCCTAAATATTATAAATTTGCTCAGGAAAATAATAGTTTTTCCCCTATAACTTCCGATGCAGTAACGAAATCAAAACGAAATTCATGTGATAAGTGGGTTGTCAGCTATGATGAATTTCGTAATTTATTGACATTTCTTTATGAGCAATGTTGTCATAAAGTTTCCAAATGGAAATGATTCTGCAATGACAGTTAATAACAAATATTTAGGTTTCGAAAATTTGAAAAGTTTTGAGGATGGTTACCATAAAATTCTATTCACTTTTATAACGTTCAGCGCAGCCATTCAATCAAAACGAAATTCACAGGGTGGATTTAACTCAACGTGAAGCAGCTATGGTGCTAACGCATGATTGCCAGCATCAGACAATTTCGTAAATATTGCACCAACAAATGCTTCCATTTTGTATTCATAAACAAAGCAATTACAATAAAATAAGCAACCGATATTTAAATTTTCCGAGTTTTGGATATTTTTCGGATGGCAACCCCAGACATAGGTAGTTTATTCGTTGAAACTTTCGATTTCGACACATTTTTAAGTCACTCAATGATAATTTCTTCGATAATCAGTTTTGTTGCAGTTCTGATGCGCTAGACTTTTTTTCCATATGCTTATTATCAAATTTACTGTATCAATTTAACGCTTAAAGTTTACGAATCGAAACTTAGAACGTCCAAAAGCAAAGATTCTGTGAATCATCTAAACTGTTTTCATCATCTAAACTAAGACTGTTGGCTTCCAAATAGTCAAGAACAGAGAACTGGAAGTATCTACTTAGAAGTGAAACATGGTTCCAAGCTGACATATGAAAAGTATGTAAAAAAAAAAAAAAAGGCTGCATTAAGAGGTTGCGATTTTTTTGAGTAGACTTCGCTCGGAAAAAAAATCACAGCTTCTGCCTCTGCAACCCTGGTATGATCAATGACGATTCATTCAAAGCTCTATGGTGTAGAGGTAGGTTAATAAATTTAATGAGATTGAAAATATCATGACTGAAGCTCAGTTTTTTAGCCAACCTGTCAAAATATACTTGAAGCATTTTATTTTTAAATGCACGCTGCTTTTGAGCGTTTCGATTCAAAAAACCTAAAGTAAGCATTAAATTGATGCAATATATTAATAATATATGGAAAATATATGAAAATATATTTCAAACGTCTTTAATCCGCTCTTCTGTTAAGTAGAAAGAAGTTATAGTTCTTATTGCGTTATGAGTTTTCACCTTTAGCTAAAATAAGCTTCGCTTGGAATGCGGGCGATGAAGGCTTTTTCGATACGCAAAGAATTCATTCATTCATTAGTGATTGCAAAACTTAGCATCATCTGTAGTTAGCAATTTTATTATCACCGCATTTAACGCATTTCATGACTGAGGACTCATTTTGCTTTTTATACAAAGTTTCGTTGCGTGAAAAAGCTTTCTATAAATCAATTAGATGATAATGAATAACCAAAATACTTTGCTGCACTCAAGTTTTTGTTCGTTTTTTACACTCGAAATGGCATTTGTGCCTGTAATTAATTCATCCTTTGTAACTTCATATATGCTTCTTAAGGAAATAAAGGCTCTAAATTTGATTCTGCACTAGATTTTAATTATTAATTTAGCCTTGATGCCTTGAGGATAATTTAGCTTCAACTATATTTATCGATACTTGATTCGTCAGCCACACTCTTGCCCTAGAAGATGCAGTGCTATGAGCTGTTTATGTAACTTGTATTTCTCTGGAATCACATCTATATTTAATTTTTGAATATGTTTCCAAGCTTCGTACTGCATCATGCAAACGCTACTGTTTATTGTATTGATTTCTATATGATTTGTTGCTGATTGTTTTGGTTGTTTTTTAACTAAAATTTTATGACCCACTATCATTTGTATCTTCATATAATTATTTGCGACAATACGCTATGACAATTCGATTTTCTATATTTTTTAAACAATGCTATTTCATTCAAAACTACTTTTTCTTCTATTCGATAGCAGGATTTATGGTTCAATTCAAATTATATTAAGGTTACGTTCAGTCTGATTTGAAGGCTGTTTTTATAATTCGCTTTTCCTCTAAGGTAATAATGATTTTCAAAGAAAATTTTAATGCAAACATAAAAAAATAAGCAAAATAAATTTAAAAAAGTTAAAAGGAAATAAATAAATAAAAGTGAAAAAGTAGCTAATTACCGGCAAAGCTTGGTTTGCTGTTGATAATGGAAAAACAGGACAATCGTATATAATTGATAGCTATTTTCACAAAAAAATTGGTTTATAATAGAATTGATATCATTTTCTCATTCAAACGACTTCGAAGGCTGTTTCAAAAGTAAAATTCCGATTAAATACTCCACTTATTGTACTTTCTTCTAAGGAAACTCAATAAAAGAATCAGGATTAGAGAAAACACATGCTTTATTATCATTGAGTTTCAACAAATTTGGATATTTTCCAAAAAGTTTGGATATATTCCATGTCATACATAATGCATAACCGATGAAAATCAAATCAGTCTATTTGATTATAGACAAGGAATAGTCGACAAACTAGGTTCCGAGTCCAAACAAGGAATAGTCCCCAAATGGACCAAACAATTGAAATTTCCAATCAAGCTCGATAAATAAGTCAACCTTTTGATCGAAAAGTTGCTTATCTATAAGTCATTGTAGGAGAAAAGACCATCACTCCCTCTTCTAAAGTACTTTTTACTTTTAAGTACATGGGTCATTTAACTATTGAATCATCTATCAAGATCATACTGACAATTAGCCGTTCTATCATGTTCGATTTCGTCATTATGATGATTTTTATCATAATGACGTTGTAGGGTCTATTTAGGTTTATAATTTTCAAAGCGTTATAAATATTTTACTCAATTCTTTAGTTGTCTTCTAGCAAAATATCAATAAGTATGTGAGTCATCAGAAGCATATCTAATGCCTTACTTGACAGTATACATATTTTCACACCACTAAATGCCCGAAACCCTTAATTATTATTCTCTTCAACAAAATAACGTGACAATCTTAGGGAAAAAACCTCATCAATTGACTTATAGCCCCTATAATTACCAGAATATTGACATTCTTCGAGCAAAGTCAATACACAATGCAAATAAAACAATCACTCAATCCCGCATTTTCCAACTTCCAATACTTTCCGCTCTTTGATTCTCCCAGCCAATATTGTGAATCATGCAATCGTCTTGGCATTTTATCATCACCATACCACCAATATAGTCTCCGCAGTCTCCACTCACCATCGCCAAAGTCCAAGCAATAATAAATAACTTACGACGAAAGCCTACGAGTATCTGTTTATGTACTTCAAAGATTTGATATTGATTTTGCAATTTCACCCCAAAGCCGCACCGCCCTTCTGTCCTGGCAATCCTCAAAGTCACTCTTCCCGATCACGAGGACGAGCCTGGTGGTGGCTCGAGTTAGACTAATCATCAACTGCTGCTGCAATGTTAGGTTACGTAATTGCATCATAGGCTCAACCGTAAACCCAGCTCAACGGCACTACATCAGCCATTAGACCAAGCAACGTTTGCAGAATAAACGGATTAGGAAACCCGTTGATGGGATGGAGAATTAACCTCGAGGAAAAAACTGATTTCAATACCACTCGCTGCCAAGTCGCGCGTTCCGCCGCACAGAAACCCCTTGTCCCTAGTTGTCATTGAATCAGCTTCCTTGCGATGAGTCATGAAGGTCATGACAACGTGGAGTACGTCTCTACTTCTCCGTTTCTTCATAAACTTACCTTATTAACGGGCACACGCTTAGACGATTTCACCACACAGAGAAAAAGTTCGTTGAAAGCCTGCTACACTGGCTGTTGGCGTCATTGTTGTGGTGGTGCTTGCGATGATGATGGTGGTGGTGTGGCATTTCCTTCCTGTCGCTTGGCAAACTTTCGACGACAGAGTTGCGAGTCAATGAAGAACTGACAGAGAAACAAGCAAACAATGACTTCGATATATACAATGCATAGTGATGGAGCAGCAGTGCTCAGGAAAAATCTATAGTTTTCAACCGGCAATGACTGTTTTTTCACACACATTTGCTAATTTAACCATCAGGAAACCATTCGGAAGCACTTCGAAGCGCCTGTCTTCGCACAAAAGGCTTTGTTTTCACTATAGCGTGGGCAATGGCTCTTTCACAAATCGCAGTGATGACTAAAAACACAAATACAAAACACGCTCTCAGTTTCACTCAAAATGTCACCGATCATAGTTAAGGACCCGAACTTCAATCCTTCACTTAACTGTTATTCAACGGTTTTGAAAAGAAGCGGAACTTAAGAGTATTTTCAATGTTTATACAGTATGATGCACAAGCATTTGAGCTTGTCTAGATTCCCGGTTCGACTACTCCGTGTTCACTTTTCGGATACAGCTCGTCAAGTACTGCGGAGCTACGGTGACTACCCTTCTTCTCTGTGATGTCATGTGAACAGTAAGCTCTCGAGCGCCGCATCCCAGCGTCTGCGCAAATATTCGCGAGGGAGGAGAACTACCCCAATTCAACCATTTCTTCTTCTACAGTACCCACATGCATAGCAATCAACTCTCAGAGCATACAGGATGGCGCGTTAAGCGTATGGATGGATACCATAAGTCATCGATCAACAGGAATCATCGTCAACTTCTCGAAACAAGTAAGTAACGGTCCGAATAAAGCTTTCTCATCGGCAGCCAGCAATCCCCACCCACATGTACCTGCCTGACTCGAATGGTGGAATTAAGGGAAACAACAACCAAATTCTCTCAAGCTTTGAATATGCATTGCCAGCACTTGTTCCACACGTCCCATGCTGGCGGTAACCTGAAAGCAATCAAGTGGTGAAAACAAGACATAAATTCACCAGTAAATCCTGTCGCTTTTCTGTGAAAGTTTCCGAAGAAACACTGCGCAATTATTTTGAAACAGTTTTTCTTCTTCTTGTTTTTTGGGGTAGCAGCTTCGCGTGGCCAAAAAAGGTTGATGCGATATTTATACATTTCGGTAGGCTTTTTTTGCAACTGATGAGATACTTCCCTTGCGATGGGTAGGTACATACGAGTACATGCAGTTGCCATTGCGATTCTGGTATACCGAAACGCAGATGGGGGTGTTTTTTCGTTTTATTAGGAAACATTTGTGTGTTCGTTTGCAATATGGCCATGTGTTTCGAAATCAACGCAGCCAACATGACGACTCTATGGTCCCTACAAGCAGGTACTACTACTGAGATTACTCTTGGTGTATTTTCAAAATTAGTATGGAAACATGTGTTTCCGCTCCTGTATATTATTGTATTTACTCGTTGCACGTTGTTTGTTTGTTCGTTGCAATCGGCTGACCTCATCGCGATATGCCATTTGCGGTTTTTAGCTGTCAGAGTGGATTTTTGGCAACGGCTGCAAAGCAATTTGATTTGAATCGGAAAGAAAATGGGTCGAAAGCACTTAAATTGAACTAATAAAGTGGTTTTATTGCTATCGTTTTGGAGCAATATGTAGTTTAATGGGACTATTTAGAGAAATGGTACGGAAATATATTTGAAAAAATTGACAGAAAGTTTATATATGAATTTTTGGGGTGAATTTGGAAATTGAATTGAATATGTTTTTTCTAAGTATGTTCCTGTAAAAGCAACATAACATAAAAAAATCAACTGAACGTTTGTATGAGAAAACTGAAGAAACTTTGGCTCAAAATACCAAGACGTTACTTATAAGATTGTACAAACACAGTCATTTTCTTAACTTCGTAAGAGCATTTGGCATTTTACGGAGTAAGTGAAAAAAACATTTCAAGTACCGACTCAAAAGCTTTTAAAAGTTTCTTAAAAATTCGTTCTCGTCAGTACTCGTGGAAACAGAATTTTCCAACTTGGACCAAATTCTAAGAGAAAAAGCCAACTATTAAACAAGCACAAAAATTATTAGTCTGTTGAAGAAGCTGTTCTAGAAATTGCAGTAAGGATACCTTTGTTCGCATTAGTCCATATACTACATATGCTGGTTTGCTTCTTTAGTAGCTCTAAGTCTCAGCTTAGGTGAGTTTTTTTAAACATGGAGTGAACTTCCTTCTAAGTAACTGAGTCACTTATTTCATACGTCATTACCACAAAAAGTAGCCGCAAAATTCCACAAAAACGTGAAAGAAATATGTCCGTATAGGACCAAGTTTGAGCTGAAGTGGCCACACTTAATTGGCACAAGAAAGGGACATGAAGAAGCAATAAAAGCAGATAGCCTGGAACTATACTCTCGAACTATGACTTTCACGCGAAGTGAATCGAAAGCATAATTTTTTATTTAAAAAAATCACCGTAATTGAGCAGAGGTAGCAAAGTGGCAAACCATCATCTGTCAGGTGTGAACTGAAGGTTGTTCCGCCAATTTGGACGATGGCACCTTCATGGCGATTTCTTTGATGGTTGATTACCATGGCAAACTTCTTAGTTTGAGCTTTGATCCTGGTGATTCTTCTTTGATAATCTGTAGGGTGTAAAAATATGCAAGTTCCGTATCTATTTCGATTTGTGGGAGTCTGATCCTAACCTCTTCGTGGTGACCAGTGACGTATCCAAATTCGTTCGGAGGGCCCGGTAGCTTATAGCGAATTTTTCGCAGGGGCAAGGAGGGGGGAGGGCGAACAGTTGTCTATAAATTATAAAATGAAAGCTGATGTGAATTTCACAGCTTTCATAATTTGTTTACTTTTTATCTGGGACATGATATTGTGAATACGAATAACCGTTGATAGAAAAGAGAAAATATTACGTATTATTTGGATAAAGTTGTTTTTTTTAAAGAACATCGGAACTTTTATCATTGTAGTATCACATTTATAGTACGTCAGCGAGTTTCACGCAACAAGCTCTACTACAAAACTATTCTGCGTCACTTTTTAGCAAACATATCAATGATGGATTCCGGACTGACTAGTATATTCCGATGTGGTATATTCCAAACCTGTAAGACGTTCCTCACTTGTACGGTTGCGAAGATAGGTCTTCACGCGCTTTAACGTTTAACAAATGCGCTCCACAGATGCCGTCGAGACAGAAAGGTTCGCTAAGATTTTCAGCAGGATATGCACGTTCAGAAAGATTTCATTATCGCACAGTTGCATACTTCGGGATCTCTTCCGGAGCATGCTACCATCTCATCGACCACATATCCCATTCGCCGCGAAGAATAGCTTCATTTGAATGCTTCCAATCATCTTCGTAGAATTCTATTGCTGGCTTTAGATCTCTGAATGTAAACGTATTCACGTTTCCTGGTACGAGACACTGCAGTCCAATAATTTTTTTCTTGTAAGACAAAATCCTTTCGCTCAGAGAAAATCCGAGTTCATGAATGCTTACGGTATGAACAAGATTCGTCTATAATATTCTTCAGGCGTATCTGCGGGATGATTAGATCAGTATCTGGAGTCGATGGCGTTGCTTCTAATGGCTCACAAATATCCGAGGCACTTTTGTAAAGTTTAGCGAACTCCTGGTCTGCACTGGCCCTAATATCCGCCACTTTTACCCACGAGTTGGATTTGTGCCATAGTTCTACTTAGATCGACTGATTTGCTTTGCAAGTATTCTGAGAGCGTGTGCGTTAAGCCTAACATTTTTTCGCACACAATGAGAGCAACTACGCAATCAAATCGGCATAGGGTATTGTGAAGGCACTGAGCCTTTGCAGCATCGTCTTTTTTTTTGCCTCCAAAAAGTTTTCCAAGGAATCGATCAGGAAGGGCAAAGCATACAGGAAGAGAGCAACAGCGTCATTCTGCTCAACGCACCGAGTCTCGCAATACCTGATAAACCCAGAAGAAGTGGCAGACGACTTTTCTAATTTTTCTTTTAATATCGCACTACGTCTGAAGAACGTGTAGGCTTCGGAAATTATGAGGAAACAATGACGGACAGGCACCACTTTGGAAGTATCTTTGAGGCAGAAGTTTAGGCAGTGTACTGAGCAGTGCGTATATACTGCCTTTGAGCAGTGCGTATATACTGCTTTTGAGCAGTGCGTATATACCAACCCAACTCCAGACAAATCGTAAACTCGAACAAACTCCAGAAAATCTTCACGCAAAGCCATGCTGTCATAATCGACGTATCTGACCCAAAGCGAGAACTGTTCTATCCGTTGAATGTTAGTCGTCTCGTCTCGTCGGTGAGAACAGTAAAAAATTTCACTTTCGGTGTTCGAGCTATTATTACTTGCTGGATCGTTTTTGCAATGAGTCCAACGATCTCATTTGGAATAATTGGACTGGTTTACATTGCGTTGCTAACGGGTTTCTCAATATACTCTTGTAGAATTTTATCGCCACTTTTAGCACGGTAATGTAGAAGGATCCTAAAATTCCTATCGTTGTATTCTGGTTCGTAGAGTGATAAGCATCCGTGATCAACGTTACCTCTCAATGCAATCTTTTATCGTCCGCAGAGAAAAATATTTTCCATAATGGCAAACAACTTTTTTCTATTCTCTAAAGAATTTTTTTTCGCTTGTTGATTCAATTGAAAAGCAACTTCATCTTGCTTTCAAGAATTCAGTGAGGAAGTTAGCGGCATTGTTTGCCGCAGCTTTATGAAAATTGAGACGCGAATGGTTTTCAAATACGTCAATAGCCCTCTTCCGATTAACAAATAGCGATTGTACTAAGGATCCTACTTGATGGGAACTTTTTCCGACGCCGGTATCGCGATCGGAGTTAGGCCCAAAGAGCACACAAAATTTGCTTAATGCTCGCTTCAAAACGTCAAAATAACATAACCACGGAAACCTCTCTAGCCAGTTCAATTGAAAAGTTCATTTTTTTCCACTGGTGGTGGTGACTGTGGGTAAGAATCTTTCTTTTAGGAAAATTTGGCTAATATCAGGTTAACTCCTTCTAATCAAGGTTGACGTGAGACCGATAACCTCCAGAAGAAATATAAGGAACTCAGAAGAACAGAGGAGAGACTTCACAGGCGGAAAAAAGCAGGCTGATCTATGAAATAAAAATAACTTGAGACCGAGGTCCTCATCAATCGCAAAAGTTCTACCAAATAATCCGAAACATAACTCAGTATACACCACGCAAGAGCAACCAAGGTAATCTGATCAGCTAGGGCTGCAATAAATGAAGGAAAGACGAAGTAAATGGTGTCGTCTTTTGCGAGAAGAACACCTCGAGTTGAACAAACAATTATGGTAGTGGAGCATAAATTTGAAGTAGATCAAGCAATCAACGGGTGGCCCTTGACACGGGGTCAAGGCTCCTCAAATCCAGATATTCAACCATAACTTCAAAGTCACTGCTGTACAAGACCTTGATCTTACCAGTACTCATGTGCGGTCCCGAGACGTGGCTACTCAATAAAAAGCACTCGGACCTTTCAGCAAAGTTCAAGATGAAAGTCTTACGGAAAATCGTTGGAAGGAAGAGAAATTTGTCCTTGAAGAAGGACAATTCTGAAGATTAGCTATAAGCTGAATCGTGATCGACCTACAAGCAGATGTAACTACAAAACTGAGCCTAAATGAGAGTGAGGAAGACCTTACCTGCGTTGGATGAATGGTGCAGACCAGGACGGTCGGAGCTTAGAAATGCGTAAATAGATGGCATCGGTACTCATTGGAAGAGGTTAAGAACAAATCTCGATTATAGTACCGATGATGATGACCCTAGTCTGCCGCATTTATTACATTGTCAAGATTTTTGCATAAAGTAGTCAACTGTAAGCCTGATTCCCTTGTTTGTTTTGTAAACACCACTATTGATGATATCGTATCTAAATAAGAAGACGATGGGGATAAATGCTTAGCAAAGCAGAAGATTTACCCAAGAACATTACCTGATGAGTTCGACGTTTTTCTGGATCAAGATCGTTGAGTACTTTGTGAGCAAATATTATAGACTAGTGATTCTTCACTGTTTGACTACTTAGTAGTAAAAAATCATCTGGTCGCCACAACATGATTGCAAATGCTTGGGCTATGTTATCTATTCCTGAAAGAGCTTTCCTATGTCATTTGCCAAGATGTTGAAACGTTGAACAGAAGTGGCGAGCCGATTGGCAAAGCAAACTTTGCAAGAAGTTACTGATTAGTGATGGAAAATCACAGGGTCTATATCAGGGGTGGGCAAACGGTTGATCGCGATCGACCGGTCGATCGCAAACAGTTCGACAGTCGATCACTGACATTTTAAATAATTTATTAGGTTAATTTAAAATGTGAACTAAAAATTTAGTAGACGATTTATTCAGTACATTTTGGAATCGGGCAGTTCACGCAGTCTCAGTTCACACAAAAGCTCGCAGACCTTGGTGGCGGAGAAGCCAAAGGGAAAATCCGAGATAGCTATGCTCTCGAATTGTTCAATTTATAGATTTATATCATTGTAGTAAAACTGCTTCAATAAATCTCGTATACGTATACGATTGTTTCATTTCCTTAAATCTCTCTGTTCTAAAGTACACACTTTATATTTTTGCTTCCCGCCATACACCTCGCCTGCATTTGCATTCGTCTCCCTGCTACCGAGGTAGTTAATTGTCGCACACCGCGCAACAAAGGTTAATCTCAATTTTAGATAAAAGAAAATTTTAAATTAATATCTTTTCACGCCAATTTAGTTTGTGCAGTTCATTCTTTCGAGTTAAAAAGTGACATTTGGTGTTGAAATTTGAAAATTGAATTGTGTAAATGTCTTTTCAACAACAAAATCGATCGAAAATTGAAATTCTTGACATATTATCCGTCAGAAATGATACGTGTCTCCGTTTTTCTGCATTTTCAAAATTTTCGCTCAAAAGAATCACCATATCAAAATTTAGCTTCACGATTAATTCGGTACTAGCCTAAAAAATGAACTGCACATACCAAATTGGCGTGAAATGATTGTAGACATGTGCCAAAGCCATCTGCATTTTCAAAGCGAAAGCATCTTCCAAGCAATTTTTCACGCTTAAAAGTGAGCACAACTCTTGTTTATTTTCAAGCTGAATTTTCGCCGAAATAAGTTTCACGTGAAAATTTAACGTGAAATTGAAAACTGTGCTAAGCTTAAGATGGCCCGGCTGAGGAGAATTTTCGCAAAGATTTCTAAATCTTTTGCCTGAAATTATTGCATTTTTGGACACATTGGGAGAAAAACATGAACAATTGAAAGATCCAGTATGGATAAAGAAATTAGCATTTCTTACGGATTTTATGAGCCGTTACAGCTCGCATAGTTTACAATTACAAGGAAAAGGAAAATATTGTTGACTTCTTGGGTTCGGTAAATGTTTTCTAAGTAAAATTAAAACCTTTTGCTTCACAATTTTTAAAATATTTTTTAAATATTTTCCATATTTTGAAAAACATATTAAACTTACTGGTGAATGTACCATAAAATGCAAAAGCTGAAAGACATCCTTCAGTTCGCGAAAAAGTCCGGGGCCTTCGATGGCCGCTTGAAATGAATTTTTTTTCTCCTGGCCCATTTATCTGGTATCACTATGGACCAATAGGTCTATGTGTGGCGTTGTGTCAACCGGTACAGCCTAACCTAACCTACTGGTGAATGTAATATTGAAATGTTTTGTCCTGAACTGGAAAATTTTAATCAAGAATTCGAGAGACGATTTGCAAATCTCAATAATCTTCAACCGATTTTTGAATTTATTTCATTTCCTTCTGAAGAATTCGATAACGAAGACATTTCATCAAATCTAGCTCATACTTAACAATTGAATTCATCGGATCTAGAGTTAGAAATTTCAACTATAGCACGCGCAAATGAAAATTATTTTTGGATTTTATTGCCATAAAAAATATCCATTATTGAGATTGGTGGCAATGAGGATATTTGCATTTTTTTGCTTCCATTTATCGATGTGAAGCAAAATGAAAAACATCGAATCGCAACTTAGGAATTCTCTGACTGATCGAAATGGCATCTATTCGATTCTGCATCAGTGCTTACAAACCTAACTCTACAATACTTTTTGATGAAAAAAAAAATTAATCTAAAATATTTATTAATAAGGTACATTGCACAAAGTGGTAATACAATGTATTTAATATATTAATATCTTTAAAGACCTTAATTAAATTTTTATTTGCTTTTAATTTAATCCATTTTTCGAAGTCGATCGCACATAAATTAAAAAAATTAATATCGATCATACCAGTATTAGGTTTGCCCGCCCCTGGTCTATATTGACGGGCTTTAAAATAAACTTTTATTTTGTATATTAAAATCGTGTACAATATTTGTAAAATGACACTCGTACTAGAAATTTTATTCGGGTTATTCACCTCTAAGCCATCATGTTCCATGTGTTGAACATTAGATAATTCTTTTTTAGCCATATCTTGACCAGCAAAAAGTTTCTCTAAGAAAATGTCCTTTCTCTTGGGTTAAAAACTTGCAACGAAAGTTCGGTTAAGAATGAGGTCTTTCCGATGTATTTCATTTTTATAGTCTCAAATACTAACTTGACAAATACGTACACGCAACAATATTATAATTTCAACGCAGAGCTAGTTGCTTTATTTTTCTTGAACCGAAATGATGCGAGAAGCTAAAAAAATGTCCCTGAAAATTATTTTTCCGAATTATTTTTTGCTTCAATAAAGGAGTAATAGCAATCAAAATAGTGTATCTCAGATCACATAATTTATGTACCAAAATCCGCTGAAAGCATACACCAGAAAGGTATAATAATAATAAAGATTTCCGCAGCTTTCTTGAAAAATAAAGTTTTTGGATAAAGCATAGGCGTGCAGAGGACTTTGGAATTGAGAGGGTTAACACTCAAATTTCAAACACATTTTCCTTAATTTTCACTGAAGCACTGTAATGGCACAGAACAGATATTGTATGGGGTAAAGTGCAATAAGAAAAAATGCAAATGTATTTAAAAAAAAAAAGAGGGGCCAATTGCCCATTATTTGCTCCCGTCTGTGTGCGTCACTCAAACAAAGTCTGTATGAAGAAATCATAATTCGTTAAGGTTACCAATTGTGCGAATTATTTAATAGTATGCATTATCAGTCTGAGGAACTCAGTCTTTACTTTAAAAAAAAATCAAGCTGCAGTTATTATTGAACCAGAAAATATGTTTCTTGAAATATTAACAAAACAATATTTCTGTTATTTTAACATAGAATAAAAAAAAATATGATAGTATAGAATCATGCAGCAGCAAAACTGAGTATCTTCTCAGGAAGATCACACTAGGCATCCCAACAGGCCTATGCGAGTGGCTCTGTATGTTCTGGAAAAGTTGCTACTTCACCTCACTCAACCTTATGATTAATTTAATTGCTATCCACTTAATACTCTACGATTACCTTCGATAACTTTCTATAAAAAGGAAAAGATACAACGCATATTTTTTCGCGATTTTACAAATTTAAACGATTCGAAATCACTTTAATGAGTACGAATAGCTAGAATTTATTAGTTTAAAAAAACACAAATCCAACATACTCTTTGAAACGACCTATGAATGCTACGATGCACCGCAGCTTCTCATTTACCAATCTTTTCGCAAAAGAACTAACCAGAACCTTGAAAACAAATGTTGATGGCACACAGGTACCTTGAAAGTAAATCTTCATTTCCGAAAATTGCATACTATATGCCACGAAACAAAATATCAATCCGAAGCATACACACCAAGATTGCAATCATCATTGAAAACGGCATATGTAAGTGGATACTGTAGTATTCTATGGGCTCCTTAAAAGTGTAACTGCCTTGAACTTTGCTTTAATTCGTTTCGAGCGAACCGAAACCGTCGAACTTAAATCTCTCGAAAATTCTGCAATATTAGACAGACATGTCAATCGGAAATAGAGTCAAAACAAAAAATTCGTGCCGAAGTGGCAAATCAACAGGTAGACAACTCATAGGACAATATGATGATGCATCTGCTCTGACCTTAACCCTATAAAGCCTGAGTATGCGCGTCTTCCGCATTATTACAGTAATTGAGTTATTTCGCTTCCAAAAATTACTTTTGCGCACTATCATCTCTCTTTCACGAAACGAACAGTTGAAACGTTTAGATGATGTTTGTTTTCGAAGCAAAACTGACGCTTCAATGTCGAATCACAGTCGCAGTCACACACGACGGTACGGTCTAGAGACCTAAAAATACACGATACGTAATCGCACCGAGTCTCTCAAATTACCTGCTATAGGAACACCTTCGCACATCTACATATCATCGAGATCTTTTCGCGTCTTAAGAAATTCGAATAATCTTGGATCAGTTTGCATGTAACTAGATGCTAACACGAATCTTGTAGCAGATTTACCTATTGGCGATCGAGCGGACCCATCATCATCATTGTCCATGGTAATGTAATGGCTCCGATGGCTCGTTCCTCAGCTCAGCTCTAGCATTGGATGTGATTAATCTAGCGATTGGTACGAAGAATGCAGTGAATGCCTTTTTCAAAGCGTCTACAGATCCAATTCGCACTAATGGGTTTACGATCAAGGTCGAAGATGATCGGATAATTTGTCCATCATCAGCGACGTTGAATAACCATGTTGCCAACTAGTCGCCAGTTGTTCAATGAAAATCGCTCGGGAAAATTAATTGGCTGTAAATTCAATACAAGTCCATGTGTCAGCACATGCAAACCAATAATTGATTGCTATGGACGGATCGTTTTGCATAGTTTCAAAGAAACTGAAAAAGATTGTGTAATATGTAAAAAAAAATATATAGTGAATAAAGCTCAGTGTGACTAGCTTCCCCATTTCGAATCTTTTAACAAATATTTCTAATTTTAATTTGAATTTCCGCAACAGTTACAATTGAAATAGTTGAATCATCTCTTCCTGCATTCAAAATTCAATAAACTCATCGTGGTATGTGAAATCGAAGGACGAATTATCCAGCAGTATTCTAAATTCAGAACACACAAATCAGTCATTTTTTACACAGATGTCATTCATAATACCACTTACGCGCATTTTGCAGAGTAATCTGTTTTTATTATGATTCGAAAAAATCACACATGCCGACGAAAGACCACCCGCGATTTCGTATTAAGTGATAATTGCTGTTAATTACAAGCTAATAGCAATTTCAAGCACTAACACGGAAATACTCGTATATTCTGGCGAAGCTACTTAATTACTCCCGCTGTATTGTCATAGGAAAAAAAATCGCGATCATTCACAGCGAACTATGACATCATAACCATTATAGTACTATTCGTCTGGTTTTTACTCAGCTTGAAGTCGTTAGTTACGATCAGCAAAGGCCCGCAAAAAATAAAGGACCAAGATCGGATTCCTGAGTGACATCACAAAAACGAACGAAATAAGGGATTTGATCTAACAGAAACAACTTAATTCCTTGTCCTGCTTCATTTCAATTACAATATAACTTTTCGTCAGGAAAATTCCCTGGCTGCCCGCATGAGCTATAATTTCGTCAAAAATCATAGCGCATGTGGCTAATTACTCGTAATATTGTACAACCAAACCGAACTTGTAAAAGCCATGATTCGACAAATCCTCTTTTTCATTAATTTAATTTTTGGTTACCTAAAGTATTTTCATCCGCACAAAGTAATCCATTTCAAATTTTTCAGCGCTAGAACAATCCCATCTATACAAAAATTCGTCGCATTATCACAAAAAAATGATTCCATTACCACAATTATGGTCTGACCATATTTCAATAAAAGCAAATCAAATACTCATTGCGCTATCATAAGCCGGATCAAAACAATTTTCGCGTCATTTATCCATCATTATTGCCACCAAGTATTATTCAACATGATCGTGACGAGCTTAATCGAGTTTTAATTTGTTCTATTGTTTATAATCGTACGTTATAATATACAAACATATGTATGTTTTTTGTACACAAATTATGAGTATCTTTCGGAACGAATTCTAAAAGCAATGTTTTCCATATTAATCGCAATCATGATATTTAGATGATTATGATGATCCAGGAAGCATACAAGCTCCGGATTCGATTCATTTTTCAGAAAATAGCTTCGTTAGGTTTTTTGATCAACAAAATATTTTATTTTAAATCTTGAAGTTTTTGGACCCATATGTGCAATGGTAAAATTAATGTGACAAATTGAGAGCGAAGGTGATGACGAGGCTGTGGCTAATCAATAAATCAGCTCGGATGGTTCTCTAATATGAAGAAAATAGATGTCGACAGAAAAAAACAAGAAATAAATTTGTCTAACAGGTGTTGTCTAGTAAGCATCGTAAAAACTATCAAGGCTTGTCTATGATAATCGTAACGGTCAATTTTGCAATAAAATTGAATTCACATTTGATTTACTGGGATAGGTTGCATACGATATGGATATTTGTGGGCTGATAATTCATAAATAAATTTGCGCCCAGTGTGGGAGGTCACCAAAATTAAAAACAAAAACCATATACATTTTTTGCCTTGTTATTGTTAGTCTGAAAATGTTTTGTTTGTTTCAGATGGTCAATCAAAGAAAATAAATCTTTCTATCAGCAACCGTTATTATTTGGAATAACTGTCTTCAGTGTGAGGTTCCGGAAAGGTCAGCACGTGCACTTACTTTATTAAGAAATTTAAGTTCACAAGTTCCTTGTGATTGGCACAGTTATTTTGCTGAAGATATTTTTTTCTAAATGTAAATCTATGGAATTTTTGTGAAACAAATGATTTAGTTACTGTCTGCGTGGCATGGAATAGTAAGCTCATTGCAAGCAATATGATGGCAAGATGACATTGCCTTTAAACAAGATGATCATTTCAGCACTGACTTTGTTAATGACCGAATAGGTGACTGATATATGGAACTTTGCGTTGTTAATTTATCAGGTATTGAGGACAAGAAAATGAAAAAACAGTTTCCTTCTTTCCCGCTTAGTGTAGAACAGTTTCCTTCAAAACGTTATGAGTAAATGGACAACACTTACGCAGTATAGAAGAACGAAACTAAGAGAATGAGACTAGAAAAAGTCTAGCGCATCAGAACCGCTAGAAAACTAATTTTCGAAGAAATAATCTTTGAGGGACTTAAAAATGTGTGAAGACGTTATACACTTCTTTGTAGTATCATATCAACCATTTCTTACTCAAAGGAACAAATATCATTTACTGACAGCATTTCCTACAACACAAATGATGAAAATGTTCAGTGCTGGCAACATTTGTCCAACACAACAGCAATAAATCTACCATAACATGATCATGCTTAATCAACCTTTCCTTTGAATTTCGTTTTCATCCAAGGATATCATCGAAAGTTTCAGCGATTAAACTATGTCTGGGGCTGCCATCCGAAAAATTTTCCAAACTCGGAAAATTTAAATATCGGTTGCTTATTTTATTGTAAATGCTTTGCTTATGAAAAGAAAATGGAAGCATATGTTGGTGCAATGTTTACGAAATTGTCTGGTGCTGGCAATCATGTGCTAGCACCATAGCTGCTTCACGTTGTGTTAAGCCCACCCTATGAATTTCGTTTCGATTGAATGGCTGCGCTGTAAGTTATAGAAGTGAATATAATTTTAGGGTTACCACAGTCCAACCTTATTAAATTTTTGAAACGTAAACATTTGTTGTTAATTGTCATTGCAGGATCATTCCCATTTGGAAATTTTATGACAACATCGCTCGATAAAGAAATGTCAATAAATTACGAAATTCATCATAGCTGGCAACCCTTTCACGACTTTTCAACGAAATTGCTACAGAATTCGAAATGCAACAAGATTCACTTCTCAAATGAATTTCGTTTTGATTTCGTTACTGCATCGGAAGTTATAGGGAAAGAACCTTTATTTTCCTGAGCAAATTTACAATATTTAGGAGACAAAAATTGCCATAGCTGGCGACCCTATACTAATTTTTCAACCAAATTTCTACGAAATCTATTTTAGAGTAAGTTTCACATACTGCGTGAATTTTGTAAAAATCTGGTGGCTAAATCGGAAGCTATAGGCCAAAAACCAATTTTATTTCTCAGCGATTTTTCCAAATGGCGCCACTGCCACAGTGTTGCCCGTATTTCAAAATAACTTCTATCAGATCTGGTCTTAATTAATACCAACATGTCCTGTAAATCTCATATTGATCGCATTATCCGATCGTCAGTTCTCGTGAACAAAAGTTTTGAGTGCTGAAAATAGAGGTAATTTGATCACGGGTTGCCGTTCTTGTTTACTGCGGAATTTTGAAAATTTTTATTTGACTTGGTGGACAAAAGTCAAGATTTATCAATAATTTGAATTTATTTTCAAAAATTAAAAACTTTTCAGGAAGGTCGATGATTTTAAGGATTTTTTTTCAGGAGCCTGCTGTAGTTACAGAACTGCCCGCACAGTTTTTTGTGCTAAGTTCTAGTCAACATCAATACGCTCTGCGAATTTCACGATGATCCATTGTTTTTCTTAGAAGTTATGACAAATCGAAATTTGAAAAAAAAATCCTTGCCTACTTCTAGGCACTCAGAGCCTACACAACGCTCAATATTTCCAATTCTTTATCTTATGCAAACTAAGAAGATAATAAGTTTTCATTCCTAGTACTTTTTTTTAACAAAAATTTACACTGCTTGGAAATATAGGAATACCCGAAAATTCACTGAAATGCCCGCCGCCGCCAAAAGGTTGAAGATATCTGAATTCTAGCAAGTTATGGACCTACCCACTATATAAAATTTCAGCTCAATCGGATCGGCCACTCCAGAGATTATCTCCCTTAATCATTTTGCTGATATATACATATATATATATATATATATATATATATATATATATATATATATATATATATATATATATATATATATATATATATATATATATATATATATATATATATATATATATATATATATATATATATATATATATATATATATATATATATTGGAAATATAGGAATACCCGAAAATTCACTGAAATGCCCGCCGCCGCCAAAAGGTTGAAGATATCTGAATTCTAGCAAGTTATGGACCCACCCACTATATAAAATTTCAGCTCAATCGGATCGGCCACTCCAGAGATTATCTCCCTTAATCATTTTGCTGATATATATATATATATATATATATATATATATATATATATATATATATATATAGATATATGTATATATATATATATATATATATATATATATATATATATATATATATATATATATATATATATATATATATATATATATGTATATATATATATAGATATATATAGATATATATATAGATATATATATATAGATATATATAGATATATATATAGATATATATATATATATATACATATATATATATATATATATATATATATATATATATATATATATATATATATATATATATATATATATATTATATATTATATATATATGACGAATTTTCGGCGAAGCGAGTTTAATACTAATTTTAATAATATAATGATAATAAAAAAAATAAAATCGCAATAAGCGCCCTAAAAATTAAGGGAATAGAAGGGCATCTGCAGGAAAAGCCATGATATCTAGGAGTCCATTTAAATAGAAAACTCATCTAAGATAGTCACCTTAGCAAAAAGACACAACAGTGAATGTCACTAAAGCGCTTCGGGCGGTAAAGACAAAAAAAAATTGCTGCAACAGGCTCAACAAATTTCAAAGGATCACTTGTCTGCTGATTGCTGGAGTAATCAAATCCACGCCAAAACCAGGTATTGAAGTCTTTGTAAACCTTCAATAACGTCACCTGAAAATGCAAGAAGAAGTGGCTTAACAGGCTATCAGCCTTAAATAAGTCTGCAGACATAAATCAAAAGACCTAAGAGTCCACCTTAATATCCTGGGGGAAGTTAGGTCATCAACTGAAATGTTGAGCTTCAGTGATTAAATAAATACTAAGACTACTTCAGAAAAAGGTTCCTAATCGCACAAAGGGGTGCAAACGAGGTATGCGGATGGTTTAGAAATAAATTATGGAGTCGGAATAGAGATTGTAAGGCCCAGGTGCTAGCTGCACTTTTCATTAGGCAACCATATTCCAGGCAGAGTTATACTTACATTCACGCATGCTAATAAGAAAAGGAACACTAAAAAGGCCAGAATGAAGATTCTATCAGATAACCAAATCGTTCTCAAGGCTATCAATCGATATATTATGTGATCGCAAGGTGAGGAAGGCCTCACATGAAAAAGTGGGCGCAGAATATTCTCGAGTTGATATTACTGGTCACACGGGGCATGGAGAAAATGAAGAAGGCAACCCACGAGCCAAAAAAGAGGCTACTTTATATAGGTGCCATACAGTACTGGAGCTGTTCAAAGGCCGACACAGACAGAGAAATAAAAAAATGACAAAAAAAAGGATTGAAAGCTACTGGTTTAATCTAGAGGGCTCACACCCAAATATACACCCAACAGACACACCCAACAGACTACCTCATCTTTGATACTAAAAGATCAAAAGAAGTCCTAAATATCTACGAAACTAGCATAAGCGCCCTATACGGAGTCTTATGCTGGAGTTACAATCAATGCAACACAACATTTGTTGCCATGCTTTGTCGGTGGAACGAGTTACAATCAATGCAACACAACATTTACCGTCATCTGTCACTGGCTACATTAATGAAATTGTTGTTTGTGAATATGGATCCTTTCAAGTCTCGGAAAGTGATATCAGTGAGTATTTTATCCTTTAAAAGCTGCAGAGTATATTGCAAAGCAAAAATGAGACAAAAAAAAACAAATTCTGATTTTCATTTACATATGACATTTCTCGTTTCCCAGACGTTCATAGGAACTGGTGGAATTGAATGTTTTGAAAAATTTTGATGCCATGCCAAGTTTGAAATATGAGCAAACTTTGCTGCGCAACAAAGTTGTGTTGCATCATTGTAACTGCTCTCATATGTTTTCATGTGTTCAAAGTCGTTTTGTTGTGCAACAATATTGTGTTGCATTGATTGTAACTCGAGCTTTGGAAAGCCACATCCCTTGCAAGAAAGCGGTTCAATAAGAAGCGGGACGACTTCTGTTAATACTCTGATGAAGCGGCAAATATTATAGATTAGCTTGTCACACAATGTGCAACACTTACTAGATGAAACCTAGACCTCCTAGACTCTTTCATTAACTATACCTTGCTAGTCTCTTCCGAGAATAAAGTCAGGCTCATAAAAAGCTTGAATATCCTATATGATATAGCACGGAGCGGCACAATGTAACCACAAAGTCTTCCATGCTCAAACCAGGCCAAAGTGATTCATTTCACATACAATGTCGCCCATGCTCAATTTGAAGTATCTGTGGTAGAGAGAAAATTATATAGCTTCCATATGCAGCACTTCTACGCCAAGCCACTATTGCTCTCATGAAACAGCCCTATAGTCAGAATAATCATTGTGGGACATACACTTAGCTGACGGGACCGCGAGTTTTCCTATTTTTTGTTCAGTAAACAACCTTTAACGGGAGAAGTGGACTACACCTGACTTCTGAAATCGAAATTTTATTATGGGGCTTTCCGAATTGACGTCTTCGCCTTCATCTTCAAATTGTTATAACAGAATGTGACATCAGATCAAGTCGAACCTGTCCGAATTCAGTTATCTACGCCTTGCCATTGCTCTCCTGTATAACCGTTGATGAAGTCACGTTCTGATTTGACTTTTCGTTGGCTTGATGGTGTTTTGATGCAATGTTACGAAGCAAAGCCGTAGATTTCGGACACCTTGTCTTGTTCTGCTTCAAACTGTTAGAATAGCTCAGCTACTCTGCTGACGTCGCAATCTGTGATAACAAGCTGAAGTCGAAGGCGAAGATAAGAGTTCGGAAACGCCCTATGTTTCCAAGAAAATAGAGAGAAAGTAGAGTGGACACGTTTTTTACCTTTCAGGGTAGATTAACTTAGTGTATTTCTCCTTGTTGATGATAAGAAGTGGTACTTCTTGCAAAGCACCATCACTCGAAATCACACATTTATATTGATGCGACCTACAATTACTACATCTTCTTCTTTGGAAAGAATTTCATAATGTTGAATCACAGACACCAAGAATTCTCATCTTTTCAAATCATTTATTAGTTTGCCATGCTATCATCTTCAGCGCATATATCATTTGATACGCAAGATGAAAGTTACTTAGAAAGATTAGATTCAATATATTCTCGTACACTGTAAAAAGTATAAGGACCGAAGTAGTACAATTATTATAAAATTATCGTCGCCTCAATGAACCGATAGCTTAGTGTACAATATCCCTAGTAGCTCCTACGCAAAAATTTGGCATCTTTCATTCTGCTTTACCAAATTATCCAAAGATATTCAGCAGAAGTAGAATTAACTTTTCTGACGTTCCTATCTATCCTATTATGCTATAATCAGATAGGGTGACTGACTAACTAAACTAGAACTTTAAAAGCTCCCTCAATTCATATTTTACTAAATTCTCTCTGCAGAGTTGTTGTTTTCATGTGGAAATGTGAATCCTCTTCGTGAAAAATGGAGTCAAAGGATTTCTTCATTATTTCTTGGGTTCTTGGCAATTACTTTGGCCAGTTTGATGATAGGCAATTATCAAAGAACGCACTTCAATTGAAAGTTCGTTTTCTTTCGCGATATTAACTTTTTAATTGGTTTTTAACATAGTAAAACTAACTATTAATATACGTAAAAGAAAGTATAAATTTTGAATAACGTTTTCTTTTCAGTATCTGCAAGCAAACTTAACGTTCGTGGCATTCCTCTGCAAAGAGTAAGTATGTAGTAGTAAAATTTCTTTATTTTCATTTAATTTATTGAAATCCGGAACATATACTTAAAAAATCCAAACGATGGCCCTCGAAAATAATACTACTTGAAACCCCATAAATTTGTCACTCCAGCAATAAAATATTTGTATTTTTGCATAAGCAGCCCTAGAATATTAAGTAAGGCAGTACTAAAGTGAATTTATGCGACAAATTTGCATATAAGAGGGTTGATCAATAAGTAATGATAATGAATATAAACCAACGTGATTAAACTTAAAAGATATATTTATTTTTCAACATAGTCCCCTAACAAGTTAATACATTTAAACATGTTTTTTCCAAACCCAGGATACCCTTAGAAAAAATTATTTATCTTGACTCTCCCAAAATGCCTCAAAAGCGGCCATCACTTCGCTATCATCATCAAATTTCTTACTCCGAAGGTGTTGTTTGAGCCGAGGAAAGAGGCAGAAGTCACTAGGAGCTAGATCTGGCAAATAGGGCGGGTGTTCAAGCTGTTCGAAACCTGTTTCTTTCATTGCATCCATCACAACTGCAGTCTTGTGAGCCGGAGCGTTATCTTGATGAAACAGAACTCCGGCTTGCAGTTTGCCGCGTCTTTTTTCCTTAATTGCCTCCCGGAATCTTCTTATTTGGTCTGCGTAGTAAGAGCCTGATATAGTGGCTCCCTTTTCCAAATATTCTACGATAATAATTCCTTCAGCGTCCCAAAAAACTGATGCCATAACCTTTCCTGCCGAACTCGACACTTTGAATTTCTTCGGCGTCGGTGAAGAAGGTCGCTTCCAGGTCGTCGATTAAATTTTGGTTTCTGGATCAAAATGGTGGATCCAGGTCTCGTCCATGGTCACGAAGCGTAACAAAAAATTATTTTTGTTACGTTTCGCTATCCTACTTGGATACACTCCAACTACTTGGACCAATTTATTGAATTGAATCAAAAATATTTTTATTTATTTTAAGCTGTACTTTTTTAAGCTAATTTCAATTAACACAGAAATTTGAAAATATAACTGCTATACTGTTTTGGCCTGCTAGTTCTTATAATTATTTATTTTTATAATTTTTTTATTGCAAAGTTTTTATCTTGCACCCCAAAAATAGCACCCAGCCTGTAACGCTGCTTCGGTCATCTTACTCTGGTGTCTTACGCTATGAATTAGGTCTAATTACTAATAAATTAGCCTAACTAGGCCTAATTTTTAGCATAGGCCTTAAATTTAGCATTTTTCACCCGTCAGGAGCCCTACATATTTACCGTTACCGTTGGTATGCTATTTTCGTAGGATGCGTAAATGGCCAACTTGAGTCTCCTGTGCTCCCAAGTGACTGGATCTGTCCGTCTGTCCATCTATCCGCAGACTTTTGTTGTTACTTCCACAACTGCATTCCTAATTGCCTTGAGTCCCGACTCCTGATCCCAAGAAGGTTCTGTGGCCACATCTTAGTTACCGACTGTCAAAAACGTGTGAATGCAGGGGCGCAAAATGTTCATTTCGAATAATTTCGCCTACTTCATGGCAGTCTTGCTAGCAGGTAGTCCAGAATGGGAATGCATAAGACTAGGCCGTAAAAGGATCTATTCTCATTTTTCGAAAAAAAGATTCTGATGTGTTGAAATGTAGATTCTCATACCATTAGTTTTTCGTCGCGTTTAGGTTTCAACTTTGATAACTCGTGAAAATCAATTCCGAACTTCCTAAGCTATAAAATAGAACTAATCTTAGAAGTTCCGAACGAGACAGCAAGTTTCATGGTATTGTTGCGAACAGTATGGGATCACCCATGCTTAGAAAGATAGCGAAATGGACGAATTTGTATCTTATTATTATTTGGTCTGATGGCCGCTTATATAAGGACATAGTTCTGGCAAAAAGTATTCGAGATACTTCGTTATTTTGAGTGGGTTTTGGCTGTACATGAGAATGGGAATCTGTTTATTGGAGGACTTAGGCTTTGAATCGGCCCACTAGAATGAGATGTACAGCAGTGAATATGCTATAAAGAATTCTTCCATTGGCAGAACCTTGTGGAACACCTGATGTCATAGGCTCTTCACGAGAATATGTTCCAATTTATGTATTATATATTTTCTGTTAGTAAGAGAGCCTGCATTGAGAGTCACCTCTTCTGCAAATTCAAACTTGATCAGCTTGAACAGAATTTCATAATCACGACCTATTCTTCATAACTTTTTTACTGCTACTAGCTACGGCAGGCTCCTGAAAAAAAATCCTTCAAATCATCGACCCTCCTGAAAAATTTTTGCTTTTTGACAAAAACTTCAAATCATTGGTAAATTTTAACGTTTGTCCACCATGTGAGTTTGAAATTTTCAAAATTCCGATTTGCACAAGAACGGCAACCCATCAACGAATTAGCTCTATTTTCAGCACTCAAAACTTCTGCTCACGAGAACTGACGACCGGATAATCCGGTCATCATGAAATTTACAGGACATGTTGGTAGTAACTAGGACCAGGTCTGATAGAAGTGATTTTAAAATACGGGCAACACTCTGGCAGTGGCGCCATCTTGAAAAATAACTGAAAAAACTCAG
The DNA here is from genome assembly GCA_947369275.1 of Nemotelus nigrinus. NCBI lineage: Eukaryota > Metazoa > Arthropoda > Insecta > Diptera > Stratiomyidae > Nemotelus > Nemotelus nigrinus. The sequence goes on from OX376373.1 coordinate 151,808,372, forward strand.
TGGCGTGGCGCTCATGGAAGCAAGGGAAGCATTGCTTCCCTTACATTTGGCTGACATGAGTTTTAAATTAATAGTTTTCACTTCGAAAACGTGAAATAATCGCTTTTAAACATTTATAAAAAAAAATCTCAAATCAAATTGTGAACATCTCACATAGTTGATCTGGTAACACCACAGAATCAAAATAATGAACGAACAACCACGACTTGGAAGCAATATAAAAATTGCATCTACGAGCATTTATTTGACCCCATATAGACTAGACTGTGACGTCATTAAAAAAAATGTGTCTATACGGTATGTTTGGAAGCAATGAAGATGTTGCTTCCAAGGGGAAATTATCTTCTCAAGAGAGAGACTCAGAGCGGAGCTGCGAACGCATGACTACTGTGGAACTTATTCCTGCGTTCCCCTCACTAGTAGCAGGGTAAATTGTTATTGTTATCATTTTGCTTTGCTTGTGCAGATTTTTTTGTGAATGAAAAATGCTTGCTGTGAGCGAATTTCAATTACGAGATGTGGCAAGCATTGCCAGATGTTGTGGATTCGATAAGTCGTTTTATTTATGATTTATATTATGACATTATTTTTTGTGTGTTCTTTTTTGTATAGAAACTTTATGGAGGTGTTTTCAATTGGCGGCGGATTTTAGTCACTTATAGCTTATAGGATTTGGTAATAATATTTCAATGTAGTAATAGGTAAAGCTGTAGTCTAGAATTGTGTCGAATTAAATGTGTAAAATTACTGTGTAAAATTGCATGATACTTTTGATTGATATTTGAAATAGAGAAAGGTTGAAATAGGTGAATGTGTTCACTTGTTCTGTGGGTCAATATTTTAGAATTCGTCAACTTATCTAATTTTTATATAATTGGATCTAAGTAATTTGCTGAAAAAAAACATCATCAACCAGGATCGATCGAAATCGAATTCGTAAATTGTCTCTATATCAAAGAGATGTATCTACTCGGTAGTTTGATCGGAAAATTAATAGTATAAAAACTCGGAACGGATTATCGGTTGTAATCTTAAACAAAAATAATTTTGCTGGTTATGTGTACTATTTTCGAGCGTTTCAGACATTTGGCGAAATATCGGATTTTGTTATTTAAATAATGCTAAAGCTGTGAACAGGCTTGGTACAAATAGTCCTTTTACTTTTCAAGTTTGTTTCCGGTGATGTGAAGAATTGCTGAGTAGTCAATATAAATATTCAGTGATATTGCTCACAGTTAGGAGAAATTGAGAAACAATGAAGATAATGAACATTGTGTGTCATTTAGGATGTCAAGAAGAACAATTACATAGTCATAATGAAAATGTGTATTCTTACAATAGGGGTAAATCACCTAAAGACAATAAATATTTTAACAGTACATAACCGATAATTACCAGCTCACTTGGACCAAGCAAAGGTTTTTTTCCGGCACATCAAATTATATTCAAAATGATCTCATTAGTTTCAAAACGATATCATTGTAATGCAATTCAGAAAAGAAATTCATAGCAATAATATTAGATAAAACAACCGATATATCATATCGATCACAACTTTCAACAACCTTCGGTTATATTACTTCTTTCGGTGCAGATAAAGATACTTTCATAAACCTCACTGATGTTTCTGATAACCAAAATGCGTCCCGTTTATTTAACTTTGTATTGCATGTTGTCCGAACATTCAAAGCTTTGAGGAGCCTCTGTAATATCTGCCAAAACAACTGGTTTGCAAACATGTATAAAACAAATGGATAAAAACGCAATATATATTCATTTCTTCGAACATCGACTAAATTTGATTTTATCTAAATCGTGCAATAGTATACGCGAATGCAGAATTTACCAAATCTATTACTAGTTTTTCAACAACGACAATAATTTTATTTGCTTTGTATTTATTCGTCAAAAAATGCTTCCGAAATTAGCTCCGAAACGGTGGACTTTTAATGGTTGGTTATTTTTAACAATTTTTCTATAATAAAGAGCAATTAAAATAACTCGTGGAATATATAACGGAAAATGATAGTGCTATTTGAGGCGGAGAGATCGTTAGTAATTAGAGTGGGCTTTTTATTTTACTTAAAGATTCTTAGTTTATTTTTCTGTTGAATGTTTAATGTAAAAAAAACATACTGATCGACATACTTCAGTCCTAACAATGTAATATACTGTATCACAAAATGGCAAAATTTGAAGATCAAAAACAAGCTTCAAGAAATAGTTTCACGGTAATTGGGAACGATTTATGGTTGATTTGTGAAACACCACAACGTCGTTAAACAGCAAGGTGCATAATTGAACAAATGAGAATGTTGTATCATTCTTTACAAGTGCTTATGTTGAAATAATTTGTAGCATAATCGTTAAAACAAAGTCAAGGTTTTCATCCTTAAAAAGTTTCAGATTTTTAAATCTTTTCAATTCTTCGAAGTTTGGCCACTTTCAAAAATATTATATTTCTAGTTCTAGGAATGTTATTATTTTACTGATAAATATTCATATGGTTTCTTTTTGTGTGAAGGACTGTGAACTTTTATTTTCATAATAATACATAATGTCTACTCTCACGTCCCCGTTAGTAATTCCTGGGTGCTTTTATACAGGGGTTCTATTACAAGTAACGAATTTGCGGAAAGCGTAATCAACCATGAACGTCAGCCATGGACATCAACCAATTGCTTCCCTTCGGTAAATTGTCACGCCACGCCACTGAAAAAACTGCTTTTTGACCTAGAACTTCCGATTCAGCCATCACATTTTAACATTAACACAGTATTTGTACCTTATTTTAGACCACATTTGGTAAAAATTTGGTTGATAAATTAGAATACAGTTGCCAGCTATGATGATTTTGTCTCCTGAATCTTGTAAATTTACTCAGCAAAATAAAGCTTTTTCCCCTATAACTTCTAGTCCAGTCATGAAATCAAAACGAAGTTCATGCAGTAAATGGAACTCAATGTAAGCCAAATGTCGTAGGAATTTCGCAAAAAAAATCATGAAAAGGCTGCTAGCTTATGACCATTTTTGTAATTTTTTGGCATTTCTTTACTAAGCGATTATGTCATTAGATTTGCAAATGGGAATGATCCTGCAATGACAACTAACAAAAAATATTTAGATTTCGAAAGTTTGAAAAGTTTTGAAGGTGGTAACTCTAAAACTCTTTTCGCCCCTGAAACTTCCAGCGCAGTGATTCAATCGAAACGAAATTCACAGGGCGGGTTAATTAACGTGAAGCAGATTTGGTAATTTTCTGCAAACACAGGGTGACCAGCATTAGACATTTTCGTAAATAATGGACCAACAGATGCTTCCATTACATACTCATATGCAAAGCTTTGGCAATAAAAATAAGGAATCAATTTTTTAATTTTCGGATAAAGGATAGATTGATTTAAGCATGAGCTTATTATGGCAAACTTATTGCTGCTACGTTGGAAAAGTGTTACCAGCACTGAACATTTTCATCATTTATGTTATAGTTGGGTTTTGTTGCTTTGGATAAAGAATGGTTGATATGATACTACAAAAAAATTAATAACGTCTTTCCACATTTTTTTGTCACTCAAAGGCAATTTCTTTGAAAATCAGTATTCTAGCGGTTCTGATGCACTAGACTTTTTTTTAAATTATTTTTGGAGATTTTTCAATGAATTTTTTTTCGTTTCGTTCTTCTTAAAAAATTAAGCTCATCCTTATTATTATTTAAGAATAATTAAGCTCATTTATAAATAAATAATCAATTCGAGAAAAGTGCGGTAGCTCCACTTCTTTTTTAGTATTCAATCATCTTTAGTCTTTTGAAGAAAAAATAGAACTCAATCAATCTATCGAAATAATTAGAAAATTTGTTTGTCCTCTAAACCACAATTTCCACCAAAACTAGCTCAAAGTAATTTTTCAATTATTTTACACAACAATAATCCGGTGTGCTTCAAACTCCAAACTCTATAAACAAATCAATAATGAAATTATTGTCAAACTGTGCCGTATTGAATTCATCGAGCTCCAAATCAAATTCCCAAACTCAGCATGCAACTTGTATAAAGCTCTATACCACGATGTAGCAGCGCAACTGCCACAGCATCTATTCAATTTTGGAGGTCACCAGACAAAATTACAACTGTTTCATACTGCTTGTTGGTGTATTTTTTGCCATTGCTCTGTATCTTTTCTTTTGACCAAACGTGAGTTCGTCTATCAATTGTTGCTTCTTGAATGCATAATGCGAATCATTGAACTTGACAACAATTCAACCTGTCATGTTAGATGAACCAGATTTTGATGAATCATTTTCCCAGCATTGAACAAAGCACTGCATATTTTGATGCACTGTGCGTCTGTTCAAAAACTGAAGATAAATAGATGCGAATATATATAGATACAAAGAAAGATAGATATGTGCATCCGTAGCTACCGAGCAGATAGTAATTCACTTTCAATTTTTCCGTGCCGAATTGAATTCGCGGCAGTACCAGTAGCAGCAACTGTTGCTCGAGGTAAAAAAATAAAAATTAATAGCGTTTATTGTTATTACGGGTGTCTTTTTCTAACTACTTTAACATTGTATCGGCAACGACGTCGTAAACATCGCAGTAGTCCGTACTAGATATATTCTTTGGGAAAATATATTTTGACGAAATATCTATTATTGGTAATTTGGTAATCTGTTTTGAGGATGTAGCACTGATTTTCGATATTTTGTAATTCATTTGATCGCTACTACCCGAAACCATGTTGCATCTTATTCGCGAATTTTTGGGTTTTGCGCAAAGAATTTCAGTGACTTCAAATGTCATTTTCGGGATGAAAAAATGCTATAGGTCTTGGGTAAATTAAGGCAACCATTCACAGTGGGAACATTACCACATTTAATTGATTCGAATTCACGATCTGGAGGCAATTTTTAAAGAGAATTATTGGCAATCCATTGGTCACAGATTCAGACCCCAAAAAGGCAGTGTAATTTCAACCGAACAAATTGAAAGCAAAAAAATGGGTTGATAGCATCCAATTCGTCTCGTTGCAGCTCTATGAAAAAGACAATAGTTGCCAGAAGATCTAAACGTATCTAAGACTTTTCAATTGAAAGATGAGCTTGCGGGATGCCAACAAAACATTTGTATTCACCGCAGTGTTCACATGATAGCTTAGCCACCAAATTGAAATCGAATCCACTGACCAGGGCAATTCTATCGTTGCTGCTGCTGCATCATGCAGACCTGTGTATTATAATATATATGGCTAACAATTTAATGATCATGTTTTTTGTTCATGACCTTTGCCAAAATATTTCTCTTCGGCTGCCAGCTGATGTATGCATGTTGTTATAAATGATTTGAAAGTAACATGTATCTTCGTGCAAGTACTAATATTTCTCAAAAGGTTTGCACGGCAGCAGTGACGAAATCAGAAATAGACAAGTGTTAATGTTTTTTTTTTGCTACGTTCAATGAACAAAATGTGCTATTATGGTTGGATCGACTAAGTTTAATTTAAGGATCCAAATATTTATTGCAAAATGTGTCTTAATTTGATTTGGCTACATTGTGCGTCAACGAGGTGATGATGAACATTTTAACCGTTGAATACTGAAGCAGAGCAAGTTCGTCTCGAACATGTTGTAAATCAGATGTAGGCTTTTGTTGATGAGAGAGTTAATCTATAGTATCTAGGTAGGTTTGCCTGTTTTGATGGTTTTCTGCAATGTTTGAAAGCAGACAACTTTGATTAATACAAAAGTGGGTCTACGGGCACAATCCAAATCATTTCAACATAAAAACGTCAAAAAAATTGCAAACTAAGCGTTTTACGTCCAACCTTATCACTTAAATAGCCTAACACATTCCAGTCTCCTATTCTCCATACACACTTCTAAATGCATTCAACTGTTAATAAACTCTTCTTTTTTTGCTAGCATGGTAAAATTGGATGCACTCAATGCCAAACAGATTAATGATTCAATCATATAATATACAAGGTGCCAGTAATATGCCATAGAGCAATTACCGAAAAACAAGATAAAGAAAACGATGATCATATAAAAAACGCTTTTGGGCATTTCGGTTGCATAGTTGAATGGATGGCCTGGATGGACCTTTGATATTGGTATATAACTTACTTACCAGCACTGGTACTAGACCGGTACCTATTGTGCAGTCGTGTTGATTTCATTTTATCCAATAAAAACTAGATTGTGTGGCAGCAGGTGTGATAAATACAATGCATCTATTCAAAGAGGCTATTACTTAGACTTTATGGACAGTTAAGTTGTGTTTATAGATTTTTGGATGAACGTTTCGAGTACAAGTAGTTGCCTTCGTTTTAGCCTTGATTTTTATTGAGTTAGAGTATCTTTGATACGGTATGGATACTTAACTGGTCAAAATATTTGTAAGCTAGCGATTGTTAGATGATTTGATGTTTATTTTTCGATGGTTACATGAGAATATTTTTTTTATTTTTAGTACTTTTGGAGTATGTGTCATGTTTTTTTCTGAAGATTTGAAATTTCGTTTTTACTTAGAGCACTCCATCTCAGAAAATCTTTAAGGTTGTTTTGACCTAAGTTTCTCAGAAACATTTACTTATTGAAACTTGAAGAACATATTTGAATAGGTGGGCCTTGGTTGGTTTGAGAATTAGGGGGTGTATTTAATTCCTTTTGATTCGCCCTCCTTTGAAAAAAATGTCAACTTTGCTAAAAAAAAAAATTCAAGGATTTGGCTAAGCAAATGATGGTCCTAATTCTGGTCGATATTCTAACAATCAGTTTTGCAGTTCTACCTCTTAGACTACACAAACAACTATCGGTATAAAAATCAGTCATGCACGTGTTTGCAAATTTTTGGAAATACCGCACAAAATTATGTGATTCTTTAATAAGAATATGTTAATATGCAATTCTTTCTCAAAATATTATCAAGCAAGTGTTTCAGCGTTTCTCAAAGTTCGGCCTAGAAAGGAGTAATAAAAGGCAGGAAGAAATTCGCGGCCTAAAACTCAAAAGCGCAAGAGCAAAAGAAGGGCACTGAAATGGTATGAAATGTGGTATAAGAAACCCAACATGAAATCATCTGCTGCGTGATATCTCAACATGACATTGTCTGCTTATCTAAAACGTGGGTAAATGTAGGCTTTTTGAGCTCTAAATTACTATCGACACAAAAAATTTTTCGTTGTGATCGATATACAACTATATCATCTAAAATGTTCGTGCATATGTCCTTATGACTATAAAAAATTCAACGCCCTCGGAATTTATTAGCAACTCTATTAACAATTCTTTTGACTGTCCGAGTACACTCTCGCATCATTTTGCTTATTGTTAATTGTGTTTATTTTCCCTGTGTTAGTAGTCTTGTCGACTGTAATGAAAACCGATATATTGACATGAGCGAAGCTACATTTGTATTAGCTAGAAGGATCCCTCATCACCTATTTGAAAAGGTAAGCAAACATCGACCAGAGCATCTAATGCAAAAAATCACGAGCCGATGAACTGTGTTTTGATAGAAACACAATAATTGGTGTCAGAAGTGGGATTCGTAAAAACATTCGTAACAAACAAAACGTCCGGACAAGTAAATGTCATAGATTGTTCTTTCGACTCATTATAAAATTTTTACTATAAATTTCAACTTTATGCCTTTTAGTTGAGATTAAAAACCAAACCCAAATCACCGCATATATGTGTCAGAAAAGGTTTAAACATACCTGAAAGTTAGAAATCTTATATTCTTTGGTGTTTGGTGTTCCACTTCGTTCTTAAAGGATTTCTTCCGGTTCCGGTTTGTTTGTTCTTGTCTGACCAGTGTGATTTTTTTTTGTCGGTCAGTTAAGACCGAAAGTGCAATATGTTTAGTAGATTTTATTAAATTTCATATAAATTCGAAAAGTAAAAAATTATAAAACAGTGTCAAATTAAGTAAATTATACTTAGTAATTATTATCAGCACAGAAGGCAAACATATTTATGTATATTACGTTTTTTTAGTAGTTTTAGCTAGTTGTACAATTATGTACCAGCAGTCTATTTGAAGGTACTTTGCACATAATAAATTTGAATTTCTTCAAATTTATGTAGATATAGCCAAATCTATGACGTCGGAAGATATTTTGAAGGTGCTACAAGAGTCCGATATTGACGAGAATAACTTTTCGTCAGGAAGTGACGCCATGTATGTACCAAGCGAGGCGAAAACTGAAACTGAAGATGGCTAGTGACACAGAAAATAGTGAAACAAAAAATGATGATGGAGCTGAATTATTGGATAAAAATGCTGAAGAAAATAATGAAAATGAAAATATAATTAATCGCCAAATAATAAAAGATAACGCACTGACTTGGAATCCACCCAACCAAAATTTTCTACCAAAACGACTTCCTAGTGCTCATCGATAATGTAAATTAGAATTTCATATACCACGCACATCAACTGCTCTGGAAATTTTTCATAATTTGCTACAAAAATCAGCTTTTATGTATATTGCGCAATGCACAAATGAACGTATCCAGATTTATGAAAATGCCGATCCAAAAACAAAAAAAGTAAAAAAGTATTCCAACAAACGCTGGTGAAATAAAAATAGTTGTTGGATGTATGATCATTATGAGTTACAGCCGAGTACCATCTATAAAAGATTATTAGTCAGGTCATAAATCATTAGGCAATCGATCATTTCAGGAATCAATTGCTCGTGATCGTTTTGCTTTCATTACATCAAAAATATATTTCGCTAAGCCGGAAAAACCTTCGTATAGTAGTAAAATTTACTGCTTACAGTGGCTCACAGCTTAATTCATGCAGATACTTGTCTTCACTTCTGTCCGATCGTGTCGCGCTGTATAACGGGACTTTCTTTTTCTCTACTTCTTTTGAAGAATTGTCAAATAGATGTAGTCAATATATAGTGTGATATTGTACGTGTACATGATAAGAAGAGCATTTTGAAAAAATGGGTCCCTGAAGGACGTATTTTCAGACGAGTCTAAATTTAATACCTTTAGCTCTGATGACATGACATACACATGATGGAAACCTAATACTGAGCTGGAAAAAGAAAATTTAAAAGCTACAGTAAAGCATGGCGGTAAAAGCGTAATGGTTTGGGCCTGTATGTCAGCAGCGGGGATTGGAGATTTGAAGTTCATTGGAGGTAACATGGACAAAACCATGTACCTCAACATTTTCAAAAAAATTTACTCCAGAGTGCTGCGAATCTTGAATATCCAAACATATTCCGTTTCTACCAAGATAACGACCCTAAGGATAAGCCTGATATCGGGCAATCTTGGCTGATTTGGAACTGCCCGCATGTGATGTCCCCGCCGACACAGAGCCCAGATATGAATGTAAAATGAAAATTAATAGGCAATTTTGGAAAATAATATTCGGAAACATAGTATTTCCAACAAGGAACAATTAAAAAACCATTTTGGAGGAGTGGACAAAAATTGCCTCAGAAACTACCCAAAATTTGTGAATTCTATGCCAAAGAGACTTAACGATGTAATAAATGCAAAGGACTACCATACTAAGTACTATATTTTGCATAAAATTTAACTTTTTTTTTTGTAAAACAAGTCCGAAGTTTAAGTGCATGAAATAAGCTGTATTTTCCTAATTTTTGTTAATTATTACCAACAATAAATGTCTTATTTTTGAAGTTCCTAACTTAAACAATAAATAAATTTCCCTTATCAAATATTCTCTGCTTTGATAATGCTAGTTTATAGACAAGAAGGGAACCGTGATCACAAACTAATAACCTTTATGAGTAAATGATATCGCCGGATATAAGTCGAGGATGTTAAAATTTATCACAACTAACGTAAATAAAAATTAATGATCTCCCACTGCAAGTGGTCACATCAGTCAGGTATGCATTGTGAGCTGATGTCTGATGAGAATCAGTGCATACTTTCGAAAACACTTAGTTAAAATTATTCAATTTTAATCATCCCACAGCAAAAAACAATTCGAATAAATATGTCTGTGTTTACAAACTGGCATTTAAATCTTGTCATCATTTCACATAGTTTTCCAATACAAGCGTAACAAACTTTGAATTTGTAGCTGCATGAAATAAGCTGTGCGCCACTGTAGATGATTTAGTGACATTTTTTAAAGCAAATTTTCAAAAGTGTTGACAAGATAGCTCCTACCAGAGCATTGATGAATCAATGACTAAACTCAAAGAGCGTAGTGCATTGAAACAATACATGCCGCTCAAACCAATCAAGCGTGGTATAAAAATGTGGCTTCAATGTGATGCCTCAACCGTGTACACGTACGATTTCAACATTTACTCTGGAAAAGAGCTTGAATCAACTATAGGAACGCTTGGAGAACGAGTCATTAATAAGTTAGCTAGTTCAATCATAGAACCGGATGTCACATTATAGCCCAGTGAAATTCGACATAAAAAAGGCGAAACTTCGGAAAAATTAGGGGAAAGCTGAGTTTTGGTGTGAACCTTGATACTGGCGTGTTGAACAAAATGTCAAAAGTCCCCATAGGTCCGAGTGCTGCGTTACTTTTCATACGGAGTCAATGATCACCAAAAGTGACCTTTCCTAAATATCTCCGTAACGGTCACGTCTCCGGAAAAACAATGTACGACGAATTTGTAGCTTAGAAAATCCAACAAAAAATATGGTATAACTTTTTCTTCTTACCATAAACGCTTTTGATATATATTGATCTAAACATTTATAACTAACAGTATCCTCTTTCTCAACGGTCGATTTTGATTACGACTTGGAATGTTTGTGAATTTGTTTTTCTATGTTTAAGAGGTTCGTTTGCGGGAGTGACTAAGATGTGGATAGGGTGTGGGTGTCAAGAATATGCAATTGACTGAATAATCTAGTGATGTTACTTTGTTTAACAGTGGGCAACGAGTAGGCAACGAGCTCATCCCTGAAGATTGGGGATGAAAGTTCAGGGATACCATTTTGTGGCAAATGGGAGGGGGTAACTTTTTGGAGTGCATTTTTCCATCTACCCTGAAGTATGGTAGATAAGTTTGCTTACATTTTTTTTATGGGCATCTTAAACATAGAAAAACAAACTCACAAACATTCCAAGTCGTAATTAAAATCGGATAATATAAACATGCCGTTGAGAAAGTGGATACTATGAGTTACAAATGTTTATTAGATCAATGTATCTCAAAAACGGTTGTGGCTACAAAAAAAAATTATATAATCTTTTTTAAGCTACAAATTTGTATACATTGTTTTTCTGTAGACGATACCGTTACTGAGATATCTAGGAAAGGTCACTCTTGGTGACAATATCCATTATGTAAAATGTGTTTTGCAGCATATCATTCCTAAAATTTAATATAAATGTAATAGAAATTAACATGATGTTGAATTAATTTTAGCATATTTTATTTAATATTGTAGATATATGAATAAAATTTTCGTTAGTTTTTGTTATTTTTTACATTTAATAAATAAATCAATTATTGGTTTTTGGGGACTGTTGGTACACCCATTTACCACTTGACATCCCGAATGGTACAATGTTGTACCACCACCCCCCGATTGTCCACCTTTTGATTACAACGTTTTTTTATCACAGAAAGTATATATGAGATACAGGTAAGACAACGCACATGTACGCTATATCTTAACTGTATCAATCGAAAATCGGATCGAAAGGGATCATTGGCTCATTGGCCACTTTTAAAAAAGGATTTCAGAAAACCAACGAAGTAATCACTAGATGTAGCCGAGGGAGCCACAATAGCAACCAAAAGTGATGGATCGTCTCGAAGTTCAACTGAGTTCCAGATTTGCACAGGCATAAAAGGATGTGAAACACTAAAAAGTTAGTTTGAGCTATGATGCAAAGGACCTTATTGATTAAAATTACATATTTGTGCCACCTTTTACAATTCAAATTATTCCTGATTTATTTATTATTATTTTTGTCAATGAAATCCCGCTACAGTCGAAGGTATGCGACTGATTTCGATTGTGCACTGAATTCTCAAGCAACATCTCTCAATTCTAAAGCAAATCAAGAGTTTCTAGTGCGGTTGCAATTTTTTTAGATCAAAATTTAGCTAACAGCAATAAGAGGTGTGCTTCTTTACAAATAATTGATTCGAACGTCGGATTGATCGCAACACCATTTATTGAATAACATTTATGCTTTTCCAAAATAAATCATTTCACTTCCAAAATCTGATATAATCGTTTCAAGGCAATTTATCTTAAAAATTGCAGAAAAAAATTTGTTATCGAAAAATTCCAAAAAGCAAACAATTAAATTGCTCTACATACCACAATGAAAAATTCCAGGCCATAACAGCAATACGCGTCGCACTTAGGAAAGGAGTAATTAAACAGAGGTCGTGTCAGTAATGTCTGATTGATAACTTATGTTAAACACTACATCAAACCAAAGGCCCAGCCTCGACGCATCAGTATCAACAACGGCGTCCAAGTACCGCAACCACCACCGCCGCATCGGCAGATGAACCTAAAAGTCTACCTAATTTTTGAATGTGCATACCAGACCGGGTGTAGAGAGGTGTTTCCAAAACACTAATCGCCTCTGAAAAGTGCTACGGCCTCGGGTCAATTTCGATGCGTCCATTCAATGAACAACGATTAAGAAATGCATAACAAAAACTTATGTTTCTATCGATATTTATAATTACCGATTATTATATGCACCTACGAACATATATTCGATCATACCTTCGAACTCGATATGCATGTACATACATGCATTATTCGCTTTGTATCTAAGTATCTGTTTGTACTATCACTCACCTTGCGCTTCGAAAATAGTTTAATGTGAATCTTCCTTTCATTTTCATAATCATCAACTATTCAATTAATTACAATGCTCGCAGTGCTTGCACTGCCTGGCGCTAATAAATGAACATTTTGTAATTTCCAGATCATTTAGCGATCCGTCGACCATTCTCATGTACACACGTACGCGAATCGATGATATTGAAACAGATGATCGTCGAACTAGCAGTCGTTTTCGAGATGATGCAGGGTACACTTAATAAACACCTTTCATGTTCATTTTGCCAATTTTTCGCAATTCGGATGCAACATACCGAAAACATGTGCATCGCGGAGTGAAAAGTGTGAGAGCCGAAAAACACATCTAATCGATTCGAACACGAACTTAGGGAAATATACTATGTACAGATTTCGATTTGGCGCGATTGTCAAGGACTCGAAGAACACAAATTACAAAGCACCTTCGAAAAGATAAATGTATGATGCAGCGTAGAGGGTATGCGGTGTTGGACTACTGTGCGAAATCTCTTGTTGGACTTGACGCATCAGTATCCGGAGATGATACAAATGTTTTCTAAATTGAATACAACTTGAAGAGATTGCTAGTTGCCGTTGTAGCCTAATTTAACCTTACATTAGTGCCGTTAATTTAATGCGGGCGGCGGGTATTCTTTCAGTAGCAATGTACTCAGGGATTTGCTGTATTTATCTTTAAACAAAGTGATTAAGATTTAATCTAATGCGAGCGAATCGATTGGGGCTGTTCTTTTTGTTGAAGGACTGCTAATTTTTTGAGGCTAATGTGTGGATAATGCAAGGAAATTGAATTGATTGATTTCGGTCAGCATGAAGTATTTTCGGTAATTAAAAATTTAAGTGGATGAGATGCACATGTCTGACGTGGCCGGAAAAATATTGATTTCGAAAATAAATCAAATCGTCAATGTCTGATTCAATCGCAATCGTCTGTCATCGCCGTCTCAGTTTTCGCCAGCATTTTTCACCCGTCGTTATCAGAAAATTTGATTTGTCCTTATCAGTTTCGAGACGTTACCGTTTGACCACGGGTTGTGGAAATGGAAAAAAACGTTTACCATGCGAATTGTCTTGTCTTGCAAATTGTCTGTTTAACTAGTTTCCCACTGGCCTCAGCTGGAAGAAGTGGCGTTCATAGAAGAAATGCTCTCCTTAAATTTGCCTCAGAAATGTCTAAAGTGCAGTTTTTTTTTTCAAAATGTCGCTGGAAAAGTATTTTTTGAGCATTTTCTTCAGCACAGTGTTAATAAAAGTTCTCAAGAATATCTTGCTCAGGCGAATTGGAAACGTCAGAAAAAGAAACAATATGAAACATAGAAGCTGTAGGTGTTGATTTGACTCCGCATTTAGTTCCTTCAAAAATACTCCTACAATAGTAGAGGAAATTCTTGTCTCCGCTCACTAAGCAAATTGTTTGCCACATTTATACACAAGGTGAATAAAATTTGCCAAATTATTGATAAAATATTGTTTATATACAATGTATTCAAATAATGTCAGGCATATGTGCATAAAAAAGCGTTGATAATTCATTTGTGAATATAAAATATTCAGAGGCAGAATTTTATTTTACATTAAACCGAAAATGACCCAACAATATTTTAATGGCGACAACCTACCAATTTTTTCTGAAGAATTCGAATTTTGGATATATTTAACTCTTTGACGGCGACCAGCATTTTAATGATATTTCAGGTATCCTTATAATTTAAAAAAAAAAGAAATTCGGAAAAAACAAGTACGCAGAGTAAAAATTGATAAATTTTCGAGCTTGGTTATAATAAAGTTTTGGAAATTTTTAACCCTTTGCGAGCGCTAATTGCCTAAAAGTAGACAAAGCGTTTCTTCACATTTTGATTTGTTATATCTTCTGACGTATTGCTATTTACTACGAACAGATATGTGTGATTTTTGTGCTTGTGTGGACAACCATGTAGCTACAGTAGGCACGTGAAAAAAATCCTTCAAACCACCGAGTTTCGCTTTTAAAAGGTCTGATGAAAGTGACGCCATTTTGAAATATTATCAATCAAAAAACACTTCCTATCCTTATTACTTCCGATGTAGCCATCAAGTTAAAGTGAAATTCATACCGTAGGTTGATCTTAATATACGCTAAGTTTAACAGATTTTTTTGTTGTGGAATTAGGACAGATTTACTAGCTACGGTAATTTACGACCTCTTTTAATTAAAAAAACGCTACCAATAAGTTTTCAAATCGTAATAGTCATGCAAGAAAAATAATCGGCATTTACCTGTTCCTCATCATATAGGAGGAGGTTATATCAGTGACCTGAGACCCATATTCGCAGGTTTGTTGCTTGAGGAGGAGGTCTGCTGTTCTGCAGCCCTGCAGGTTGCCTTGAAAGACTCTCATGTCCTCCTTTACTTATTCTTAACATCGAGTTCGTCTCTGAAAATCCGACATGCACTCAATCCCATTATGTGCTTGGTGCCATTTGCGTCAAGTTCCTTGGTGCATAATATTCTCTGAACCTGCGCGGAACAGTTTGCTGCCTGGTGGCCAACCTGTCCATGCTTCCAACACCTAGAGCTCTGATCCAGCTACGCCTTGTATGGTCGTAGCAGCATAGCACCTTTGCACTTCGCCACTTATCACTCCTACCCGGATCCGACGAAGTTTCAGGATTTTGAATGCTGGTGCCTCATCCAGCTCTACCACAGTTCTACTGTGTTCGCTTGTATTAGGAAGAAGAGCGTCGTTTTCAGCTCATCAGCTATTTCCACTCCAGCTTCGCGTTTGATGCCGGGTGTCACCTGTTTGCTGACTGTGAGGCAAGTGAGGTCCAGAAGATCGATTTTAACTCTAGAAGTAACAAACTGCACGTATCTCTGATCATCTACAGCAGCCTGGATCGGTCCTGCGATTTAGAGCGTCAATTGTAGTCCGTAATTTCCAAAAGAATCTCTCCTTTTGCGGCCTTTCTGATGCGCCATACCAGCTTATCATCCGAGGAAACACTTTGATGGATGGAACTGATTGTACGATAACAACATCTATTTCCCCCATTCTTTTGGTCTACTCTCTTGGTTCATCCAGCGGATACCACTGATGATTTGGCGACGTACCCCTTCTTCTTTTTGTGGTTCTTCTTTTTGTGCTTAGAAATATTTATCTGCACATTGATGGCTTCAAATGTTTTTCCAAGAATGTATTCACACTTCCTCAGCCACTCGCTCGCGGGATACACGCGCTAGTGGAAAATCGTACGGTATTTTCTACCCACCACTTCCGTTTCAGCGCTTTCCGGACTCTGCATTGCACTACGAATGGAGTAATTATTTTTGACTGCTTTTGAGCACGCGGAAACAATCACTTCCTAGCTTCGCGAGGCACCCTCTGGGCCCTTGAGGAGGCATCCTCTGGGCCCTTGGATAATCAAGATTTTTCACGAGTGTGAAATGATTCGTCTCATGTTTCACATTGCCTTTCATTTCATTCAGGTACCAACTTAGAACTAAATTATTCCCCATACAAACCTGGATTTGAATCAGAGGCGCAAAACCCAACGAGACAGTGCTCCAGTCACTGGGCCTTGGAATTTATTATAGCCCTGATATAATTATCACCAGCACCGGCACTATAACCGGAGTCCGGTCTTAGCTTCATTCCAAAAAAAATTTCACCGGTCGCGATTGCGAGTTAATCCTAATAAAAAGGGTCCTGTTCAACGCCATTACTCCAGCGCAAACAAGGCATCCCCCGCTGTCATCTGCCGCAAAGGGTCTTTGGAGTAGGTTCTTCTTTGCTCTTACGGGCTAATATGTCCCGCTTAAATGAACATTACAGCGATACACTCATAGAAGTCGGTAAAATGTGTGTAGCGGTTTGGAAAATATAAATATGAAGCAAAAACCAATGACATAATGGCCCCTGTTGCTGTATTTTATAACTAAGGCTACTATGTAGATAGCACATGCGATCATAACTGCCACGCTATGTCAAACAGGAGTTCGCACTATGTAGGCTTTTTCATGTGCGATATTATACCACTGGCAGCTATATTTTTTTAGATCAGCGTATGGTCAACAATAAGAATTAATTTTTGATCTAAGCTAGCTTTCTAGTATCTAAACAAGCAAATTCGGGGAAACAATTAAAACCTAGACAGACGGGTAACTAAATTGCTGATTTACTAATGATCATTTATATCTGAATTAGTAATTTAATAGTAGCTTACACACAGACCTTATGTAAATGATGAATACTGGCACTGACTGTCTGTTACCCAAAACAGTTAGTTTACGAAAAATGGAAAAATTGAAAGTGTTTTAAGTGTTTGTCGCCTCTTTTATGTTTTGATAAACGAAATTGGAGTATAATCCGCGCAAGAACTACATTTAAGTTTTTTTTTTAAATATTTTGAATTTAAATTTGACATCTCAATAAAGCTGTCTTCTTCTTTTTCAATGCAAAAAGCGACTTTGTACAAGGGGATTATGTATTATATCGGGCAACTCTACATCATTTAAGAGCAAATGACCAACGTTTCATGATCATTTGGCGATATGCTAAATGATTGATACTTAGATCATTTAGTGATAATTAGTCCAAATTACCATATGACACACAGCACTTAAATGCTCATTTATGGCAAATGATAATTTAGGCATCGCTGTTTGTCTACCATCTAACTTATTAAGCTTGCCTAAAGAAGTATTTAGATACATTTCGAGCTCTGTTTTTGGAATTGCAAAGCATAACAAAAATATCCCTTGCTAAGCCGTTTCCCATAATTTGGCTCATATCCCTACTCACCTAGGTTATTTTGTAGATTTCCAATCTTCGAATGTATTTAACACTGCTATCAGTATTTTTTTTAATAAATCAGCTATGCCTCAAAAAAGGATTCTACGTCATGAAAATTAATAAAATATTGAATTTTACTGAGAAATTGTGGCACACTGACTTACGCAGAGATGTTTGCCTTATTCAGCTTGCCCATGATTTTATGCACTTTATTTATTCGTTTGGTTTCGTGAGGACAATTTTCCAGTCTCTCATAAAAATTAAGACATATTATCTAGCTTAATTTTAGCTTATGCTCAAACTACAAATCACCTAACTGACACAATTTACAAAATATTTTCAGTACGGAACTGAGTCGAACCACAGTAAGCTCGCCTACAACCATAGGTCTATTATTAAAATTCTTTCTCTAAGCTAACTGCTGTAAAAGAAATCCATAGCTATACTAACATACCTGTATGTTCACAAATCGATGCACTATCTGATCACACCAGTTCATATTTTTTTGCATTTAAAATTTATTTGACAAATATAATTTATTTAAAACGAAAACTAAATATTTGAGAAGTGTTGAACTGAGGCCCAAAAAACTAATTTTGCATTATTCATAAATTTTTCTCCATATTTCACCAAATCAAGTTCAAATACATTCCAATAAATCAAAACAAACTTTACATTATGTCGTTCGCACCCACCAGCACCCACATTCACCTGACATTCCATCAACGCATGCATTCAGTTACCTCAACCAATTATTATATTCTACTATGAATAAAAACTAGAGCAGAATGTCAGCAACATTACAAATTACATGACAAAGAACCCAACAAGAACCCCGCGGCATTCAACATCCGTATGTAAATAACCAATTTTAGTTCACCTTTCATCAACATTACATCATCCATCGCCAATATCTATACTAGAGCGTCAATCTCAATTATGTCAAAACGCGAATTAATAATGATAATGATGATGTCTTGTCGATCTTAGGCACCAAGAACGAAAGAATGGAAGTGCTCACCACTACACATCAAATCCAGGTGGCAAAGTGGCGGATACACACTAGAAAAGGGCAAGTCATCTGAAATCGCTTCATCAAGCGTAAACCAGAAAAAACGATTTTTTCAATTTCAAACTATTCAAAATCACCTACAACCGTTGTAGTGTTAGTTTGTGCATTAAACTAAATACCATTCAAAGTTCAGTCCATTAGACATACACTTTTTTGTCTTGTGTCCCAAACAATGCGCTCCGCTGTGCAACGTTGCACACCGTGTTTCATTGGCAGCAGTACCTACTTAGGTTCTTCAAAGACAATCGTTTTCCTCCTTCAAGATTACCTCGCACCGGTACGTCATCACCGTTGCGATCTGGTGCATGTGTTGTTACATTTGATGGAAGCTGACGGTCTACCAAAACTTTACTCGTGTAGCAGGCAGCAAAAAATTGTAAACTAAGCAAAGCTTGCCGATGATTTATGCGTGTATTTGAATGGAATCGCCATTGAACCGAGTAGCGCGCGTATCAATACATTCGCCGGTCCATCATAATTGCAAGGTACCAAGCTCCGTGGATTGGCTCGGCGTGCTCGCATCATCGTGTGAAGATTCTTTAATCGCCGCAGCATATATAAAATCCGAGATCATCTCAGTTAAATCATCAGTTCATCCCTTGAGGTCTAACAAGCAATACAATCTTCACTCTTACTTTTGGCAAGTGATCTGTTGTGGAATTCGCAAACATGAAATTGGTGAGATCTTCAAGACACTTTTCGGATAATGGCCGCAACGATATCTAATCTCCGGATTAATTTTGGATTTACAGTTCGTAGTCACACTCTTTGTTGGATTATCGGCTGCTGCCAAGCTTTCGAACAACTACCTGCCACCGAGCAGCGCTGCTTCTGCCGGCGGTCATGGAAACTTCCTGCAAGGACCAGCTGGACCTTCCCGAAACTATTTGGCCCCCAAGCCTAGTGCCTTCAACCAAGGAGGAGCAGCTCAGGGAGGATACAGCGGTGGTGCTGGATACGCTGGACAAGCTGGTGGTGCAGGATACGCTGGACAAGCTGGTGGTGCAGGATACGCTGGACAAGCCGGTGGTGCTTTCGGTGGACAAGGTGCAGGATTTGGTAAACAAGGCGGAGGAATCGGTGGTGGATACTCCGGCGGCCCACAAATCCCAATCTTGAGCTACAACAATGTCAACAACGGAGACGGAAGCTACCACTTCGAGTATGCTCGTTGAGGACTGTTTTGGAAGTTGTGTTACTAATGATTCTTTTGCAGCTACGCCACTGGCAACGGAATCCAACAGACCGAAGATGGACGCTTGAACAACGCGGAACAGGCCGTCCAAGGATCATACTCTTACACCGGAGATGATGGCCAAACCTACACGGTTCAGTACAAGGCTGATGCCAACGGTTTCCAACCAATCGGAGATCACTTGCCAACCCCACCACCAATCCCAGAAGCTATCTTACGGTACTAGCTGGAAACATTGAAGCTATCCAGCAATTCTAATATTTTGTCGTTATTGTTTCACAGATCCCTTGAATACAACGCTGCTCATCCCGAAGAAAACAATGCCGGAGCTTACGATCAGGCTGCTCATGGTGGAGCCGGCGGTTCATACGGTGGCAACCAGGGTGGATCAGCATTCGCTGGACAAGGTGGATTCGCTGGAGGATCAGGAGCTGGATACGCTGGCGCTGGTGCTGGCCGTGGTGCATTCGGAGCACGACCACAACAAAACTACCTTCCACCCCAACAGCAACAACAACACCATTCCGGAGGTGCTGGTGGTGCAGCTGGATACCAATACTAAAACCATGAACTAACTGTAACAAATTCATAACGGTACCTTTAAAGTATTAAGCTAGTTTTATGCGATAGAAAAGGCTTGAAGATGTGGATGAGTAGAGGGCAGAGCTGGCTGATAATACATAGTTGGTAAAGAAAAGATAAAATTGTGAAAAGAAGAAAACAAATTGTGATGTGTTACATGATACTAATGATGATGATGATGATGATGACCACATAATGTAATTAATATGAATATTTATTGTATTGTTGAATAAAGCAAGAATTTCGAAGAATGGAAATTTATAAAAAATAATTAATAGTTTTTTTTTTAAATTATGATGTAGTGGAGCTTATGAAATCGAAGCTGAAAACAATTTAAATTCACATAAAAAATTTAAAGTTTCACTTAGGAATGAAACCGATTTGATTCTTCTGTTGCCATCTTGAGGTCACTGGTTTCGCACACATTCAATTCTCTATTATCTTTATTACATGACTTTTGAAGAAAATCTATCATTAAAATCACATTTCTTATTCATATAAACCCAAAGATATTTTTAAGCCTTCGGCACCAGCAGGCATTTTTGTGAGTTTTTAGATACCTCTACATTTTGATGAAAGATAAATATTTCGAAGATAAAACAAGCATTAAAAATTCAAATGGACCTCGTTTCCAGGTCGGTTTTGATAATGTTTTGAAAATGCTGAACTCTATGCTGGCGCTAAAAGTCGAAAAGCAGGCAAAGGTTTTTTTTTCATTAATAGTTACGATTACTTCCGACAGGGCTATCAGATCATTACAGTATTCACAGCACATATTAATGCTTACAAAATTTAGACCAGAGTGATCTTCGATGAATCCTCCAGCTACGGCAAGTACGTGAAAAAAAAATCATTCAAACCACCAAATCTTCTGAAAAAAATCCCTTTTTAGAAAAAAAGTGGGCCGAATGTAGGTAAATAGATCACTTGGCTGTCAATCTGAGAGCTCTACTGAATGGGACAATAGAGGCCCATTGTGATACCAGTTATATTGCTCTGCCTTAGCCATTGTAGTCAGGAAACAATCTGGTGTGTTTGCTAAGCTGTACAATCCCCTTTGAATCGATGAAATATAGACCAGTCAGACTTGAAAAAAGGGCCCGATTGAGGCTATTCTTCTCGTCGCTAAAGCTGGGAACAATTCCCCTTCATCCTCTTAGTCACGTCTCCAACAGTTGAATTCAATGCCCAACTATTGCGTGCGCCATCCTATAAGGTAGTGGCCCGTGAGAACGGCCACAATACAGTGAAAAGCACTGCATTTTAAACTAATCATCTCACGTCTATGGATGCTCAGGACTGTCTGCAGGATGATTTTTCACTCGAGGACTTCTTAGCGCCCTGAAGATTTTTTTACCTGAAGGTTAGTGGGTTTGCAGCTTTGGCTTTTTTGCAGGAATAAAGTGCACCGAAAATATTCAACGCGCTTCCCCCTATATAGTAAAAACTCAACTATACTAATGCAACTATGTTCTTGAGGAGATATTCGACAAAAGCTGTCAACTGCGTATCAACATCCAGCACCACATGTGCTTTCACAATCACATCAAAGTTAATATTGATAAAGACACCCTCACTGTCTTTGAAGCTGGCAAACGCATACTCCTTAGAAGCGAGAGATTTTTCGATCTGTTCAATGAGCACGTGAAAAGCTGTATCAACCGACTTGCTTGTAATCATGCTGGAATTGCGAGATTTACATAGGATCGATTGGCTTTTTGTTGTAATAGCCAACGAGCCTTTTCAGAGTCTTTAGCAAGGCAAAACTAAGTCACATTGAACGATAGTCCCTAGGTTTAACGCGTAAAACTTTCCCTGTTTTAGGAATGAACACAATTCTTGCTTCACGCCAGCTTCACGAATTATAGATATCCTTCACTTATGGTAGCGTTACTACTATAGAGTACTGGATGTCAGCCAGATTAACGCGATTAGAGCCCGGAAATTTAAACGGCTCTAGGAAGTTATGGCCCATCTCAGTAAGGAGTTTTTAATTCCAAGAGGCAACGTTAAGCTGATGCCCTGTTTTGCTTAATGCACCGCGTATAATGAAGAACAGTTCGATTACAGATCCTTGAATTAGCGCAGATGCCGTCAGAGGTCTGAATGCACCCTAATCTTTTTGGTGTTGAATTTAAGGCTTAATAAAACCGATTTGGCTCCCTAATACCCTTTACTTTGCTAAAACCACCTTGCTTACGACATATTTAAAAGCGTTCATATTTTTATATGCATAGACAAGTCGATCTAATGCATTGCGTTGTTAAACTCTTTCCTGTAATCTCGCGCAAGATGGTGATTTTAAAATTCCGCGGAAAGGCTTTGGGCTCGCATTGGTTTTGAGTGGATTACACTCTGATCTAGCTACAGAGATGAGAACGGGTGTAAACCACTTGATCCAGATCGTGGTAGCAATTAATGTTACCCGGAAAAAGCTGCAGTGAGGATTGGACCAGTGATTGGAACTTCGTCCAGTCCGTCTTTTTCTTTTTGATAAAGTTTACTTGCTGAGTTGAACTACTGCCGGTATTCTTACAGAATGCCGCAAAAGATTTGGGCTCGTTGCTGAAGACACGGACCACATGAGCAAAATAATACATCTTGGCAGGAATTTCCAGGTCAAGATACCCACAAGAACAGACTGGAAGAAAAAGGAAGCTACCACCGATGGGGGCGTCTGGATTTATACGGACGGGTCAAAGACGGACACAGGAGTTGGCTCGGGCGTGTTTTCTACGGATCTGAGCCTTAACCTGTGGTGTAGACTGTCGGACTATGCTACCGTCTTTCAGTCTGAATTACATGCTATACGCATGGCAGTTGAGTCCATTAGCGGAATATCAACCAGACCAATGACGATTTGCGTCGACAGCAGAGCAGCCATTCTCGCTCTTGCGTCTTACAGATGTTCTTCAAACACTGTTGACGCTTGCAGTGTGGCACTCAATGAAAAGGCAAGGCATATTCCTATCCGGATTATGTGGGTGCCAGGGCATAGTGGAGTCATAGGCAACGAAAAAGCCGATGAATAGGCGAGGAAAGGTTCCGGAGCTAGCAATAGCTCCTGCATCACTGTACCACGGTCAATCGCTGACACCACAAGCAAATTTGATGCCGCCATATGGGCCAAACTGAAGTCCGAATGGGAAAACAGGTTGGACTGCAGGGTAGCCAGGACATTATGGCCATCACCTGATCTAAGCAAAAGCAGGGAACTGCTCAAGCTCAGCAGTAACCGCTTGAGAACCACTGTCTGTTTGCTCACAGGGCACTGCCTTACCGCGTCTCATGCGAAAAGAATGGGACTGACATCCAGCAATTTATGCAGAGGTGCGAGATGGAAGAGGACACCATCGACCATACACTCTGTGATTGTCCGGCCCTAAATAATAAACGCCTCAAGATTTTTGGTTGTTACCACTTTCAAGGGTTAGCAGAGGTGGCCAGTACCGTCACGCTGAGTCAGCTGATCCAGTTTGGCGAAGCGGTCACTTGGCAGCTCTAACAAGCCAGCGGAGGGTGGCAAATGGGCCCAAATTGGTGGCCTAATGCAAGCCGCGTTTCCGCGGCAGCCCTCTTTACTAACCTAACCTAACCTTACTTGCTGAGTTGAACTGCTGTCGCCTGTAATAAAGATATGCACCTGCGATCAGCGATGATCCTGGATCCAACGATGATCTTGAAGCCAGCGATGATCCACTGTCTACCAAACAAAATATGCCTGCATCGCTTACTAATTAAAGTAACGTCAAGGACCTCCTTCCAATTAGAGGTAACGAAGGTCCGTTCATTGCCAGCATATACAATGGAAAGTCAAATAGTGTCTCATCACGACAATTTGTGTTCGAACGACCTCACGCTACATGATTAGTGTTACAATCAGGTTGTAGAATAAAAGGACTATTACTATGACTGTTTTCACCGCATTCTTGAATGTATTCTTCCTATATTGGTACCTGTCACTGGTCTCTTAAATATTCCTCCTAGTTTACTAAATGTTCGTTTGACTACAATAAAATCTAGTTTCGCAGTTATTGGAGCAATATTTTAAAAGAAATCCAAGCTTCTTGAAATATACTAGCAATCAGGTATAGCTGAAGACCTGGAAGCTTACTGTAAATATAGCAGCTGTGCTCTCCTTGTTCAGTGCTTCGCCTCGTCATACTCTGTCCCCACCACAGTTTCTCTTCCTCCTGAGCTCTCTAGTAAATTATCGATATCATTCTCTCCTATTTCTTCTATACGCCTCTTATTGTTAAATGCAGAATAGGAAAACTAAAAATCTTCTTCAAGCTTAGGCATTGATAAACTTGAAAATAACGAGCATTTCATTAAGTTTTCGTTTGACCATCATCATTAATAAGAGCCTTATCGATGGTCGGTTTCCTTCCCTATGGAAAGGAGATATGATTCATCCAATTTGTAAATCAAAAGATGTGGCTTCTCCAAACCATTTTCGCCCAATATATTTCATTCATTTTTTTCCAAGAACGTTACCGGTGTGACTTATCTATCTCTAAAGCTTTTGATCATGTTGATCACAATCTTCTTCTTTCTAAATATCACACATAGTTTTTCTTGATGCATTATTGAATGAATCGAATCGTAGCTTTGCGATCGATCTTGCTATGTTCGCTATGATTCCTTTTTATCCCACCCTTTGAAGACTAGAACCGGCCTTCCACAAGGTTCTATTCTGAGTCCCATCCTCTTCCTGTTTTATGTGAATGATGCGCCTCCACTTCTTTCTTGTGAATGTCTATTTTATGCTAATGATCTTAAACACTTTGTGACTATAAATTCCATTGATGACTGTAGCAAAATATAAATTTAAAATATATGCGGGCAAAACTGTAGCTGTGGTGAATAACATCCGGCGGAGTTATTGCATCAAAGCAAAGTTCATAGGATATAAGTTAGTTTCAGCACTAAACAAGTTTTATAGAATTCGGGTTGCAATGCTAGGATAGGGTTGCCAGCTACGCAGATTCTTGACATTTTAATACTAAGACAACAATTAAACCTTATAGTAAAAATAGGAAACAAATATTTAAATTTCTTAAATATTAAATCTTTTTTGGCCAGCAACCATGAAAATCTTTCTACGCCCGAAACTTCTCTGATTCAGTCACCAGATCTAATAGAAAATAGGGCTAATAGAATTTCTGTCAAGGTGATTGCGCAATTTGGCCACTTTTTTACTGAGTACGTTCATTAAATTTTCGTGTGTAAGACACCCGACTTGATGATCCAATCGTGAGTACGAAAACGTGATTTCGTAAACATTTCGTAAACTCGATCAAAGTCGACTTCAATTCAAAACACGGCGCGTAAAATTGATAAATAGTCTGTGAATGAAAATATTACTTTGAGAAGCAAACAGAAAAAATTGCATTGTGTCGAGCATCTAATGGTGGGCAAAATGATTTATATCGACCAAAATTTTCTATGACAAAAAGTCAGAAGAGATCCACCTAGCCCAGGTGAATCTGACATAAATTAATGTAAATTGAAATTTTCGGAAAAAATATTTCTTCTGCAAGGGAAACGCCTATTTCTTTGTAAGCTTATGTGATTGTGTCTGAGGTGGAAGGAATATGGCCTTTTAATATAACCACTTACATGGAATTGCTTGACTTCTTCCCTTGAAATGATGCCGTTTCGTTCTGGTTTCTTCCACACATCACTAGCCTACCCATAGCATCATCATAAGCGATTAGCTCAAATGTCAGTCCCTTGGAAGCGCCATAAACCACTCGCATTCAGTTATCGTCCACCATATCATGCTGTCCGATGTTATTATCATTTATCATTGCCTTAAGATATTCGAGAACGAGTCGATTTTCCGTCAAGTGTGAAAACATGCTGCATCACAATACTTACACCCTAGATCCTAGTAACTCCTAGTCTCCCTCGTCACGTTCGTTTCTGCTCGGTCAGATTTTTGGCGGGGGAAGGGAGGTGTTGATTATGCTAGCTCTCAAGGAAAAAAGCTTTCGTGTTGTTCAAAAGCTAAGCGTTCGGGGTGAATGGAGTTGTGAGAAGACACGCAAAGGGTACAAGTTGAATGAGTGGGAGTTAGCGGCTGACACAACGAACGGTAACTAATCATTTATCTTACAGCTCTAATGTTTGGATACTACACAAAAAAAATCGGATGCGAATGTCGGAAATTCATTGACTACTAGTTTGTTTGAGCACGAGGGTGGTTAGTCCAGGCAACAATACTTAGGAGAGTGGAAAAATGATTAAGAGATTTTTTTGGAAGAATCATTAACATTGCTTTGACTCATCAATTCAATAGTGTTTTAGCAATAAGATAGCACGCAATACAAACATTCTCACATTTTTTTCCGCCACAAACGGTTGAATTGATTAATTTCTGGGATGAACATCTCCTTGGACATACCACTCACTTCACCGTTACCCAGTCGCAGAGCGCCACATTGAATTCTCACAATGGCATTTCATGATAATTGACGCAAAATTGAACATACCCAACGATAATTGTTGCAGAACTTATTAATTGCTATTGTTTGTTTTCTGACCGCATCTTTCATGGCTACCTGGCTTTTCGAGGCTACACAGCATCACCATCCCGTTGTGAGCTGTAATTGATAGTATCAACTCGATGTGTACATAAATGTTTGTTTTCACTCCCTAACCAATCTTCCAAGAGACGATAGAAAAATTCAGTAGCCCGCCAATCTGACATTTTAATTAAATCCAAATTATAGGTAGGTACTGCACGGGACCTTTAAGGTGCATTAAACTGGACCTGGGTCTAATATTTTGGGTATTGCTACACACCACACGAGAAATAGATGGCCCGGTTGTTTCATTGAATAAAGGTCTTCCATTCAAGTGATGAGTACGAAAAAATATTTTGGAATTTCATAAACTGTTTGGTGGTGCCTGATTTTCACCTTCTGGCTGCCATGCCGTGCTTTGCAGCACTCAGTCAGTTATGAAGATATGTAAGTGTGCTAGAATTATGTTTGTTTGTTGTTATCAGCACGCTACCTCCAGCTTTGAAATAAATAATTTGAACCATCTTCAGGGAGCAATTGGTTTTCTATCGTTTAAGGGCAGTAAATACTTCACTACAGTATATATAAGATCCAACATAGTCATAGACACAGGTAGTTCGGTAGTAACATATGCAGATTTATGTTGGCAAAACTCTAAGGCTATGTGCTTAATGTTGCGAGAAAATCTTTTGCGTGCCAAGATGTTATCAATTACTAGGAAATTACGTTGGAGCGTATTAATAGCAGATATTGTAGGGGCTTGTCTATTTTATATTTACTATCATCGAGCCAAGCTAGGAATGTACATATGTATGTATGTAGGTATTTTGGGAGCCATGAAATTTCGTTAAATTTATCACACCGTGAAATGATAAATTACTCGGAAAATTTGGTTAGGAGGAATGGTATATTTTAACACAAAGGTATACATATATATTTCGTAATGAAGTACGTATGTATATGTATTTTATGCTGAAAATATACTTGCACTAGCAAACAATTAAAGCGGTGGCCTTATTTGGATACATAAAACATTAATTATATTATGAAGCTATTCAATATATTGTTCAATCTTCAAAAATAGAGGATATTTTATATTCAAGATTGTCAAAAGGTAATCAGAGCCCCTTTATAACCGTTCAAATTTTTAGATCAGGTGTAGATTCATGCATGTTCAATTCGTTGTGATTTTGTGAAGTCGAGCCAATAACTCTTCAATCAACGTTAAAGCATATGCATCTTTGATAGTAATCTTACTTAATGGTCTTGCATAAAGGCACCTTATCCATTTTTCAAACAATGGTGATTGGCGAGCTCCAAGAACTCTGCTTTCCTCGATCACTCTTAAAAACAACATGCGGTCTGATTCATCGTACATCGTACACGACAAGTGAGACTGCATGTGTCGCTGTTTAATAGGCATGAGTTCATCAAGCTTCCGCTTATTTTCAGAAGCCAATTGATAGAACAGGAATTCCGGTCCCGTGGTTCTATAACAGAGCATTGTCGTGCTATAACAGAGCATTGTCGATCTTAAAGGCATCGCAGAAGTCTATACCAAGATAGACTTGGTTGGTCAGGCTTTGACATAACTAAAAACGAAATAGCTTTGTTAAATTGCACCTGTATGTAACAAGTCGTTATTAAATTGCACCTGTATGTATGCGCACCGAGTACAGGAGCTTTCTGGATAGAAAATGTTGGAAGTGCAGTTTGCATGCTATGAAAATATAAACCAAGTTTATCAGCCAGTTCTAAGGCACCTGAACTCAGAATGCTCAAACTGGCTCCCCTCTATCAAGCAATCCAATGAGCTTCATACCCTTGACATAAACCTCGGCAAAGAATCGGTTGTCATCAGTTATAGAATTCAAAGACGCTTGTTTCAAGAAGCGCCTCAGGGTAAAATACTTCTATGAATTGATGAAACGCTCTAACGAGCGCCCACGACCTCCAGAGACTTCACTCAGTGACAGGTTGTCAGAAGGCATTTGAACATTTAGATGTCCAAATTGAGTTGTGTGACATAAATGATCGCAATCTTTGACATGTACTTATTTTTGACGTCCATGTCTAGTGGCACGAGTGGCGGGAAAAACACGCAGCTTCTCTGCTGGAAACGAATTCCAGCCTGAGTTTCCGGACTGACATCTCTTAAAATTGGGTTTAAAAGATTTCTTTCTACCACATCCAAAGGAAAAATTCCGTTATACTGGATCCGTACAAGCTGCAAATTTATGCCCTAGATCTAGGCAAGTTCAGCATAGTCTACCTATATAACTATTTTTTTCAGGCGTTTCTTTATCGCCAAACTAAACATTGTTTGGACTGAAAACTTCATACTTGCAAGCCAAATCTGATGCTGAGGCTTTGCCACGTTCATTCCGTAAAAGATGTCGATGAAAGAACACTATTTACACAATCTAATCCAAATTGCAGTTGATGCACATGACGTGGCCTAAGATTAGTTTCTCGACCTACGTCAAAACTCAGCGGTCTCTATTCTGATTCAACCAGACAACAGCGTCTGAACATCTCTTGGGTTGAGCTGAATTTCACACCAGCCAAATGAGCTCTAAAGTCTGAAGACATATTCCTAAACACCACGCTCTGAAAGTTAACGTCAATCAAACACTCAACTGCCTAAATGCTCTCAAGTGCGTTAAAGATATCCTCAAAACGTTCTTTTGCTTTTTGGATCCGCGCATCCAGCATTCTTCGTACATCGATATCGGACTGAGAAAAACTAAAAATGTTTAAGAATTCATGTCGTATTCTGCTCCAAAAGAAATCCTGCTGCATCAATCCTCAAAAACAAAAGAAGATCCGTTGCCAGTTTAGTAGGTATACAGTGTGGTAGGTATGATAGTCTTAGGACTGAAGGGAAAAATGGAACAAAATGATATCTGAAGTTACTGCGGGCACATCTGGAGAACCCCCACTACAAATCCTGTTCAAACGGCTCATAAAATAGAGCTACACCTATTACGTGGGCAACGCAACCGCTCTTTCTCAGACACTCTAATATATTTAATATAGAGATAGACTTTGTTCCATATATAAAAATATGCACTAGCAGAAGATGGGTGCCAGTGCTGCATTGATGAGCGCTCGTTTATTGATATAAAACTGTCAATCACAGTCAAAGAAAACAGGAAAAGCTCTAGCGCATAAAAACCGCTAGAAAGACTGATATTCGAAGAATAGTAGAGGAATTGTGTAGATTTCGAATACATGTTCTACTGAACGTGCTCTTAAGCGCAACGAACCTGTATCGAAAGCCATGTACGACTTTGATCCGATGAACGCTTTGGAAGGCATAGCGTAGAAAACCACTCGTAAGGATTTTCACATTTAGGAAAGTAAAGCAGTTGTAGCATATTTTCAATGGGTTTTCATCAAGTGAAAACTTGATTGCAACACGTCCTAGTACAAAAATGATCACAATACACTGTAACCAAAAGTCTACCACAGCTCCCAGACGTCAAGATCAACACACCCTGTGAAGTTCGTTTTTATCCGGTGACTATATCGGAAGCTACTGCGATAGACTTTTGACATTGCCATTTGAAAAATTTCTAGTGTTTAGGAAATTTAAACATCTTTTACTTGTTTCCATTGCAAATGCTTATCATATGGAAATATAATAGTAGCATTTGTTGGCACAAAAGTAACAAAAAAATCTTCGAAAATCAGTAAAAAAAAACCATCAGAATGCAATAAACCACGCAGAACCATTTCAAGTCAATCCAATCTGCCTCTGAACGAAAACTCACGCAAAAATGCTTACGGCACAAGCCCACCTGCGCATTTACTCGTATGTAGACTTCATTCAATAGAGTTGAAAACCTGTATCGGAATACCAAAATACATAAATGCTTTGTCAAGTTAATTGGCACAACTGTCCGTCCGACACAGTTGTCCGACACAGTTGTCCGACACAGTTGTCCGACACAGTTGTCCGACACAGTTGTCCGACACAGTTGTCCGACCCAGTTGTCCGACACAGTTGTCTGACACAGATAATTTTAGGCATTGGGCCTTTCCACACTTGTATTCTCGCTGCACTCCTCAAACCGGTATGACAACAATCACCATTTCCACACTTGGTGTGCATCAGCAACGGAAGCGTTCATATACCGATTATGCATATGAATGTGTGCGTGTTGTTGTTTTGTCATTTCGACTTGAGTGTTTCATGAAAAATTCCGCACCCGTGAACTATGTTTATAGTTGTGTTAGTGATTTGCATCAGTTTCAATCAGTTTCAAAAGTGATGAAAAATTCTCTCCAGGTGCATCACTTTTTGTAGAGAATTCCCCTTGATTCTTCTGCCTCTTGCCCAGAAAACTGGTTTGAGGAGTACATTAAGGATACAAGTGTGGGAAGGCCCATTTTCGTTTCCCAATTCATCACATTGAGCCTTTCCACACTTGTATTCTTGATGCACTCCTCAAACCGGTTTTCTGGGCAAGAGACGGAAGAATCAAGGGGAATTCTCTACTTTTTGTAGAAAATTCCCCTTCTACATTTTGTAGAGAATTCCCCTTGATTCTTTCGTCTCTTGCTCAGAAAACCGGCTTGAGGAGTGCATCAAGAATACAAGTGTGGAAAGGCCCATTAGGATTTGCAGCCGTGCTGCTGTTTGTAGAGTTGTGAGATTGATGAAAATAATAGACAATATGGCCATTTGACGATGATGTCGTTATGAATCAGCTCAGAGCTCATCTAAGCTATGCCAGTGCTGTCCAACCAGCGCAGAAGAGAACAGACGCATTGGAAACAAAAACACTTCTGTTCCAGTGAATTCACTAGTACAGAAATTCTATTCCTCATAGGTAGTTCACGTGCTGAACTATAGAATGTGCTGATAGAAAAAAGAAAAGCTCATGAATAGTTGCCTTTTTTTTGCTGTGAGGTGGCTTTGGATTTTTCAAGGTTATGTTGAATGTTTTGGTAGTTAGGAAATCAGAAAAAGTCCTCATAATGTGTAGAAAGTTAAAACAGGTAATTTTATGTTAGTTCTTTTTCTATTTTCTATCGATTGTGGCAGTTTATACTCGTAGTTTTCTCCCTTTATTTCAGCTGTTTTGCGCTACCACAGTAAGTAAATACAGCACCCTATTGGAAGTTTAACGAATGCACCAGCTGTCCTGTGATGGATCATTTTTTTGTGCCATTGTTCTATTCTGTTCTGTACCGAAGCAAAAAAACGGACCTAATAATTCACCAAATCACGACTCATAGCTCTGTGCGATGAGCTATTTGCAATGGTGTCTGAATTTAATTTTTTGGTGACATGAGATGTTACATTTATTTCCCGACAGAGCAGAGCGGGTGAGCACGGAATCACAGCACCGAATTGAAGAGTAGACAGATGCGTATTAGCAATAGATGTGTGTTATATATGTATATTATATTCTGCAGAGTGTGTTTCTTGATTATGGCTAAGAACTATGTGGTGAGTGGTTGTAATCGAATTAAATATCCGAGCTCACACGGCTCAGCTGAGTGAATGGTTCTTTTTTATTGACTCACTCTTGAGCCAACATCACAAATCAACATCGAATCATTAGCCAAACCCGTTGCAATGAATTGGGTATCTAAATATAAATAAAAATTTAGTATTAACTTACACAACTAAAACGAAAAGGGTAAACTTTTGTTGATCATTTTAAAAATATATGTATGTACGCTGCAACGCTTTGCAATACTTCTTTGTCAAGTCAACTCAATTATATTCCTTAAATATTACAAGTAGCTTATAATGATGGCTAAACTCGATTACGTGTCCCCCATAGTCGTTAGACAATTTGACCGATTGTGTTTTTTATGCCTATGTGGTTGTGTTTGTTTTTGAGGGTGTTTTTGATTGTTTATCTTCAGTATGTGGTCTTTTCGTGCATTTTTTGTACATTTTTGTTCGTTATTTCTCAAGTTGTGCCCTTTCTATTACTACAGGATGAGCAAAGATCAAACATTGAAGAATAACTAACAAAAACTAGCAAAAAATACACGAAAACAAAAAAAAACACAATCAGTGAAATTGTCTAACGGCTATGGGCGGCAAGTAATCGAGTTTTACCCACCAATTTTCACCCCTTAGCCTAATTATAAAATTACATTCTACTATTATTATTATGTTTTATATGTATTATGTACGTATTCAACTCAAATGTAACACCTTACTAGTATAAATTGTTTGCTTAATTTTTGCTCAAAAAACTACTCAAACGAACAAACTATTTATTTAGTTCAGTTGAATATTTTTCAATTAGCTCGCCTACCGAAATCTCAAAATATTTAAACTTTCACAAATGTATGTACCCCTGAACTAAAAACTGAAAATACTGCTGTTTTGTTGTGACTTTTAAAATTTTATAAATTCATTGATTTCAAACGTCTTATCCAGTGCTGTCGTTTTACTGCAATTGCAGTATATCTGTTGCAAATTGATGCAGTTTACTGCAATATTGCATTTGAGTTTCATCTATTGCATTTTACAAAGTTTGCTACTAGTTCAATCTAGCTAGCATATTTAGTAAGTTAGTTTCGCTCTTTTTAGTTATATATGCAACTGCTAGCCATTTTAAACTAAGAATGAATAGTAACTTCCCCAATTCTTAATCCTGGAGATATAACTGTATATTGCAATTTATTTTCTTTAGCATGGAAAAACTGAAATCAACAATAGTATGTATTTTTCACCAAACGACTAAACTGGAATCGGATATCTTTAAAAAAAATTATATATTTTTTGTTGTATATATTTTCAAACAATAGTTGTATTTGAAATGCATGTAAGAAGACTTCTATGTGTACACAAAAATGGCTATACACTGAAAGAAAAATCTTAGTAAAATCAACAATTTTCCTTAGTTGTTTTTGCGTCAACTACGGGCTATAGTTAAAACAACCATAAAAAAATAGTTGATTACTTTTATGCACCATGACGCGTGGTTGATAAACAACGTCCGTGGTGCAAAAAAAGTAAGCAACCACAAACAATGGTATTCCAACCATATACATAGTACGAAATATAGGCAGGGGAGGCGTGAATGCCGCAGTTGAATTTGGTGAATCACAATGCAGCGACAATGCCGCTGTCAATGCAACCAAGGCACCAACCAAATTCATTTTTTTTTCTTTTGTATTGCTCAATCCTGTTGTACGAGGATTAGGTTGGCTTATCACAATACACATCAGCCATCGCTTGTCTATTCCACCAGACCATTCAACCTAATTCAAACAGATTTAATCCAACCTATGGTAGGTATCACCACTAGCGGTGTGGCAAAATTGGAAATTTGGCAAATTCTGCCGTTGCCGCAAAGTCGGCCGCAGCCATTGTGCGCGTTACCATACAAAACAGTGCATTCTAATTTTTTGACTGCGCTTTGCCACAGCCCACTGCTTTGCCACAGCGGAAAACGCTGTATTGTGAACAAAATAGCGTCATGCAACGTAATATAAAGGCTTCACAGCATAACATGAATATGAATTATATCGAACAGCAAACCGAACACAATTTTGCCATGTGTCATATGAAACTTCTATGATAGAATAGGAGCATGAGTATGAGGAGTATAAAAAATCAACAGTTTTCCTTAGTTGTTTTTGCGTCAACTAGGGCTATAGTTAAAACAACTATAAGAAAATTGTTGATTACTCTTATGCACCATGACGCGTGGTTGATAAACAAAAAAAATTTCATTCGGAGCATGAAAAGCGTCCAAATGTTGAAACCATTCTACTTTGCGTAGAATAATTCGAAAGACGTTGCTCACTGAATTACGTTTGTTGTACCATAAAAAGTACCATAAAAACTGTTGATAATTCGAAACGTTGAAGTTTGAACTATTTTTCGTGGCTATGAAACAATTAAAACAGTTGATTTCATTAACCTTGCGATATTTTTTGTATAACCAGAACCAACTACTTTTATATCGTTAAACTAACTATATTAACATAGTAAAAATAACTATTTTCTGTAGTTCGTTTAACGATTTTGAATGAATCGTTGCAATACTATTAAAAATTGTTGAACCAACCAAGAGTTTTTCTTTCAGTGTAGAAAAATCGATTTATTGCAATTTAGAGCAATCTGGCAACTTCAGAGTTTTATTTAAAGCACAAACAGTTCCAGTCTTATCTTTGTTTTTTCGTTGAGTGTAAACAAACTTTTCTTCCAAAAGCTCCTAGTCACTTACATACAATCTTCATTCCCACAAAGTCTTATACAAAATTCAATCTTGTGGTTTTGGTTTCAATCGCTGCTAGAATCTCTCAGCAATTCGGGAAAAAGCTCAAAGCTTCTATCTTTTATTCGAAATCAGTTCAATATCTTATACAATGAAGTTAAGAAAATATCTCGACTTACCTGTTTCTTTAATGTCTCCACGCCGTCGTTACCATCTCGACGTTCAAATCTTTCAAATTTAAAACTGTTCGACCGATACAATTCATTATCTTCCCGTCTTCGATTTCGGCACAAACGTCTTGTTAGGATATTACCATTTGAACGTGGTCTGTAAGAATTGAAAAAGTGGAATTGAAATTGAAGTGAAATTATTTCTAGCTTTAAAAGCATAAATTTTATTTTAAAGAGCAATTTCCGCCTTTAAAAGAGAAATGTATTTAGCTTCTATGCATAAAAAATGGTTCGTTAAGCTAAAAATATCGATTTAATTTAACGAATTAACTTAATTGAAGCATTCAAAGAAAATTTTCATATTATGTGGGCAGAGCATATATTTCTAATGCATGGAAATAATAATGCTTAATTTCTGGAGACTTGTTGGGAAATCGGTGGGGTCCTTTGGCAAAAAAAAAATAAACCATTATCAAAAATTATTGAGTTATTTTTCAATTTAAACCTGAATCGGATAACTTGAAGCTATGGCAATTAAATTAACACCAGTATTAATTAAAATCAATGAAAGGTTAAAAGAAACAATAATAACTAATTAAATTAATCTGAAATAAAAACAAATATTTGTTGTTTGTCCTATAAAAATTTTATTTGTGTCATTTTCCTTCATTACAATATTAAGGACCATTTGCAAAATAAGTTATAAATCGACCACAAAAAAGGTAGAAAGAAATATTGGCAAGAATCAATATTTTATAAAGCAAGAATCAATATCTACAAAATTTAAGAAACGGCAACACTCAGAGCAGTAACTAGAATGGAAGAAGTTTTTAAGCACAGGAACGTTGAAAATAATAAAAAAAAAAGCAAATGAAAAATCAAAGCAAATCGTTATGGAAAGAAAAGTAACGGAAATGTGGAGAAAGATCCGCTGGAAAATGAGGAAAGCAATATTGTAACCGCCTGAAGTCTTCGAAGTAAATATTTTCCAGCCGTTACTGTGTTGTCATTGGAAAAACCACGGCCCAATCCAATAATGACCAAACAAATTGAAAGAAGGAAGCTCACTGAAATGGGGCTGTTATTTATTAATTTTGTTGCAGTTTGAAATTGCATTTTCAGTACTATGACATGATGATTAATATTTTTGATAAGTGAACATTCAAAAAACTCATCGACAAAGTCACCTCATTAAAATGATGATAAGGTGAGTGGTCTAAAAATCGGTAAGACAGTCAACCGAACAATATATTTTTTTTATAGTTACTCAACAGAAAACTGAAAGCATCAAAGTTTCATTTATTTTATTAAATAATAATAATTTAACGAAGATTAAACTAAAGTCGATTTCATGTCACATCTTGATTCATTCGGCGTTTTTGGCAGTATAATTAATACGAGTTGAAACAAACTGGAACAATTGCTGAATAATATCATTGTTTCATCAGAAATTTTCTGTTTCTAAATAAATGAATAAATGTGAATCAGCTATGAAAAATTTACTCGCTGTCATCAACGAGAACGAATCGAAAAAATTCCATCAAAGAATCCTGATGTAGATTTTTACACCGACCTACCAGTGGATAATAAAATGAAATCAAAATTTGCACCAATGACGTCAGTAGATGCGGAACGTTCATTTTCCATTTATAAGTACATTTTATTCAGTAGACGTCACTCTCCCACTCAATCACACATTACAATACTCAATGTCATTCAATACAATTTCGTTGACGATAAAGTTGAGTCAGAATGAAAAATGATACAGAATGAAGTTTT
The DNA here is from genome assembly GCA_947369275.1 of Nemotelus nigrinus. NCBI lineage: Eukaryota > Metazoa > Arthropoda > Insecta > Diptera > Stratiomyidae > Nemotelus > Nemotelus nigrinus. Next base: position 151,845,496 of record OX376373.1, read on the forward strand.
TTTCCTCAGTTTTTATGTTTGTTGTTCTTTTTTATGAACATCTGAATTAAAATGATTTTACATTTTTTATAACAATTTTTGGTCTTTATTTCTAACATTTTCACAACATTTTCAGCCCATTTCATTTAACATTTTTTTGAGATTCTATATATAAATATATACAGGGTGATTCATTATGAGGTTTGGTTTTCAATAGGCTTTTTTTGACAGATCACGCGTGACTCCTGTCAAACTGTAATGTAATTTTTATTCAGTATTGTTTGACAAATCATCATGGAAAAAAAATGAAAAAATCCGAAAATCCGCAGTGAAAATCCGCTGTTTTATCGCGAAATTTTTTTCAGTGATGAGGCGCATTTTTGGCTCAATCGATACGTCAATAAGCAGAATTGTCGCATTTGGGCTGATCAAAAACCTGAAGAGCTTCAACAGCTGCCACTACAGCCACAGAAATGCACAGTTTGGTATGGTTTATGGGCCAGTGGAATCATCGGTCCATATTTCTTTCAAAATGAGTCCGGTCAGAAGGTAACCGTCAATGGCGACCGCTATCGCACCATGATAACGGATTTTTTGCTACCTGAAATTGAAGTCCGATGTATCGGTGAACTTTGGTTTTAACAAGACGACGCTCCTTCGCATACGGCGAGAGAAACAATGGACTTATATAGAAATAATTTTGGTAAGAACCTGATTTCATGTTTTGGACCAGTAAATTGGCCACCTAGATCATGTGATATCACACCTTTAGATTATTTTCTTTGGGGTTAGACGAAGTCTCTGGTCTTCAGCGATAAGCCAGCTTCAATCGACGCTTTGGAAGGTTACATTACTCGTATCATTCGCGAGATACCGGTCGCTAAGCTGGAACGCGTCGTCCAAATTTGGACCCTCAGGTTGGACCATTTACGGCGTAGTCACGGTCAACATTTAAGTGAGATAATCTTTAAAAAGTAAATGTGATAGATTGGTCTTTCGACTCACAATAAAATTTTTACTATAGAATCAACTTTATGCCTTTTATTTGAGATTAAAAACCAAACCTGATAATAAATTACCCTATATATATGTATATATATATATATATATATATATATATATATATATATATATATATATATATATATATATATATATATATATAAATATATATATATCACAGAAAAAAGATTAAGGGACATAATCTCAAGCGTTTTGTCGGAGGACATAGATGTACGTATGTAGGGAGTAGGCTCATGACTTGTTAAAATTAAGATATCTTTAACTCTTTGGCGGCGACGGACATTTTAGTGAATTTTCAGGTACTCCCATATTTTTAAAGTACATATTTGTTACAAGTCTGCATGGGAAATAAAAATAATTGTTTTATGCTTGAACATGATAAAAAATTGGAAATCATGAACCGTATGTGAGCGCTGAGTGCCTAAAAGTAGGCAAGGTTTCGTTCCAAATTTCGATTTGTCATAAGTTTTGACAGAAATATTGGATCGTCGAGCATATTGATGTTTTCCAAGACTGTGTGGGTATCCCTGTAGCTACAGCAGGCACGTGAAAAAAATTCTTCAAATCATCGACCTTCCTGAAAAATGTATGCCTTTTGACAAAAAATTTAAATCATTGATAAATTTTATCCCTTCTTGACCATGTCAATTTGAAATTTTCAATATTTCGAGTTGCATAAGAACGGCCACCCATAACTAAATTACCTCTATTTTCAGCACTCAAAACTTCTGTTCACGAGAACTGACGATCGGATAATCCGATCATTGGGGCATTTCACGTGAAGCGGACAACGAAAAAAAGTCGATGTTCCGGATTTCGTTCATATTATGCATAATGGTACTTCTAGAGGATATGAACGTGGATGCACAATTTTTTCCTTCTATGAAGTTAAGTTGCCGAGTTATAGGCCTCTGAAGAATTGAAGAAGCTGATGAAGAGTTTTTTTGGAAGCCGATTTTGAGATTGAAAAAAATATATTAAAAACATTAAACATATTGATTGGTATAGAAAATCAACTGTTCTTTTAAGTTTTAAAATTAGATTTGGAAGGAAATAAAAATTTCCTGTTTGAAACCGGAAGTAACCATTTCAACTCGTTATTTTAGTAGCTTGGACCAGGTTAATTTTTTTTATTTTTGTAGTAAAACAAAGCTTAAACTATACTTGTTTTATCATAAAAATTTTAGAATGGGATGGCGAGTAGTTTGGAAGGTAGGTGAATTTTAGTACATACAAGTCGTATGAAGCGTGACACCCGAAGCTTGATTAGGATAGCTAGTGAGTGTGAAAGCAAAACATTTTTAGTAAAATTATTGGTATATCGTTAAAATATTATGTATAGAGTTAATATAGTTAAAATAAAGCGATAGAGTTTCAATATTAAAAGTTGCTAATGCTAATTTATTTAGTAAAAAAACAAACTTGTTTATGGAAAAATGAATTTATTTCACAGTTTTTACAATTACATATATAATTAACCTTTCATATAGAGGTTAAAATATAAAACAATTGCTAATGCTTATTTACTAAATGAAAAAAATGATTTATGGAAAAATGAATTTATTTGACCATTTTTACAATTTGACTCTCATTACTTAAACTTGTTCTTTTTATAAGAAGGCCTTCAGTAACTGGAATAAAACAGTGAAATTTCTTAGTTCCGGGAATAGTAATAGAGGAATCAAACCGTGGTTTTAAAAATATTTTCTGGCGTTGAAGTTCCTCTGATGAGCAATAGTAAGTGGCTGTTAGGGATAAAGCCGACTTTGCCCAATGAAAAAAACGTAAAGGTGTAGTAATAGCTTTACTAGGAGGTAATTGTAAACTTGCACGTGTTGCCAGTCGTTTCAAATTACCACCGAGACCATCACATGGGCCTTTTTCATGCGAAGTTGCGTGAAAATGAAGTTCAGTTTCTGTCTTGAAATCAGCTTTATAATAAAATAGAGTCACAAAATTAAATCTATTTTTAAAATGTTGTGGGGCTCCATCCGTTGTGTATATAATTTTTGACACAGCTATTGTTTCTTCAGACAGATGTTTGTGAAGGGTTTTCTGGAAATACGACCACGTTCTATTTTACTTCCAACTTTATAATAATAGACTGATGTCAAAAGTGTTGCCTGGTCATTATTCCAATGAAAAGCTTGAGCAGCATCTTGTACAATAAAACAATAATTCTCAGCAAAATCGCCTTGTACTAAAATTTCCTCTTCGTTTATATTTTCTTTTAGATTTTTAAAATAATGAGCCTGTTGCTCTGCAATGTAAGCATGGGGTTTCGAGGCATCCAACGCGTGACAAAAGCTGTCCACAAAATCATAGGATGCAAGCAGATGAGTAGAAATGGTAAATCTGTCTGAACAAACCCATTTTTCGAACTGAACGGTTGTCACTTGATTATCATCAAATATCATTTTCAAATTATCACGAATTGCACTTACGCCAGGACAAGATTTGCAACTTTCATTTGGGGTTTGTGTTGAAATTGTTAAATGACATTTCGGCGTAGGATTGGGACACATCATTTTGCGTAGAAAGTAGAAAGTTCCAAAATAGTTCCAGATGTGAGATGGTCAATGTCTCCTCCACTCATCATTAATTTCACATTTTGGTGATATATACATACATACATGGTGATATATACATATATACATTGTTTGGGTCTCAAAGTGAAAAATTTTGTTAGGCCGATTTTGATATCCGGATATTCATTTTCAAACGTTTGGTAAAGCTCGTCAATGTTACACATTAAAAGCTGTTTTGGGATTTGCGTTCTTTTTCCGTCATCTAACTTAATAGATACACAATTCTTTTTACCGGGCATTATTCGACTAATGTCTTCTCGCAGATAAAAGCACTTCACTAAGTTCATAGTTTCAACTGCTAGCTTACGACCACCTCGTGGATTTGGAGATGTTAATATACCAAACTGATCCACAAGTTGCTTTGCTTTTCTCGCTTGCCGCCTGGATGTTCCGAATTCTTGTGCAAGTCTGTTTTCGGTCCATGACTTAGGTGTTATAGTCAGTATCGTAGTTTTCATAGCAGTAGATGTAGACGGATTGCTAAATTTTGCTTTTAACTGGGTCAGAATATCTTGGTCGCATATTGTTGAATCAGTTTACTTTGAGCTATGTTTATACTTCTCTTCAGGAATGAATGGTAAACCCGGGGAGCAAAAAGACAAATTGGCAAGATCGCTGAAAATTCGCAGGTATTTCCACGGTCAGTTTTTTCCTGCAGCTTCCACACACGTACATATCAGAAGAATATCTCCACTTCTCTGCTATTTTTTTTTGAATTTTTCTTAGGTCTTTAACCTTCCGATGAAATCTCAAGTCGAAAGGATTGAAACATCGGTAGCCGCAAGGAGACATAATACACACAATTCAACTTATTTACGTAGTCACTTCAAGCGCTGAAAAAGAACTAAAACAAAAACGGAAAATTCGAAATGGCTCTTTCATCACACTTCCATCCCTTTCTATTACATAGCTTTGACCTCCTTCTATTATATGGCTTTTTATGAAAAAATAATAAATACCTTTTTCAACTAAAAAATGGCGCCACTACTCGCATTTCTGTAGGGTAGTCGGTTAAGTATGAACACACTTTAAGTATGTATTTTAAGTATGTTATAAAAACTATTTATATACATCACGGCAAACTACATATACTTTCCACTCTAAAATTTTTAACATCAAATAAGTATAGTTTTAGCTTTGTCTTGTTACAAAAATAAAAAAAAATTAAACTGGTCCAAGTCATATAAGTTCAAGTAAAAAATTTTTCTCCATAAATCATTTTTTTGTTTTCATTTCGTAAATAAGCATTAGCAATTGTTTTATATTTTAACCTCTATATGTAGGTGAATTATATATGTAATTGTGAAAACTGTGAAATAAATTCATTTTTCCATAAACAAGTTTGTTTTTTTATTAAATAAATTAGCATTAGCAACTTTTAATACTGAAACTCTATCGCTTTATTTTAACTATATTAACTCTATATATAATATTTTAACGATATAGCAATAATTTTACTAAAAATGTTTTGTTTTCACACTCACTAGCTATCCTAATCAAGCTTCGGGTGCCACGCTTCATACGACTTGTATGTACTAAAATTCACCTACCTCCCAAACTACTCGCCATCCCATTCTAAAATTTTTATGATAAAACAAGTATAGTTTAAGCTTTGTTTTACTACAAAAATAAAAAAAATTAACCTGGTCCAAGTTACTCAAATAACGAGTTGAAATGGTTACTTCCGGTTTCAAACAGGACATTTTTTTTTCATTCCAAATCTAATTTTAAAATTAAAAAGAACAGTTGATTTTCTATACCAATCAATATGTTTAATGTTTTTAATATATTTTTTTCAATCTCAAAATCGGCTTCCAAAAAAACCCTTCATCAGCTTCTTCAATTCTTCAGAAGCCCATAAATCGGCAACTGAACCTCATAGAAGGAAAAAATTGTGCATCCACGTTCATATCCTCTAGAAGTACCATTATGCATAATATGAACAAAATCCGGAACCTCGACTTTTTTTCGTTGTCCGCTTCACGTGAAATGCCCCCATTATGAAATATACAGGACATGTTGGTATTGACTAGGGGCCAGGTCTGATAGAAGTGATATTGAACTGCAGACAACCCTGCGCCATCTTGAAGTCATTGCGAAAAAAAACGGTTTTTTTCCAATAACTTCCAATCCAGTCATGAAATCAATACAAAACTCATGTAGTAAGTGGCTCATATAGTAAATTGTAAGCCAAATTTCGTAGGTATTGCGTAGAGAAATCATGAGAGGGGCTGCCAGCTATGGTAATTTTTGTAATTTCTTGGCATTTCTTTACCCAGCGATGTTGTCATTAAATTTGCAAATGGAAATGATCCTGCAATGACAACTAACAACAAATATTGAGGTTTCGAAAATTTGAAAAAAATTTGCGGGTGGTAACCCTACAATTTGTTTCATCCTTATAACTTCCACCGCAGTCATTCAATCTAAACGAGATTCACAGCTTGGGTTTAAATTCGTCGTGAAGCAAATTTGGTATATTTTTAGCTATGGTGCTAACACAAAGTTGCCAGCACCAGAGATTTTCGTAAATATTGCAACAACAGATGCTTCCATTATATATTCATATGCAAAGCATTTACAATAAAAATTTCCGAGCTGTGAAAATTCTTCAGATGGCAGTCTCAAACATCGTTTTATCGCTAAAACTTTCCATGAAGTCCTCGGATGAAAACGAAATTTAAAGTTTAGGTTTATTTTAGCATGAGCTTGTTATGGTAGACTTATTGCTGCTTCGTTGGAAAAGTGTTCCCAGCACTGAAAATTTTCATTTATGTTATAGGAGATGCTGTCGAGAAATGCTTTGCTTTGGGTAAGAAATGGTTGATATGATACTACAAAAAAGTGTATTACGTCTTTCCAAATTTTTTGGTCACTCAAAGACAATTTCTTCGAAAATCAGTTTTCTAGCGGTTCTGATGCGCTAGAGTTTTTTCATTTAGACTTATCCATTTTACTCTTTATGGCCAATTTCACTAAATTAACACTTTATCTATTTATCTATTTTTCTGCAACAGTTTGACATCCATTTAAAGATAAGACAAGGGATAAATTCAACTATTAAAATTCAAATAAAACTAAATTAAATCAAAAAATAAAAGCTATTAATTCAATTTATCAAATGAAACAATAAGTAATATAATAGAAAGTAAACAAGGTCACTAATGCTGAGACAATATTAAGGGAGTAATGCATAATTCATGTTATATGATAAATTACTTGTTTTTAAAGGATTTTTAATAAGATTCAACAAAGGTGGTAGTGAGCTAATATTTGGACTATTGTTTATTTCAAGCTAAAGCAAGGCGTATAGCCTCTTCTACGTCTTTCCAAGAAAGTCGAATGAGAGTCGAAAGTGAAAGAGTCGAATGAAAACTATCAATCTCACAAACGGAACATTGAAGTCAAAAGAGTCACGAAAAAATTAAATACAGGAGACATTAGTGATGTATGAATGCCCAGCGTTTGCGCGTCTCAGATATCAATGCTTTGGCTGGGATTTTGCACGCATGCAGACGATAGCCTCTTTTCCCCTATCAGTGATCCTAGACTTTATCAAGAAGTCTGGGAAACTATGGTAGGCAGGGGGAAATGAGTACAATGGGTCCTTTGGCCTGAGTGCTTAGAGGTGCCAATGCGCCTCTCCCCAACTCACACACACACACATTAATGATAGAGCCGTTAAAATTTTTGAAAAGGAAACAGAAACAAGGAATATTCTTCGTAACACGAGGGAAGGGATTTTCATGGTGGAAACAGAAATACAGTAAGGAATCCTGAATTTTAGTAATAGAAGGCGAGTAAACCTACGTCGTATGCACTCAACCGCATCAATTAAATATTAATGATGAGAACAGCAAATTTGACAAAAATATTCAAGGATACTACACACAGAAGAGATACAGGCGTACACAGAAGAAATGAGCGTGCACAGTAGAGATAGAACCTTCAGAGGCAATTGGCAACATTCAAAGTAATAGAATTGAGAAGATCATCCGCTGAACTGATCACTTTAAATATATTCAGGTCGGCAGCATTCAAAAGACAGGGGGATTCATGGGGGGAGGAATAACGTTTGTAAACAATAGGTCCAGCAGATGGCTAAGAATCAAGTCTTGCAGAATACCAGAACTGAGATAAAAAGAGGAGAAAGAACGAGAGTTGGCAGTTACGAAGGAAGCAAGCTTACATAGGTAGGATAAAAACTAGGGTCGAAGGGAACTCGAGAGACATCAAACGTGCTTAGCTTTAAGTGAAGGACTTAAGAGTTTGTTGAATCGAAAGCCTAGGCAAAGTCTATTTATTGCATCCATTTTGCCTTGCTGGTCAATAGCGAAAGCAACAGTATCGATGAACGATAGTATGTTGAATACTGTTACATAGTTCTTCTCATAAATAAATGTGGTTCAGAAGTGAGATAAGGCTTAGGTATCGAATGTACTCTAATTTCGAGGAGCTTACTGAAACAAACTAGGGGAAATATAAGGAGATAATTGGAAATGCAGAACGTATGTCTCTCTTTAAAGGTTGGAAAAATATTGGCAATTTTACAAAAACAAGTAAGTATACTAGACTAGGTAGAACTAGCTAGCTAAATGTGCCGGCTGGATCAGAAAAGCAGAAAATCTGCGAAAATGCAACATTAAAATAAATTACAGCAAAATACAACAGAATCCAAAACCCTGGACACCAAGCTGACGTGTTGGGATCATATCCGCAAGACATGTGATAGGGCTCTAGTAGTCGTCACTTCGCTGAGTAGGCTAATGGCCAACGTAGGCGGACCCAGTGAGACGAGACGGAGGCTGCTGATGGTGACAGCCAATTCCATCTTGCTATATGTCGCCGAAATTTGGGGAGATACGCTCCGAACTAGGAAGTTCCGGAAGCGCATTGCAAGCGTCCAGCGCAGGGGTGCCCTGCGAATCGCCTGTAGCTACCGCACGGTCTCAGAAGAGGCTGTGATGGTTGTATCGGGAGTAATCCCGATTGATCTGCTAGCGCGAGAACGCAAGGAAGGGTACCTCTTTCGCTCAGAGCTGGACAGAACTGAGGCTTTGACGCACGCGCGTACGCTTACCCCCCAACTTTGGCAACAACGTTGGAGTGAAAGTGATAAAGGACGCTGGACGGCTAAGCTAATCGGTCTTATTGAACCTTGGCTTAACCGGAGCCACGGAGAGGTAAACTTGTACCTTTGTCAATTCTTGACAGGGCACGGTTACTTCAGGAAATACCTGAACAGAATGGGTAAGGTGGTCACACCGTACTGCCGGTACTGTGTGACTGAGCTCGATGATGCTCAGCACACATTCTTTATGTGCAGCCGCTTCGTGAGTTTGAGGCGCACCATTGAGTCCACGATCGGCCCGGTAGCACCTGAGACGATCGTGGATGCAATGCTGCGAAACGAGGAGAACTGGTGCGCAGTCTCAACATATGTTGAGAAAGTGCTGCGCATAAAGCGGGAGGGGGGTTGGCTTACCGACCCACAAGCTGTGGTAGTTCTTGAAGTCCGTGGTTACCAATAGGTGAGTCAGCACGACAGGGTCGAAGCAGTGCTTAGGCGGGTCCCGACTCGGAACTTCGTGGGCTTGTAGATGGTCCTTTTTTTTTGGTGAGTCAAACCTCACATACCCCGTGGCGGGGATCTGGTTCGCAGATTTTTTTTTTGCCATCTACACTAGGGGAAAAATTGCAATTGCAATGAAGTAACAAAACTGGCATGGAGTATTTGGTAAAAGGTTGGCTAGAATTTGTGAATAATTATGATTTGATGTTTATGACGGTAAAAAAATTGTAATCTTTGCTTATTCTTCTTACTTAATAGGTGAAAACTGTAGTTTTGTCCTGAAATAAGTGCAAACTTCTTTTTCAAAGGAAGCTACGCAATAGCAATTGCACCAACTTGTCCCTGTCTATGCACACCATTACCAATGTCTCTTTGTCGATGAAAGAGCCGCAAAACCTACGCAACATACTTTCCGTGGCTTTAAGAAAATATCGATGCTAAATGTTTGCTGATTGATCTCTATATTCGTAATCAAAAATTTTAAAAACTTAAAAATAAACGTAAAAAAATATTCAAAACCACGAAACAAAATAGAAAGAAAAAAATTAATTTCAAATAATTAACTTAACTGCTTCATCCAATTTAAAGTAGAAAAAGCAGAATCAATTTTTAACTTTACCACATTATATGAGTGTGTAAGAAATCCAATCCCTATTTTTCGGATGTCTAAAAATACAATATTCTGGAAAAAATAATATTTTCCTAAAAATCCGGTCATATACCTACATATACAAATAGGTATTGAATGTGGACATGCTTAATTTATTTAAGAAGTGAATAAATTAGTTTTTCAATATCTCCTTGTCATCTAAAATTAAATTTAACTAAAACTTAGCTTTGCTTGGGGATCTTTTGTTTTGGGTCTATACTGTTAAGATGTACCAAACAACTACACTAAATTTATCCAAAATATTAATCCTTTATCTTTCGCATTCACACAGTTCATCAAATACATACCCACACGGTTTGCACTGAGTCATATGAAGATCCCAATTCAAATGAAAATTAAACAAGCGTAGCTTGGCAACAGCACGTTTTCTTAACGATGGATCACTAGTTCCTCCAATGGTAGTTGTAGCGATTTGTGTTGGCAACGGTGGTAAGGGTGGCATGAAACTACCACTTGATTTTGTAGTTGATACTATTCCTACATTTTGAGCATTGTTTTTCGAAGAAGATGATGTGTTTTCTGGTTGTTTGCTATCGGTGGGATATTGAGGTGTGTTGTTTCGACTATTACTGCCGCTCCTGAAATTATTAGCGGTAATGGTAATGTTAATAAGATAATTTAGGCTGCCACTACTAAAATGATTGAGAGAAAAAATAGTTCATGCATATTTCAAAAGATAGGTTTAAATTAAGTGAAAGTGATATTAACACGAAGACCCACACTGGGCGCCATTCACATTTAATCAGAATCCAAGCACCAAAATCAAATATCAAATTTAATTCATCAATAAATAACATGCTGGGTAACCATAGATGATTGACTGCTTTCAAAAGCAAAATAGATTTGAATAAATGAAGTCTAAGACGAAATTTCGTCAAACCCACCTGTCGCCATTTCGTCGAGGTCGACTTTTTCGTCGTTTCTTCCTACGCCGTTCTGAAGATGCGGTACTAATTACATGCTGACTGAACGATACATTCTGAACTGGTGTTGATTGCTGACCACTGGTAGCCAAACGTCGTCCGGTTGGCGTACTATTTCCTACAGCTAAGCCTGAACTGACTGTAGCAACTGCGGCGACATTTCGTGTTTCTCCGAATCCTGCAGAGCTCACAGTATCCGTGGATTGGTTCACTATTGAAGATGCCTTCGACTTACTTGATAAGCCTTGATTCACTTTTCGCCAGACACGTTCCATTTTTAAAAGGCCACAATTGGTAACGAGCACTTTTGCTAAAAACGTCTAATAGTTGGCTTTTATAGAAGTCAAAATATGGCCCATGTAAAATAAAAAAAGGTGTATGATTTCAGTCTCTTATAAAATCTAAAAACCAAATTTAATTTGCTTAAGAATTCCAATCAAAAGCGAGAAGAAAAACATCCAAACAACTACGACAAAGTCATTAATTAGTAAAATCTTAGAGCAATGACATCGAGAGGCACCATCTCGATTATATCGATTTTATCCTTGTATCTCAGACATTATTTTCACTCATTATATTAGCGCACACAATACTTCCTGTCAAAAGCACAACGAAAACAATTTTCTCTTGAACTTTTTCTAGCTAATTTAAAATTTTCACAAATCCTCTCATCTCACTCTTAATTTCCGGTCAATTCCCTCGAACAACTACTACTCACTTGTTTACACGTGCTTCTCACGCATCACAGTCTGAACTCGACACGAAAAAACTACATGGATATTTTTGAAAACTTCTCCAACAATATACTGGTCGGTTACATCGGGAAAATATCCTTAGCAGTCTAACGATGCAATCTTGCTGCTGAAAATTTCGTGAGTCATTGAAAATTTCTGGAAGCCATCAGTCATCGTCCGAACTATCAGAATGCTTTAAGGATACGTATCGAAATACGATTGGAATGATAACTGTCAGTCGAGATTTTTGTTGAAAATCCCAACAACAATAACAAGACGTAACTCTAGCCGAACACTCAAACTTCACTTTATGTCCATCCAAATCACTTTTCCTCGTCCTCGGAAAGTTTTGGCACATAACGAGAAAACCGAAAATAATCGCGACTAAGTGGAGAATGTCACCAAATTTAGCGAAAATGAATACTTCACTGGGAAATTTGCCGGATTTCCAATTTCATCCGAATAAATTTCAACCTTTCTCAACACAACACGCCGAAAAAATACTCTTCCTTCCTCGACGATGTCTACTACTGAGGAGATCGGTTTTTCATTCACACTTATCCCTGTCTCCCTGAAGAAATTCCATACAAATCAATTCATTCTTTAGTTTCGGGAAAATACACTTCCAGTCTGTCGTTTCGGTCGGTATCAGCTGTGAATGTATATTTCGAATGGTTGTATGATAGTATCACGAAAAGAAGGATACAAAATGCATCAGGTCCGATAAAAAAAGCATTCCAATGAAGCTTAAAAAACTTTCAGTAGACTGATTCCGGGACATGCGCACCACGGAATGATATGTCATAAACATGGGAAATGTCCTTATCATAAAGTATGCATGTTATCAATATTCTGAAAGGACATTTTGTAGAATTTATAGACTTGATATGATACCCTTAACTTTGCGTCATGGAAGCTTATGCGATGTTTTGCAGATTTTGTGTGGACAGGAAAAAGTTATTTAAATACATAACCAAGAGTTTATATTTGATAGAATTATTGATTATAATGAGAGAAACAGTATATGGAAGAAGTCTTTGATTTGTATGAAGCTGTAAAATAATTGAAGTTATACTTTATTTCTGATAGCTTCCAGCAGAAAGTCATCTTATTTGCCATGCAATCTAATTTTGATTATATGATCTAAAGATAGCAGGGAATCTCAACCGAACCGAAGTCAAAGCAAGATGCCCATTAAAAGGCTATGATAGGAAATCATCAACGAGACAAAAAAAAACTAGCTCCTGCCTTTGAAACCCTTAAAACGGCCGTGAAAGGCATTAATGGAACACTCTCTAATTCACACCCGACTGGTGTGCCAGTTAGCTAGCTCCATGCGGCTGCGGTGGGTCCTTGGAAACTGACGTGAATTAGCTGCGGTAAAGTTAGGTACGCTGCGTGTTATTCATCCTTCAAGAATTTTGAGTTCTTGATAAAATCAAAAGATTATCAAAAAACTAAAATTTATGCCAAACGCTTCTACGCCCTTGTGAAAAATATATTTAGTCATAATGATATATACCAAAATAAAAATATTCCTCTCAGCCTAAGCCTACTACATAATATAAAAAAGAAGAATTATGTCTGTGCCCATGAGAGCTACCAGTATGCTTTCTTCAAGTATTCCACATCTGATTTTAAAATGCGTGTGGCATATGTACCAGTTTTGCGTGAGACTCTTGTTTGTGTGGGGCCGTTTTGTGTTTGCGAGTCTTAATAAACCGCAAAAACGGCTGACAAATTCGAACTTTTTGTGCTGCTACAACAACATGAAATCGCCGTTTCCACACCGCAGATAAAGGTTTGGAGCTCACTAGAAAGTAATCGCCCTCTCCTAGCTGTCAAAACCATCTACGCACACAGTTTTGTTCTGTGTCCCCTACAAAATCCCGCCCCCGCTCGCTATCAGGAAACCGACAACACCAATCTCAACAAGTCTACTTTTACCAATGAAAAATTGGGTCAAAGGTATTCCAGTGCATTCCCCCATGCACCTACAAGGCTAGTTCTACGGAATCAAAAAACTAAGTTATTGTTCTCTTCACATTGTGGGCTATTTGTTGCATAGCAAGTGTAAAAAATTTTACTGTTTAGAAGAAAGGATCACGTTATATGCCGTTGCTATTCCCATGATATGGACTAAGCCTAGAGATCATGTTTCGGACTGCTATTTTATGTCTTACTCTAATAAAAGGCATAAATCCAAAGGATAAATACACAGTTCGATACCCTAATTTATCTTCAGTAATAAGACCTGTTCCTCGTAATGACAATTTACCTATACCAGTTCCATCTACATCGTTTAAGGCTAACGATTTACAACCCTCCGCTTCAAGAGCACAAATCAAAGAGGACATATGATATTCGAAGGACCTTAAATTAAGGAATTATTAAAAGATCCGAAATTCGAAGAAAAATTGAACGTTTTAGAAAAATCAGCTTATTATTAGTAACGTGGTTGCAAATTTTTTTGGGTAACCATAATAGTGAGAGCCATAGAGAATTGATTAACGAGCTTCTATTGACATATGAAGCTTTGGGTTGCAATATGTCGCTTCAAATTCATTTTCTAGACTCACATCTTGACTTTTCCCTAAGAATTCGGTGGCTGTACGTGATGAGCATGGACAAAGGTTCTATCAGGTAATTTCAAAGATGGAGACGCATTATCAGGATAGATAGAGTCCAAGAATGTTGGCTGACTACTGCTGGACGATCAAAAGAAACCAACCGGAAGCCAAATATTCCAGAAAATCGTAGACCTTTAATTTATAGACCACATTATTCACATGTTTCTGGAAAAATATTTAATATTTTCTTTATAATTTATTTTTCTTTACCCAATTAAATTCATACGTGATAAAAAAAAATAACTGTATTTTTATTCACAACACCTAATACATAGAAAAAACACTAAAAAAGTTCATGTGGCACGACGAAGATTACATTTTTTTAACCAGTGTTATTAGGAAGCAGTTTCGAAACAAACATGGGAACTTTTCATGTTTCCACTTTCGACTCAAGGGCGCTGGAATTGCAGCCACTTCTGTGTCGAGTATGGAACCAAATGTGATATTGTTATCAAATGTTTTCCTTGCAACTAAATGTATGAAAAAATTATTGGGGTATCCACACTCAAATTTATTTAATTGTATTCTACGCTTATTATATTTTTATTCGATCGTGTTTATTTAATTATATTTGAATTGATTTCTTCGCTTGTAATCAAGATATTTTTTTAAAATAAGAACGTCAATTTGATTCCAATTTGATTAAGTGGATTATTGTGTTTTTAAATATGCCACTATATTTCACTCTTATCTACCAAATTTCCATGGGCGATATGCTACATTTTAGGGAGCTGGGTAACAATTAGGGCATTAATCCCGAGATTGAAATGCAGTTTCCCGAGATTTCGGGATTTTATAAAAAAAACTATATTAAGGGAATTTAAACAGATATATTGGCTTATTCGTACTCAATAAAAACTTTATTTCAATTATATATGTATATATATATATATATATATATATATATATATATATATATATATATATATATATATATATATATATATATATATATATATATATATAAAACCGGAAGCTAAGTTCATTATAATGTTATATTTATGCAAGTATTTTAGCAAGTAAGACGTTAATCTACAATTGCATCTAAATTAATCTTATGATCTAATTTCTTCTTATCTTCTTGTCTAATAAAGCTCTTTATTTGGTCATGTTAGTTAATTATAAAATTAGCTAAGAACGAATTGAAATTTAATCAGCATAACGGATGTTACGATAATATAATAAAAATACATTATTCTTTTTAGTTGTTTACATATCAATTACAAAATAATATTGCTTTTCAATGAAACAAGTGATAAGTTATAATATCGATTGGTTCAAATTGATGATTCGTTTTGAAAGTATGCTCTTAATATACATAATTCGTCAAGAGTTTCAGACCTGATTTTGCTGCCCATATATCCAGCTGCTGAAAAAGATATTTTGGGTTCTACACTTTTTGATGGGATATTAAGCATGTAATCATACGCCAGTTGTAATAATGAGCCCTTCCGCCTCCGTTTCCTTAAAAAAATATTTCTTTTAGTACTAAGTTCTGCTTTCTAATCCCAAAATGGGTTGAATTTTATCAATCCCGAAATCTCGGGAGTCCCGATAAAAATTCGAGATCCCGAAAATGTCCAAAATGTGTCGGGATTGCATGCCCTGGTAACAATACTAGTCATATCTTTAAATAAGAAGATCCACGACGAACCATCGGATAAGCGAGCAAATTTCAAATCGAATGTTAAGTCTGCGAGATAAGAACTTTCAGAGATGAAAACCAAATCAGCAAATTCTTTAAAGATCATTGTCTGATTTTTCGCTCCCTCAATGCTATAAAAGTGATTGTGATACTTCAAATACACTCTCCTCGAGACATGGCAAACATTGACGAGGTGAGAGTGTAAATGGTCTCCTCGTCTATTCTCGGCTGTTTTTGTCATGGCAAGCACGAGTGTGTAAACGGCTTCCTCTTCGGCTCTTGTCTGTTTTATGAATTGATAGTGACCGTTTTATGGCGGTGCCTGAGTGTTTATGACCGTCTCGCCGTAACTCGAGGCAGCTCGAAATGATATCGGTTTTATGCACCGAGTCAAAAGCGGCGTTTATAATGCAGATCGACTTAGACTGGCTTAGACCGACTTGGATTGAAATAAAACTTCAAAGTAGGTTTTTGGTGTGACTGGATTAAAGTGGATTAACCGAATAAAATGCAGCTAGTTCTTGAGTAGCCTAGTGGGTAAAGCACTGGCTTCTTGCGTGTGGGGTCCCTGGTTCGAATCCAGGTTCGGACGAGGGTCCGCGCACCAAGCTTTGAGTTCACCTAGCTCTGATTAGGTACCTGATTTAAATCAGGGGTAAAGTGAGTCGTGGAACTAATCACTCCACACTCGTATTCACAGTGATTAAATAAATTGTAATGAAGCTCTCTACCAGCTTCAACCCCTAGACCCGTACGAGGGTTGTCGTGGGATTGCTTTACTTTACTTTTAGTTCTACTAAAGTGAAGTATATCGCATCGCAACGTCACATATATGAATAGAACTCAAGTGAGCTTCTAATTTTTCAATCCTCAATCGCTCGATCCGCGTCTTGTAACCCCCAAGTCGATCCAATCCAGTAAAATTTTGTGATCGGATCAACTTGACTCAAATCAATCCGCTGCGCGTATACAACGTGGTTTGACTAATCGTAAGCCGGTTTGAAACCACGTTATAAACGGGGCTAAAGGTATTTCACATGCAAAAACACATGCCAAAACATGGAGGGAAATAATTTCTCAAGTTGCTCGACGAAACGTTTGGCGAGAATGTAATTTCGGCTTGCTAAACGTCTTATCGACTATTTTCCCGAATGCCCTCACGAAACGTTTGCCATGTAAAGGAGGCATAATGCCGGGTTTACATTCTCGCCGAGGAATGGCAAATGTAGACGAGGTCTGTGTGTAAATGGTCTCCTTGTCTATTCTCGGCTGTTTTTTTCATGGCAAACACGCGTGTGTAAATGGTTTGATCGTCGGCTCTTGTTTGTTTTATGAAGGGATAATGATCCTTTTATTGCTGTGCCTGAGTGTTTATGACCGTCTCGTCCTGGAAGCGAAGTCGGTTTTATGCATCGAGTCAAAGGGATTCGAGAGGGTAGCATGTGCTCATTCACATTTTCGAATTTTTCGCCGGGACTTCAAACATGTCTTTGCGTGTCCCAGATTGAAATCACTCAACGCACACCAGGCAGTTGCAATAGCCACAACCTGTACCTCAGCCATCGTTCACTGAACTGAACAAAACAGCTCACAACTGTCGAAAGATGCATGGTGCAATATCCTAAGTAAACATTTCACCCTTTGAAAGGTGGATGGTGCATGGTGCATGGTCCGTGTTGCATGGTGCAATATCCTAAGTAAACAAATCACCCTATGTCTTGCTGAGTCTTGTCCAATGTCTTGCTGAGTCTTGTCTACGAGACGCTCGTCCCTATGTATAAACCCGGCATAAGAGGAATGAAATATAACACAGCACAACTGGTGCTAAAATTAATTGTGCGAAGGGTCCGTGGAAGGTCCGTTAGCTTCGTTTAATTTTTTTCAGCCTCTGAAAACAACAAATATAATTTACTGCTCGTGGACATTTAGCTACTCTGATATAGCCCTCGTGAGATACATTGCACCACCACTGATAATGTCAGCAACATTTAAAATCAACAATTTTTGATTTTTCAAACAGTGCTAACCAGAGCGTAAACTCATAAGCATCGAGTCTGTCGTTAGTCTTCATTTCTCTTGCCCAAAGTCTGTACATACTTGATTTGATTGCACGAGATTTCCATTTCGGTGACCTCTGTCGCTTTCTGTGCTCTGTAGGCGGTATGTTAATCTTGAAAATTATCACTAATCTGAACTGAAAATCCAATCAGCGTCCAATGTGAGTGCTAGCAAGTGGCTAATTAATTATGCATTTTCATATCATATGTGTGTGTTGTGTATTTGAATGTTCGTTGATTATATCGATTCTATTAATAGTTTTCTTTCTGTTACGTATCCCATATGTCTGTTGAGGAAGCTGCTTGCCGGTTGTTGTTTGATATTGGCTTGTAGTAATGTAAAGAAGTATGTGGTGTTGTATCTGAAATTAACACAGTGTTTAGAAAGATATTTCGCTGGGAATGGTATAAAATTGAAATATTTTGAAGTATAAACTAGTTAAGTTAAATTATTTTAAATATAAACTACGTACATTTTTCTATGCTCTTTTGGTGAAATTATTAGGTTGCTGCAGATGAAATGGCCGATTTTGTAATAAATATTTAAACAGCTGTAACTTTTTATAAAGACAATTTATTTAATCAAAATAGGTACCAATAGATGCAACACACTTTTCCCAACGAGATACAAGTACATTCATTCCAGTTTTGTAGAAGTCTGAGTTTCTGGTTCGAAGAAACTCCTCGAAGGCATTTTTGACAGTAGCTTCATTATTAAATCTTTTTCCTGTCAAAAAGTGATCCAAATGTTTAAATAAATGGTAATCTGTTGGTGAAAGGTCTGGTGAATATGGAGGGTGAGGAAGTTGAGCACAGTATTTCTCAGCATTGATGGTTTCGCCAGGTTGCAGGAACGAATAGTGGATAGCTCCAGCTAGAGACCACCAAACAGTTACCGTTACTTTCTTGGATGAAGGCTTGGCTTCGGCATGTGTCTTGGTGCTTCATCGGCATCTAGCCATTTAGCCGATCGGCGACGATTATCGTATAAAATCCACTTTTCATCGCAAGTCACAATTCGGTGCAAGAACGGTTCCTTTTTGCTGCGAGAGAGAAGAGAACTTGAAATCTCCATTCGACACGTCATGTTTTGCTCGGTAAAATCATGCGAAATCCATTTGTCAAGCTCTTTCACTTTTTCAAGTTATTGCAAGTGGCGGCAAACTGTAGAATTGTGAACGCCTAATTTCTCGGCAAGATCCCTTATGATTTGGCGGGGGGTCAGACTCCACTAATGCACGCAGCTCGTCGTTATCGATCGATGGTCCTGGGTGTCCACGTGGCTCACTTCGAACCACCACCGAGTAGTTCGTTCGCTAACTGTATCAGGCCCAAATGCGCTGTTGATATTCCTCGTTGCTTCCGTTGCGCTGTGCTCTAATTTAAATTCGTATAGTAAAAGTAGCCGTTTTTGGTTGACTTCCATGTTCACTTTCTCTTTTTGTTTTTAGGATCACTATGAAGTGCAAAACAGAAATGACTCCGGTAAACCATGTAGCAGTATTATACATCAATATGTCATATCATTTACCCCGGCTTGTGCCAATATAAGACACTAAAATTGCAGGCAACTTTATGCCATTGCTAAATCGGCCATTTCATCTGCAGCAACCTAATATTTCATTAGATGCTTACTTCTTCATATAATGTAAAAAGGAATTAAACAAGTGAAACTTAAAAATTAAAATTTGAGCAACCACGTGTTTTCAATAAAAATGATTTGAATTAACTGATAAATTTTCCTATCGATAATAATCTAATAATAATAATAGCAAAAATAATTGATCAGCAATAAAATGGATGATAATAAGTATCCTATTAATCTTAAGTGTATACCACTGTTTCCATTCAAAATCACAAAAATAATACTACAAGCCAGTAACAACTCTTCCATGAAACGTATTTTTCTGAACGCATTATCATGCTATTGAGCTTATAAGTGCTATTTGATTGGACAGGGCTTCCAAACCTTATCCGTTTGCTATAATATACGATGATTTATCAGTTCAGGTTAGTCCAAATAAAATACAAATATTTGCTGCTATTGTTTGATAGAAAGTCCAAGAATTTTTGAAGACTGTTCTTTCCATTGCCTATATTAAGCTATTGACACACTGAAAATTATTAGGACGATAATCGACTTTATTTATTTATTTATATAAATGTATTTTAACAGACTAATGCTCAATTATAAAAATAGAAATACTTAAAAACAAGCAGAAGGCTATTAAAGAAACTAACAATGCATAGAATTCGATAGATACATATTTCAAACCTGTTGATATATCCAATTACTCTGAACACCTTGAAGTCATCAGCAAACAAGAGGTAAGGAGAACGAATAAAGGGAGAGCACTCATTACTAAAAACTAGGAATAATAATGGACCGAGAATCAACCCCTGAGGAGCATTAATGATCCATTAACACGTTCATTGAGGCAGAAGAACGCCCGTGGCCAGTCAGATAAAGCTCATCACTACATTTCATTACATCCAGATGCGGAGCCGCGTCGCTGGCAGTGAACGTGTCAATTTTCCGTAAGCGCAGCTTATAGCCAAGATCGGAGAACATGGTACTGAAGAGTAGCTTGAAAAGCAAGCACTCATCAAGGAACACTCATCGGGCTCTAATAAAGGGATTTGGCTTAAGAACAGACGATCACTATATCCACAGTAAGGGATGTGGAATTTAAACAACAATAAGCGAGTAAATCTGCACTGAACGTGATCTACCGCATCATTTTATAGCTGAAAGCAGTCGTCGATAGATTCAATTAATCTGAACACCAGCGAACAAGAGGGAGGGAGAACGAATTAAGGAAGGGAGATCGTTGATAAAAACTAGGAACAATAATGGTTCAAAAATCGAACCCTGATAAACTCCGAAAATTAGACAGAGAGGGGAAGAGGTGATGGAATGTACAGTTACAGCCCAGGTGCGGCCAAAAACGTCGAATGAAAGCCTTATAACTTCATAGCTTTGTAAGAAAAATTCTGTGATCTGCAGACTCAAATCCTTGTTTATAGTCGGTGTATAATATAATGAATATAATAAAATTGATATAATTAATATAATATAATAGACAAAAGAGCACACAAGAACGATGAAAATGACTTGGCCGACTAACCATCAGAACTATAGCCGAAACTGACATAGAGAAGTAAAGCGTGAGATTAAATTGGAGAGGAAGTTGTGAAATTTAAAGACAAGCTCATCAACAGCGAGACTGCTGGAAAATGTAGAACTGGTTAACTGAGTTTGACTGTCAGATCGTCATACCAGCGAAGTCTGTTTTATGGTACTTAAAGCGTATACGGCTCGAGAAAGGGCTCTACTGATCTGGAGATCAAAATAAGTTGCGACTGAAAGAGAAGGAGCATGCAAGTCAGTTTGGACGTAGGGAACAGGAGCAGTGTGAACAGTGATATTGTGAGAGGGAATATTAGATAAGACAAATTTTAATATTTTATTGTCTACATTGAGCACAAAGGAATGAGTGAGAATGAATGGATGAAATTAGGGAAGAGAAGCTATGGTTCTATACTAGGTTTAGTTGAGAATAAAAGACGCGACAAACCGGAAAAATTATACGTACCATAGTGGTAGGAAATGAAGTTAGAATTGAAAAGTTAAGTTTGCAATTATTGTACCTCAGATGAGATCAATGGAAAAAGTGCGTCAGCGAAAAAAAAATTATTTACTGATAATAGTTCTGTACCCTAACTTCTCAGGTCAAAACTTACTTTTGTGATGGGATTTGACCGTTTATATGATGCTATTTTCAGAACAGGATTGATATGCTTTCTAACTCAATTTCGAGTAAGCTTTCATTGGGTAAAATTGTTCGCCCGAAGGCACCTAAACTTCCCCGAAACTAAGTTAGTAGACAGACCTATCACGTTTTCAAAATGGCACCCTGTCAGCTGTTGAAGCCTATAAATTATATAATAAATAGATTTATTCCCTATTTCAGTTCCGTTTTCGTCAGTTTTGCTAATATCAGAGTTTATTAAGTAAAGAGACAGACCTGACACCGAATTTGAGCTTAAGTGGATGAAAGTGTGTCGCAGGGGATACTCTTTCGTACTTTCGACTTTAGGTAAAGTCGTGATCCGAATATGTTTATATCTTTAATGCGATGAGTTTTCATCTTTAAAACAATTATCGTTCTGCTGGAGTCGGTGTGTCAATAGTTTAAATGAATATACAGTTAGTAGAAAAAATAATCAGTCATTCGAGGATTTTAAGAAAAAGTTCAATATGTTTTTTTAAATAATTCTATATTTTTAAGATTATTTATGGGGTCCCGGTAACTCTGCTGCCCGGTAGCGAAAAGCGGCGTGCTACGGGGCCTGCGGGTTCAAATCCCGCCAGTGCCATAGCTGTAAGTGTGAATGCGTGTGATTGTCTATGAAGGTGGCAATTGAGACCAAACTGGTGGCCTAATGCTGGCCGCATTCCCACCAGCCCTCTTCACTAACCTACCCTAACCTAATATTATTTATCGAAATTGCTTTATTAACAACAGAACTATTCATTTATACATTAAACTCAAACAAAACGGTATAAATTAAATAAAAAATATAAAAAAAATATTAAGCAAAATGATTTTCTCTCTAAAATAACACACAAAAAGTATTCGGTCAGCAAAGTAGAAGACTGTAATAGTTTGTTAACACATCCAAATTATACCTCAGTACTTCATGGGATTTTCTTTAGTTTTAAGCACTGCTTCTAATCTACTAGGCATTGAACTGACTAGGTTTCGCGTTTCGTCTGTTGAAATTTGTTCCCATTTCTCTTTCAAAGCTATAATCAATCTTTTTGATTCGAAATTCTTCTTTCACAAATTTTTTGTCAAGCATGTTCCACAGATGTTCGATGGCATTAATATCCGGAGACTGAGGTAGTGCTTTCAAGCATTTAACGTTATGGTACAAAAACCACAATCTGGGGCTCTGTGCTAAATACTTCGGGTCGTTATCTTGAAAATACAAAAAATCTCTTCTGGTGTCAAATTTTTCTGTGCAGCTTAGTAAATTATCCTTTACTCCTCGTTTCAACACCTCTTGCATTCATAGAGCCCCAAACATTTACCAATCCTCTTCCATGTTTTACTGTTGGCTGTAAATTTTTCTCATCTCCGTATTCTTCGGTCTCCAAAATCTAGGCCTATAATCTGATACGAATATATTATATTTGCTATCGTCTGCAAATGTAACTTTATTCCCGAGCTCGAGCGACTTATTTCGGTTATCTTTTTTTTTATTCTTTTCATTGACGTAGAATTTCCTTCTGGCTAAACGGCCATGGTAACCTTCTTGCCTAGAGCATTTCCCATTCCTAAATCCCTCTGCAATTTTTGACGCACTCATTTTAGGATTATCCTTATCATATATCTGCGCGCAGAGTCTGTCACTTTACAAGACCGATCAGATCTTGACCCGTTTTCGATTTCTCCTCGCTCACCATACATCTTTTCAAGAAATAATGTACTGTAAAAAAAGGAATGCCCGTCTGTCTGCTAATTTTTTGGTACAATTACATTTTAACATATATTTATAATAACATTATTTTACCTTCATTCAATTCTTTTCGCACACCCTACTTAAAACTTAATGCAGACTAATCTAACTGCACAATTTTCATCACTCTATTTGAAACTATAAAGAAAATATAAAGTATATCAAGTTTTAGGCGTGCGTTTACATTGCGCGAAACAGCTTCCTGAAATAGCTTCCAAAGAATGTTTCCCGAAACGATTGGGTCGCCCTGTTGATTGATTGACTCGAATATTTTGTGTGTGCAATATTTCGTGGAAGTTTTTATTACTACACACATCTTTCTCAAATAAGATTACATACTACCTATTTTTCAAAATACATATTGCCCTGTTAGTAATAATATATTTTTCTAGAGAGGGGATGGCTATATAAGGCTAATATTTTGAAGGAATAGGCGTTCTACTAAAATGCTACATGTGACCGAATACTTTTTACATTAACTGTACATAGATATCAAAACATAATTTACTACACCTTTAAGTAGATCTCTCCATTATTAATAAAAATAATTTCATAAAGGGCATAAATACGTAGCAATATCTTCCAATTTCAGTAAAAAAAAATTTTCTGTTAGCTCCTTAAATGAAAAATGTCAAGACAATTGCCTCTGCTCTATCATTTTCAAAAATTTCGCTTCCTTGTTCTTGATACCAACTTGGAAAGTACTAATTTTCCAAGTAATCACTGTCACTTAAACCTATCTCCAAACGAATATCAGTCAATTTTCAATAAATCGTTCCCGATCTACTATTTTTACATTTTTACTTGACTATATAATAGACATCCGTAATATTTTTTGTTTTAGATACTTTAGCATCGAATAACCAGAAATGTGGTCGAAACTTCACATCCTGTTAATATTGCCCATCTTCTTCGTCAACATTTTGGCATTTGAAAATGTTGATAATCGTGCCAGATTTGACAATTATCGAATATATCGAATCCAGCTTGGCAATCAGAGACATGTCGACGTCTTTCAGGAAATTGAAAAACGCAGCGACAGCTACCAGTTTTACGGACACGCTGAGAAACCAGGACAAAAAGTCACAATTCTAGTTGCAGCACACAAGATTGCTGAAATCACTGATATATTGGAAACTTTTCAAGTTGACCATGAAATCTTGGTAGGTTTTCTGATTTGCCTTCACTCTTTGTAAAATATACTTACGTTAGACCTTTAGAGCTACAACTTCCAAGAGAAAATCGACAAGGAACTTCAGTTCGTTATGCCTAAAGACGTAGCCCCCGACAATTTCGACTGGGATCACTTTTTTCAGCTCGAGGCGATCTATGCCTGGATGGACAAAATGGCGGCAGACTATGAAAATGTTGCGACGATAAGTCTAGGAACTTCGACACAGAGAAATCAAATCAGAGGACTTAAAATCGGCAACAATCCCGCGAACACTGCGGTTTTTATTGAAAGCGGTATTCACGCACGTGAATGGATAGCTCCAGCTACTGCTACTTATATAATCAACGAACTGATAACATCCAAAAATGAAACGGTCCGGAAATATGCTGAAAACTTCAATTTCTTCATTGTGCCTGTTTTCAACGTGGATGGCTATCTGTACACCTTTCGGAGGGATCGTATGTGACGAAAGAATCGACAATTGTACGGAACATGTCGTGGAGTCGATTTAAATCGGAATTATCCATATTATTGGAATACGACTGGTTCAAGTCCTGATCCGTGCAGATATGACTATGCCGGTCCGGCAGCAGCTAGCGAAAGTGAAACTCAGCGTCTGATGAAGTTCGTTCAGGAGCATGTTGACACGGATCGAATTAAAACCTACATCGCCTTGCACTCTTATTCGCAGCTGATTATGTTCCCCTATGGGACCACACAACGGGTTGCAAACTACGATGACTTGGAAGCTATCGGTCAAAAAGCTTCGGAAACTATCGAACGAATCTCAGGACGCAAATATAAAAGTGGAAGTATTTATAATACGATTTATCCGTCGAGTGGCTGTAGTCAAGATTGGGTGCGAAATGTAACAGATATTCCAATTGCTTTTACATTTGAATTACGTGGTCCCCCTACCAGTCCAGATCTTTTCATATTGCCAAAGGATGAGATTCGACCAACTGCAGAAGAAATTTTCGCTGCAATATTAACTATTTTAGATGAGGCAGGAAAACGGGGATATTATAATTTACAACTGGTGCGGCCTGTATTGTAGAATAAGACTCACTACAGCTTGTATGGCTGTAATATATTTTTAAATAACTGAAAATGTACTGGTTTTTCTTACAATATGTGTTTCATTTTCAAAAGATTATTGATAATGGAACCGGGTGACGTGTGTTTGCAAAAAAAAAATACATGGACGAAGAGATTGGAGTTTATATATCAATACGATTTGATGGCCGGAATCTGTCGTATGATCTACTGCCATTCTAATATTATCATTGTGAATAATTTCTTTAAGAATTTATGACTTACATATATTATGTAAATCGTAACCACCACATATAAAAGATGGTTCATTTAAACATTTTCCAAAATGATGAATATTTTGCTGCAGAATAGTGTAACCCTTTGTTCGAATGCTACATGCGCTTAGATTGGAATCTTTTCCAACGACCTGAGTTGGCTGCCCACGTTTGCTCTCACTATAGACAACATTTTCTCTTGGTTCAAAATGTATTTCTTACATGAAAATCATAGTAAAACTTTTGCTCTTTTTGTTTAGCTAATCAAATTTCCGTTCACTTTCGAAAATTGTTGGTTTCAATAGATTTGTCGATATTAGAAGCTTTGTTCTCAATGGACGTGCGCATTAAATTTTTGGATATCGCAGACTAGAGTAACTATACTTAAAATTCCGTTATTTCGCAAAATCTTTTAATGCATTGTTTGTGCCATCCAATGAGTTGGGAACATTTCTTTTAATGCCCTCATTCCCTCACCTGCTTTTTTGCCCTTCTATTCCTGGACTTCTATCTATTTTGAGTAAAAATCAAATGCTGACAAAAAACAATTAGCTTCTCCATTTCAAATATTTCCACCACAAACTTTTGAAACGGTACTTTCGGGATTTCGTGTGATATTACTGAATGTTTTGCATGTACTTATTTGCTTGCATTTTGACTAATTTTCGAAGAAAATAGGACTATTGAAGAAGTGTTTTACGTCTTCACACATTTTTAAGTCCCTCAAAGATAATTTCTTCGAAAATTAGTTTTCTAGCGGATCGGATGCGCTAGACTTTTTCACATATTCATCATTTTGCCAGGATATTGCGAATGCTATCCATAAAAAGTTCAAATAGTAAAGTTTTTGCTCTGTACACTATTTTGGTGGTACCCAAATGCGACTTAAACTCTATTTTCGTAAAAAAGTAAAACCTCTTCATGGTAAATTTAAGCCTTGATGGTCCAGTAAAACTTTATTCTGTCAGATGATTTGTCTTTGGAGGACGACCATCGTTTTATAAGAACCTCTAATAGTTTCTGAAGACTTTCATCGTCTTTCTTTGATTCTCGTTTGTTTTTACTCATATCTATCGGATATACCAAATGAGCTAAGATTTTATCTAATCCACATTTTTATCAACAATTATGTTTTTTGATAGCGAATCTGCCATTTGGTTTCTTAATATTTACAAGAAGGCTTATGGCCATATACTTGCCAAGAAGGCTTATGGCACAGCAATCTTAATTGTCGTCATACAAAAATTAATAATGGTTATGATTTGTAAGGAGCAGTTGGGGTTTTCGTCTAGCTAAGCTCTTGAATCGATATATGCAGTTGTGAAATTGCATATACAACTGCCAAAAGTTATTTTTCGATTTGGGCACAATTTCCTTCTATTTCCTTCTGAGGACCAATTGAATGCAACTGTTATTTTTTAAATCTGCTCTTTTATCAAATTGAACACTTCTCAAAGTCCATTGGTGCACAATATATAGCGATTTGGAAGCTTGAGGTATTTCAGTGCAACTCAACTAGACCGAAATCCAGAAGGGAGAATGCAAAAAGTGTGATGGACAATCATCAAGGCCAAAAAAATATTAAATGCCCCTGGAGCAGGGTGCCCTAAAAATTTCCGTGAAGGCTCCTAGAACGCATTAGCGGAGCATTCATTAATTCACTTTCAATGGATGCTAGTGAGCCGTTTCGATAGCTTTACTCGGCTGAAGAAATTGAAAAATGAGATGAACTGGCTTTTTGAATCAGAAACTAGAGCGAGGGGTTTTCATGTGTCGCATCAACACTCTATAGTCGCAATATAAAAAAAAAACAAACAAAAGGGTAGGGTCTTTTGTCCGTAAAGGAACAAAGAGCTGTTAGCTATGAGCAGGCAAGCCAAACGATCGCCTAAGCGCGTTGCTAGAAAGTACGCTGAAAATACGGAAAAACAGCTTATAGTTTGGGGGGAAAGACCTTAAACTCTCATCTGAGACCGAAAGCTTCAGGCCTCAGATGGTGTAACGGTCTACAACGCACTGCAACAGGGGCCCTAGAAATAAACTGGCCGGAAGTCCCTTCCTAATGATTGGGCCAGCCAGGTCCAATACAGAACCTGAAAAAGCAGTCCTACCGGGCTATTGCCCAATCATTAGGCCAAAAATGTTCATTCAACACAAGACCAAAAACCTTTCGCCGCATCATGCCGTTACTTATCAACCCAACGTTTATATGCATCTTGACTTCACAAAATAATAAAGTGGCATGATTTGTTTTTGTTTTTGTTTTTTTTTTTTTTTTTTTGATCAGCGAATTAGCAGCTGAATAGTGGAAATTTGAAATCTTTGGTCATTAAACTCGTTTATAAATTTAATTGTACTCTTACGAACCAAGCCTTAGGGTTTCAGATGAATTTCACGCGCGTCTTAAAATTTATTTCTCTAACTAAAAATCCAAGGTTTTGAAGAACTTAGTAGTTTACATGATTTATTGTTATTTTTCAAAGAATTAGAAATTCATAGTGATGTGTTTCAGCATGACAATGCAAAATTACATGTTGCAAACATTGTGAAAGATCGCTTAAAAGGAAAGGATTGTGAAGGTCTACCCCACCCATCGTATTCACGAAACCAAAAACCTTCAGATTACTACCTCAAAAGACCAGAATTTCTTCAGAGAGGGAATCCATCAGTTGCCTGAAAGTTAATGAATATATAATTCTTTCATTTTCTAAACTATTAAGTTTGTTTCATTATACCAAACAAGGACGGAGTCATATTCACACACCCAATATATCGCGATTAATTTCTAAAGCTTTTCAAAATTTCTACTTCTACCTAACGGAAGTTTCGCATGGAATGCTGAAAGCAGTTAGGCCTTTCGTCTTTAAGTATTCTTTCACTCTAGCTGATTCTATTTCATCTAATGATGTTACTGCTACTGAACCTCATGAGGTTTGTGATCCCTTCGCAATATTTTTCTACTCAGTATACTATGTTACATTTACTACTTCTTTAATAACTTTTCTTTCAATTATCATTCTTGAATATCCTCACTCACGGCTAATTCTCTCGAAGATGCACAGAATCCTGACTCAAATTGCTCTTCTGGTCCTGCATCTTATTAGTGTGTCCCCCAATCGATTTTATTTAATATTAGTCTTTGTGTTGGTAAACTTCCTGCTGCAAAGATCTGCCAAGTAGTTTTCCTATTCACAGGTCTGGTGAAAGCAACCTTGCTTTCAACTGTCGCTCTATATTCCCTGCTTTTCCGAAATTACAGATCATTTTGTCTTTAATAAATTATATTACGCTCTTCATTCCTGGTTCTGATAACGGTTAGTACAGTGTCAGAATTTTGTCACGCAGTCACCTCGGCTTTAGATCTGAACTGTCAGGTTGAAAAAATATCTACACATTTTTCACAAGGCCTCGACTCTGTTAAGCATCCCAGCAAACAATTTAGTGGGCGTTCACTAAAAACGATAGTTTCTCGACAATCAACAGACATTCCTCATACGAAACCGAGCCTGTTCGTAAAACGATACGCAGCAATAATTTTGCATAGGATGCCCAACGCAATAGCCCCTATGCGGCTCAGTAGCAGATTTTACATAGATTTTTCCCCTAGTTTGCTGGTCGCGGTATTCCAAATAGTGATGGGCAAAACTGCTGTTTTCAAATAGCAAAAGCAACTGCTTATGCTATTGCTAAATAGCAGCTTCAAATAGCAGCTAAAAAACAGCAGTCTGCTATTAGTTATGTCGGTGCGACATCTCAGTGGGTGCAACATATTATTTCATATGTGATTTCTCGCCGGCTCGGGTTCACGTACTATACAAATTGCAGTTTGTTGGGTTCCCTGTTTTACACGATGTTTCTATTGCGGTTTCGAAAATGCGCGAAGATTTCATCCATTTCACTCATATGTATGATGTACATATGTACAAGCGTGCGAATGTAAAGTAATATGGTATTGAAATTTGTGTCGGAAGAAATAGGGAGAATTTATCCGGCTAACAGGGCCATGAGGTGGGTGAATTATACGTAATTAAGGTAGCGGTAGTTGGATCGTTCTAGGATTTTCACATATTAGGTATTCCTAGTACGAGTACAAAAAAATACATGTTTCAAAAATACCAGCTAGTATTTTTTGAAGTATGTACATATATACATACAAGTACATGCGCTTTGCAGTAATGAAACGGTATGACATGCCCTCTCCCACCCACCAGACACAAAGTTCCCAGACTAGAATGGTGATGGTGCAAGATGTCATTAGTCCGTGCAGCTTGTCCGTAACTTTCCAATGGTCGGTCACTTATTTGTCAAGTCTTTCTCCAATCTAGGAGCCATTTAAGGGCAAACAATCAAATTCAATCAGTTTAATTTGACTTTCATTTTATTATATGCACAAAACACCTCCTGTATTCGTTCAAATTACCAATGTCGACAAATATATTAAGATAGGCCCAGTTAACCCTATTGCCTTCTATATGACTTTTCATCGGTCGATCTCTGATACCAAACTTTTCATAGTTAATCTAAAACAGTCGGTTTTCCACTTGGCCTCACTGAAGCATGAAATTTTTCGAAAATTTTATTAAGAAATGATAAAAAAAATGTTTCGCTTTTAAACATGCACCTACTAGGGGACCAACCTCTTTGGAAAGGCTGGACAGGAGTCCAGGAACACCTTATTTCCTGCGGTCTCATAAATTTCCGGACAGGTTTTCCGGACAGGTTTTCCGGACGGTTTTCCGGCGGATTTCATTTTGCCGTATCTTCGAAACTAGGCCGCTTTGACCCAAGCTATTATTGAAATTTTGCCCGAAACAACTCAAAATGGTCCCCGAGTTCAAGCTAGACAAAAAAAAATTTTTGTAATATAGGGACATTTTTGCCCAATTTCCCCTATCAAACATTTTTTCGCCCTTCAAATAACAGTATTGTACTCCCCGACCACTTTCAATCATCGAAAGCGCTGTAAAGGCAGATTTTGCCAAACTATTGCCAAAAAACCCCTTACTCCCCTACAAAACCCAAATTTTTGTATCACAGCAATAGGTCTTGGCCCGTTACGACCGAAACCACTCTAACCCAAAATTGGCCGATTTCAGCTACTATTGCCGTATCTTCGAAACTAAGGCGCTTTTTCCTAGACTTGTATGAAAATTTCGCCCGAAACAAATCAGAAAGGTTCCCGAATTCATGCTAGACGAAAAAAAAAAATTTGGGAAAATTGGGCGTTTTTGCCCAATGATCCCTATCAAAAAAATTTTCGTCCTTAAAATATCACTATTGTACTCCCCGACCACTTTCAATCATCGAAAACGCCGTAAAGGCAGTTTTTGCCAAACTATTGCCAAAAAACCCCTTACTCCCCTACAAAACCCAAATTTTTGTATCACAGCAATAGATCTTGGCCCGTTATGACCCAAACCACTCTAACCCAAAATTGCCCGATTTTGCCCCATTTCGACTAATTTTGTCTTAAAAACTTTTTGAATATTTGAAAATACTCGTACCTAGTATTTTGGAATTTCGTACTAGGTACTGGCTGTTACAAAAAAACACCTGTTCCAGTATATACGCTTCATATCTACTAACTATAGCAATACTTATACAAAAAGCAAACAGATATCAAAATCAAAAACTAACAAAACTTCCATTCAACAAAAATCCATCCATTCGACAAAAATCCATCCATTCAACAAAAATCCCCAACTGAAAACGCATAATAAATCAATTACATAGCATGCGAAATAATCTTCGTATTCAATAAATTCGTAGCACCCAGTTAGCCGGACAATGCACGAAAAACAATCTGCGTACAGGTAGCGAAAGACTCGCTACAGCACACCAACGAATGGTAAAAAACTAGCATCACGAAAACCTTACATATTAAACAGCAATAGCATAGCAAGCTAACATCATATGAAATATGCCCATTGCTAACGTATAGCTCATTGCTAACGTATAGCAACATACCTTAATATCTATTTCATTATGCTTAATGCTGTTGACATTGCTGTTGCTGTTTGTCGTTGTTCGTCGATGTTGTGGTCTGCTTTGCTATATTGCTATTCCAATAGCATGCCAGATAAATAGCATGCTATCAGACTAAACAGCAGCAGGCTGCTATTGCTGTTTGAAAATAGCAGTTGAAAACTAGCAGTCTGCTATTTAGCAACCCATCACTAATTCCAAACAAAATTTCAGTTTAATTCGACTGTGCTGTGAATTCGTCTGTGCTGAACGGTGTTCTTATATAACGATGTTTTATGTTCGTCTTTAGCAGCCTATATTGCTTCATTCTTTCAGTCTTTCGAATTTACTCTACTATGAGTAAATAATCTTAACTCATTTTCAATTCGTAAAAGCTAATATATTTGAAGTTTGTAAAACTATCGCTAATAATTCATTAAAGTATCATTTTGATATATACTCGCTAAAACCACATTTTTTCTAACTCATTTATGAATCGTTAAAAATGATTCTTCTCGGATGGCCGTTTTAGTAGGAACAATGAATCGTTTTCGATTCATTTGCGAACTCGTTAACGACAAAAACATTCGTAAAATATCACTCTTTTATGACTTAATTACGATGTATTTGGTTTGCTGGGATGTGTTAATTTAACCTTTATGGTGTGGGCAATCCCTGATTCTACAGGTTTTCTTCCTTTTTAATGCATCCCACCTGTTATTTCTGCCTCCCAGGCTTTTTTTCTTGACATTCTTTTCATTCTTCCGGTATGCCCCAATGATCTATCTTTGAAATTTCATATCTATCTTTTATAAAATTATTCATTAACGATCTTCGAAAAATAATCGAAAATCCTCTAAACATATTTCGCGATATCGCAAATTCGATTGACTATCTTTGCTCCTTCAAGAAGTATTCTTACTACTTGGTGTAGCTTAAATAGCTTTTTCTTATATGGAATTGTTTGTGTGCGATGATAAAACTGAAAATTTTGTAAATTGAGTGGTTTCGAAAGTATGCACTGGTTCTCATCAGACATCAGCTCATAGTACATAACTGACTGATGTGACCACTTGCAATGTGAGATCATTAATTTTTATTTACGTTAGTTGTGACAAATTTTAACATCCTCGACTTATGTCCAACGATAATATTTTACGCATTATTTTACGTTTCAAATATTCTCCGCTTGGGAAAGCTTTAGTGCCGATATACGTTGGCTATGCTGGTTTATAGACAAGAAGGAAACCGCGATCATAAATTAATAACCTTTATGAGCTTTTTCTTGACTGTTTCTAAGTGTTTTGCCATGTCCTTGTTCCTGATACACCAGGCTAATGCCATTCTTTATGTTATTTGAATATTCTCTTTGTTGAACATTTTACTGATCCGCTTTCATCGTAAACTAACGTTTAATATTCATGTT
Source organism: Nemotelus nigrinus (assembly GCA_947369275.1). Classification (NCBI taxonomy): domain Eukaryota; kingdom Metazoa; phylum Arthropoda; class Insecta; order Diptera; family Stratiomyidae; genus Nemotelus; species Nemotelus nigrinus. The sequence continues at coordinate 151,878,717 of OX376373.1, forward strand.
CCAAAAGAGCTTCATGAATTGTTGGCTTTCTTGCTGCGGAATGTATTGTATCTTTCCAGAATGCAATATCTTTAACCTTCGCCCAACTTTATTCACCAAAGCTTCGACACATTTCCATCTGTTAAGGATATCACGAACCAATGAAAACGATCTGCCAACTTCTCGAAAAGCTTTCCCTTCAGAAACAAGCTTCACAATGATTAATAGCTACCTAACCTGAGTTAAATCAGGAGTACAGTGAGCCGTTGAACCAATCACTCCATACTCGTATTCACGTTGATTGTAAATTTATGAATGAAGCTCTCTACCACCTTCAACCCCTAGCCCCGACAAAGGTTTTTTAAGATAAAATAAAATTGATACAAATTCATACTCACACAACCCATTTTTTTCAAAAAGACTGCTACTTTCAACAAAGCTTTATTGTAAGTTTAAAGCTTATAGCTAATGCCCTCAATTTTGTGACTGTAATTCAAGTCCACACAATAGAATTATCCTCATTCTAAAGTTGCTATGGTTCTGTGATTACCTCTCCCTTCATACCTTCGCACAAGCTTGGCGAAACTTTGATAATTTAGTTCCTAAATATCTATAGATCTTGATGATGGTCCTTGTTATAAAGTATGACTTCTCCATTGGCATCCAGCAGCAACTCCATAGCACAATGTCCAGTAGTGAACTTAAAACTTCAGCAGAAGTTATTGTTCACTCAATACATACTAACACTTTATGATGCTCTTGTTAAAACAACCTTCTGGACGAAATTACGCTAAATAGAAGTTTACTGGTTGTATCTTTCATCCTTGAAATTAATTGGAAGAACCCTGCGAAGCTGGAATCATTAAAACTAAAACAGTGAAACCCAAAAGACACACCAACCTGAAACCAACTTCCATACTTCATCCGAAAATCGCAAAAAACTATTGAAAGAGATCTATAGCATCAAAAAAAAATTGTATTTCGCATACATTCATAATAGTTATCATCTTCTTTAATTCATTTCTCCTAATTATTCGTATATTACATGTTTTTTCCTCTTTATTTACAAACAGATTCGATCTGCTTCACGTCATTCTCGTCATGTTCATTCCATTTTAGTTGGTTTTCTAGTTTTTCATTAAAATTTTTGCCATCACAAAAATTCATACTTATTCGCAATATACATACACAGAGAGAGAAAGCGACGAGATAGGGGAGGCAAACGTCCTCTTCTCGACACAATCAACAACGACGAAAATGTCGAATGCATGTTAAGAATCATATATATATAAAACATTATTTAAATAAATAACAGTTTTTAATGAGAAAAAAAAATCATATGAAAAACAACACAATAAATATCAGTCCTTAGTTAAATTTACTGTTTTTACGCCTAAATGACAAATTCAGATGCTTATGACAAATTTTATATATGTTCTTTAATTTACTCTTTTTTTCTTTTGGGATTTTCTGAAAATATTTCCTAATTATCATATACTTCTTGTTCATCTTTATTTTTTCTTTCTTTTGCATCTGCTTGACTTATCTTATCATAGGTAGATATCCATAATCACCTGTAACTTTTCCAGCAAATTTGAAATTCACTTAGCGCTTATGTGTGTGTTTCATTTTTGTTCTTTTCCATAGAAATTTATGGATTCATTCTCAAAATTAAATCGATACTGAGATACATTTCGAATTTATTATTAAATAGGGTTATTTGCTAATTTAACGGAATAGATTTCTTTTTCTTCTTCGTGACAAATTTGGAATTTAAGAAATTTGAAAATAAACACTATTAACCTACATTTTGTATTGAACCGCTTTTTCTTTGCTTGCTTGCTTTCTTTTACTAACTAAATACTTTGGATGTTGACTTTTTCGTACATATTAGTATGCGCATGGGTTTTTGAATTGGCCCGAAATAACGATTAGGTCATACAAAAAACATCTTTGCAACTGGTTTTGGTTTCATTGAAACTAAGTAAACGACACATTTCTCTATTGAGAGAGAAACAAATACTAACTCGAGAAATACTTTTCCTAAAAAATATGATTTAATGCTAGTTATGTCCGCGTGCGACTATTTTGAGTAGTTGATTAGGTTGGAAGGGAATAGTGTGTTGGGGTGGGGTGGAGGTTATTTATTTAACATCAGCTATTGGTTTTAGAAGGTGTCACCAGCATACCAGGGATGGATCCAGGGTGCCGATGGCGGTGGTGTTGGAGGGTAGATGGTCGGCGATGGCAGTCCGTGACCGGGAAGGTGATAAGAAGGCCCAACAGTAGCAGCTGCCGCTGCAGCAGCTACTGCAGCTACAGAAGCTGCACTGCTTCCAACCGATCCCATCGAGCCAGGAGCCGAATAGTGAGCAGCAGCGCCATACATGGTGTTGTTGACGGAGTTGCCGTAAGGGTTGTGATTTTGTTGCAGGCCGCAAGTTGTGGAATCGACAAAGTTCGAGGCAACACGACTCAAGGCAGCTTCTGCCGGACCTAGTCCGTTACTGTTGAACATCGACATGAAATTTTCGGTTGAACCTGAGCCGATTGCCGGTATCAAGGATTGTTGGTAGCGACACGCCGAGAAGCTGCTGTTCTTTTCTAGTGCACTACTTGTAGCTAGGGATGGAAGCTCTGCACCTCGCCTATCGTTCGTCATCGATGGAGATATGGTAGTCGTTGGGAGCAGCCAGTCGTAGTTCATGCCAAACGAGTAGTTACTACTGGTGGACGTAGGTGGTGGACTGAGTATAGAGCTGATGTCACTGAAACTGCTGCTAGATACTAGCTTTCTGGTCAAGTCGTTTTCGATTTCGCTGTTGCTGCTGGCGCCGATAAATGTATTTGAGGAACTCAAACTTTTTGTCACACTCGGTGGCATGGTAGAGCTGCTGATATTCTGTTGAGATAAAATCGAGGCTGATGATGTTGCTGAGGGTTGGACACTGGATGCAGATTGGCTCTGGGAGCACAGAGTCTGTACTCCCCACCCCATTTCCTAGCTTATCCTTGTTCGCTTGTTAGGTGGTTGCTCTTGTCCTATTTGGCTGCTGCGCATCATGTAGCGCAACTGTGGCATATATTTAATCACATCGCGCACTTGAATCAATGGAATGCTCTCGTTGTGGTTCTTTCCGCACTCGATCAGGGTCATGGTTTGTCGCCTGTAAATGCATACAAAATAATTATCAGCCAATTTTTAAGTAAAAATTGTGAATTAGACTACCAACCTATTGCCTCTGTACATCTCGACTCCCAGCGCCTCGAGCAGGCGCTTGCATTGTTGCCAGGAAACGTTTGGGAAGAAGTATTCCCGGAAGTCCATCAGCGTCATCAGCGGATCGGAGTCGTTGTAGGCTTTCATATTAATACATGGGACCAGCGTATCGTCGAAAACGAACACTTTCTGCACTTTGTACGGTACATGGCCGGTAGTCGACTGGGACGTAATTTCGGGAATCACGCGAAGGCTTACATCAGATACGTCTGCTACTCCCGGCATCGCAGCATTCGTCGCATGCCTCTGCATTGTATTCGCAGTAGTAGATGGATTGCTCCGTCCGTTCTGCATTGTATTCAATCGCTGTTGCATCTGCTGCTGCTGCTGCTGCTGTTGTTGCTGCTGCTGCTGCTGTTGTTGTTGTTGTTGTTGCAATTGCTGCTGGTGTCGTTGCTGTTGTTGATGTTGCTGCTGCTGTTGCACCTGATGCTGCAGGACGACATTTGCTGCTGTAGTCGACCTTCGGGGGGAAGACAAATCAATTACTTCCATTGCTGTTGAAGTAGCGGGCGCGCTAGTGACAGGATTGTTACATGCAATGTTTCTAATAGTTGGAAGCAAAACGCTCTCCGAGCTGGTTTTAGTAGGGGTCGTGGGAAGCATGTCGGGATAGGGATACGGTAAAAAGTTAGTAGCTGTGGACGATGGTGATACCGCCGCCTGTGTGTCTGTTAACAGTGATAGGAACGATGAGATGGTCGATGGTCTCACAAACGACGAGAGTCCATTGATTAACTTCAACTTCTCAACGGCAACATTGAGTTGCTCCTGCGCAGGGACAGTGGCGGCCTCAGGTAATTTATTTTCACCGTTAGTAGAACTATAGATTGGCGGCATTGCAATTAGTGGAGGTGCAAACATCTTATTTTGCTCCGGTGTTGCTCTCAGAAACTGCTTAGGTGAAGCGCGAGCCGGAGACACATTCGGTATCACAATACCTGCAGGACCATTGCATGGATAAGAAGAAATCATAGCATCACCATAACGTGAATGTCGCTCATCATCATGCAAGTAGTTTCTAGTGGGAGTTTTGTTAGTAGGGTCACAACAGGATGGTAGGGATGCGGAGGGAGGAGGACTGAGCAAATTATAGATTGAGGACGAACGTTCATCAGTAGGTTGTGGGGATATCATGGAAGGAAGATCGGATAGGTCATGATTTATGTTCTGGTGGTTATGGTTGTGTTGGTAGCCCGAGCGTTCTAGTGGCGAATGCTGCCCACTCGAAAAATTCAACCTAGAAACATTACAACGTACGTTGAGTTATCAAATGTCTCAAAAAGTTAGGCTTAAATTTAAGTTTGGTTTCAAGTTCTTGTTAAAAAGACGTTATCGAGGGCAATACCATTTCTGACTCTCCCCAGAGATTCTCTATACGATTTATTATAATGGAGCTACGACAATTACATGTTTCATTCAAATCCTTCACAATGCAACCAGCAATTTGAATAGATTTACAACAACATCCGAGCTAGGTTATAGAGACATTATGAAATACCTTTCAACTTGTCAAAATAAGCGCTTTAAGGAAATTCGAGAACGCAACTGAAAAACTGGTACTTACATATGCTGTTGCTGTTGAACAGCAGATCGAACTAGTGGCGGTGGCTGGGCTGCTTGGTTGCAATTATTTACTATCGTTGGGATAGGCATGCCACGAGCATTGTAGTTATATTGCTGACGAGCTGTCATCAAATTCTGTAGATTTTGAAGATTTTGTGCATTTGCTGCTGCATTGTGAACATTCGCGTAGCCTCGTTGCACTTGCTGCTGTTGTTGAGTCTGGAAAAAGATTTAGAGATTTGGGGTTTGTTAAATTTTAGGTATTGTTTTTTTTTGCAACTATGCATCTGTGATCAGATTAGCAAAAAAAAATATTATGTACAATTTTAGAAATGGTGATTATTTATGGTGCGAAAAAAATCGGAGCCCGCTTTGTCGGTACTTTTTTAGAACAGATGGATGTATTTCCTGCTAACTAGTACGTGATTCATGTGAAATTGAGTCATTTCTTATCAAAACTTGCACGAGAAGAGTATCGGAAAACAATTTTCTCTATTTTTTATGTGTTTTGCTTGAAAACCCACTAAAAATCTTCCAATTCCAGCTAAAAAGGATGATTTTTACCGTCGCATATTGTCGGAGCAAATAGAGTATATTCTTTGTTTGTTTTTAGTCGATACTGCTTGTGTTTGTAGCTATGTACGACATACATTTCTGATTCACCACCTGCGTATGACGGCATCATTGCTTTGTGACGATAAAATGATTCATCGAGGAATTAAATTAGCACACAAACCAAAAACGTAATGGGAAAATAAAAATTTTCTTAAATTTTACAACGAAACTTCAAAGAATCGTAAATGCAAATTACTAAGAATAGCATACATGGAATCATGAAACGTCCAGAATATGTGATTTATGATCTGATACCTGCTAAGGGAAATGTTGAATTTTCAGATAGAAATTCTAATAGCTTACTCAAGATTTCTTCTATTTGATTTTTTACGATTGGTTTACGAATAATTGATGCAAAAATGTTAGCTATTTTATTTGAATATTAAATAATTTAACTAGCATCTCAAGCAAAATTAATTTATTTACACAATGAATTAAAATAAAACCAAAATTTTGCATTAAACAATAAATTTATTTGCAATTATACAAATTTGTAAAATGTATATATAGACACACTTCAAACCTTAGAAACAATAATATCAATGTTACACGTAGTTATGGTGTAATTATTCGAGACAGTAATTTTTCGTAATCATTTGGAAGGTTGAATATACGCTATCACAGACTTATATAGCTACTTACATACATAATTTAAATATGTGCACCCATATATTTTGAAAGTACAATACGAGATGGCTAGATGTGAAATTAATTCTCAAGGTTAATTAAATATAGTTTTCAAGGTCATCTAAAGGTTTTTACTAAGAAGCTTACGAGATGTGCCAAGGGCAACAATCTAACTACAGAGCACGATATTAGATGTTTATGTACTAGCAAAGCACACATTCAAAGAATATGTATATAATATACACATATGTGTGTAGTTAAAATATTTGTTATGGTGTATTCTGTAATATTACATTCTGAAGGCTTTATGTAACGTTATTGCTTACAATTAATTTCCGAAATCAAGTTAGATTGATGCTCTACGAAGATCACCTACGATCACACTTGCTTCAGTATTGTTTTGTTAAACTGTCTTGTATAGCTCAAATAATGATATCTTCTACAAAAGTATTCGAATAAGTTACCGGACTGCAACCTTCGCCCACAAAAGAATACTCACTATTATAAGTGAAACACTTCAACTGCACTGAACAAAAAACCAAATAGCGCTTAGTTGTATGTAGTATAGCGCAGAATATCTATCACATTAGCTATGTACATAGTGCCCAGAGCTATAAAATGTAAAGCCACAGCGCCACAATTTCATAGTCTACATGGCACATGCTCCTTTGTAATATAGCGCAGCATTTATGGTTGCATGTGCTATGCGCATAGATAACTGAGGTATAAAATATAGCTGCAAAGGCTAAATTTCCATTCATTATGGGATTTTCTTCTATACACATAGTCTCAACTCCTATATAGTCGTAACTACTATTAATATCATCTCGGTGCATATCATTCAACTAGGCTAAATTACAATAGCTTCCGAATGAGCTCTTGCAGCCTAGCAGGTAGAGCGTCAGCTCTTCAAAGATAATAGGGTCAAGGTTTCAAATACGGATAAGAGTGAGATTTGTTTGTAACAAATTAAAAGCTAAGATATGTTTCTGTAAAATAATAGGAATTTACATCACCACAGTTGTCAAAATACCAGGGCTATAATACATGGTGTTGGAGGCTATAATACATGGCTCTACAAGCTGTAAATGCATACCGCCTATTCCTATGAATTTTTCGCTATGTATTATGGTTTCAGGCGCTGCTATTACAATCCTAAGATCAAGTATGTGTATAGCATCAGAAGTGTACAAATTCTGGTCTCTGGTGCTATGCTCTGGTGCTAAGATGTTGCCCAATCGCCATATTATATTGCTGATACACAGTTGTGTTGATACCATGGTATCATCTATACTACTAGTGTATCACTTCTTTCAAGGTATATACACTGTGTCAAAAAATTGCACGTACACCACCTATCATTAATTAAAACTCAATGATATTTTAAACAAACAAAACTTTCTTTAATTTTGTTTATTTTATAAGTGCTACACAGCTGAAACTATCTAAAACAAAACAGTATTTCGATATGTTATCGTCATTTTTTGAATTAAACAAAATTGCACGTACATCAAAAATTTCTATATACATTCAGAAAATTAATCACTTTTCCTACTTCTAATAGCGTATGTGGTGTCCTTTTACTGAAATTACATCCTTGAAGCGATTGTTCATTGAATGGATTAGTTTTTTAGTAATTTCAGGTGTTATTTTTTCCCACTCTTCTAAAATAACCTCCTTCAGGTGAGTTCGGCTTCTGATATGATGTTCCTGCACTTTTTTTCCAAAACATCCTAAAGATGTTCAATGGGACTAAGGTATGGTGATTGGGGTGGATGAGGAAGCACAGATTTCACGTTATACAGTAACCAATCTTTTACTAGATGCGAGGAATATTTTGGATCATTGTTATATACTAGTGAAAATTCGTCGTTAAGTCCAATTTTTGAAGCACTGGCTCTTAAATTAAGCTTTAATATTTCCAAGTACTTATGCTTGTCTATAGTTTTTCATTTCCGACGCCATTTGCTGCCATCGCTCCCCAAACCATAAAATTTTCACCTCCGTGTTTCGAAAATTTTTATGACTGCTACGCTGAATTGACTTTGCGCCAAACAAGTCGCCGCCCATCAGAACCAAAAAGATTACACTTACTTCCATCTACGAAAATAATATTTTCCCAAAATTGGTCTAACTTTGTTACATACTCTCTGGCATACTCCAAGCGTCGAGCAACATGTTTCTTCGAAACATTCAACAATACTCCGTCGTTTCTTTTAAGGTCTGCAGCTATTTTAGGATCACTTGTTTTTGGATCATTCTTAATAGTTCTCTCAATTTTCCTCTCCAAATGATCATCTAAAGTTTTCTTTCGACCCCTTCCTGCGGCAATTTCACAACTTTTGTTACTTTTAAAATGTTTTATAACCGTTTGTATGGTCGAACGTGGTCTGCCAATGATTCTTGATACTCAGCATAGCTTTTACCTTCTTGTTCAAGCTTTACAATTCATTTCTTCACTTCAACCGGAACTTTGCGATGTGGTTCGGCCATTTTAGAAAAAAATTGTTTAACAGGAATTACTGCACAGCTCTATGGAGCATTTACAACTACTACCTTCAATAAATGAGGATCGTGTGCAAATCTGCACTGTGAACTAAGTGCCGCTAATTTTCTTTTGCATGAGATCATAAGTTAATCTTGTGTGCATGTGCAATTTTTTTGATGTACGTTCAATTTGTTTAAGTTTATTATTGCTGTACTGTGACAGTAAAAGCTAATGTAACAAAATACTGTTTTCCTCTATAGAGCTCTATATACCTAAATAATGAAAAAAGTTTTTTTTTAATAAATAGAACAATTTTTCTTAGAGATAGCGTACTGTACGTGCAATTTTTAGATATAGTGTATATACTAGGGGCGTTTGCAAATTCACGTCTTCGTCCTCATCTTAAGCTTATTATGACAGATTGTGACGTCAGAAGAGTAGCTGAGCTATTCTAGCAGTTTGAAGTAGACCAAGACGAGGTCTCCTAAATAGTTGGCTTTGCTTTGCGACATTGCCTCAAAACACCATCAAGCCAACGAAAAGTCAAATCAGAATGTGAGTTCGTCATTTATTGTACCAGAGAGCAATGCCAAAACGTAGATAACTGAATTCGAGCAAGCTCGACTTGATCTGAAGTCACTTTCTGTTATAACAAGGTGAAGACGAAGGCGAAGACTTCAATTCGGAAAGGCCCTAGAGGAGCGCAGTAGTATATATAAACGAGATATGGATACATTTTCAGATACTGCCAAATATGTTAACCAGATAGCGATAACTTACTGCCATTATTGACCTTATCCAGCCAGCGGTGAGAAGAATATCGAAACTTCCAAGATCGTTCGTTGACAGATATAAGCTTGTGGTTTTCAGAAAAACTTTTATTTTAATGTCTCAGAATGCACGTGCGACTATCTTATACTTTAGAATAATGCAGCGATCCTACTTTCGCTCCTATTTTCTATCAAAATCGTTACTCACCTTGACAATTTTTACATTTGACAAGTGATGTCAAACCACCCTTCGTAGTTTCGTATACTATAACATCAATACCATCTCTGTATCAGTAGTATTGAGAGCCCTTTCAAGTGTGATCACTAAGTTGATCCTCCTCTAACCATTTTTACTACTATCATGGCCATTTCGAATACTATCATGGAATAGTCTTTTGATATATTCTTGTTTAATCTCTCCTTTTATTTGACTTTGGTCTTCATTTGTGAAGTGACTAACCAGGGGAGATGGAGAGATATACAAACAAAAGTTTGAATCTTTTTGTACAAACGATCCTAGTAAAGTTTTGCTAAAATGGCGACCGGCTGGGTCACAACACTGTGCAATTTGGTGTATGTATAGGCCTAGGGTATGGATATATTTGCCGTGTTCCTTTTTTACTAATTAGTACTCGCGATTACTAGGTAGTAGATCACAAATGGAGCACCATCTTCGTTCATACGAGCAGATTCTAACCTGTCAAATTGTACGCAGTTCAAAGGGAGAAGTTAACAAGTATAAACTACCACGATCGGTAGAAAATATAAAAGCAACTAACAGAATATTACGTCTTTTAACTTTCTACACATTATGAGGGGTTTTTCTAATTTCCTAACTACCAAAACATTAAACATGCCCTTGAAAAAACCAAAGCCACCTATTGACAACTAAATAGTCCCCTCATGGCAAAAAAGGTGTAACTACTCATGAACTACTCGGGAACAAGAACGCGAGTAGTTGGAAGTAGTCAGAAGTACTTGCGAGTACTAAATAGTAATAAGGGAACACGGGCAATAGTTTTGTTTTTGTATATTCACTTGTTACAGCGTAAAGGCTATAATAAATGTCATTGAGTTTAAGTTTCAGTGCCGTGCTATTTTGAAGTACTATCCATCGATAAATGGTAAAATAAAATGGTTCTTACTCTTGGAGAAAACTATTCTAACATTCCAAGCATTGTTACTGTGAATTTCATAGAACATCTTTAACGGAAGATAATATCAGCGAGGCTGATGAAAATGATCGGGGAACGTAAGTGATGGTCCTATCGGCAGATTGAGAAGATTTTTCTGTTTTTTGATTTAATTTATAATTTAATACATATAATTAGATAATAAAATTAAAACAAGGTATAAAATATAAATAAAGAAATAAGTTAAAAATAAATACCTTTATGTATAACAGCTAAATAAAACAAAATAAAACAATCAAAATATTCAAAAATTCATCAATTAGTGCAAAATCAAAAAAAAAGTAAACAGGTCATAAAAAAGCAAGTGTGTAATTAATATACAATCAAGATATATCAAAAGGATACTAAATCGCTACACCATCAAGGGTAGAATAAGAGATATTTGGTAAATCTATTTTTAAGGGATGGTTCGGATATCGTAGAGAGAAGTATTGGCTCATGCTGTTGATAATCTTGCAGCACCTATTTATTGGTTTATTATCAGTATGTGCTATGCTATGTTTGTATTCAATTTGCAATCGTCGGAATCTAGTGATCCTCACGGGCCGATGAAGCACAATCCTATCATTTATGTAATCAACATTAACAGCGTCTCTAATGACGTCGCAACTGAAGCAGGCCGATAGCATCAATCTTCTGGACGCAAGTGGCAACAAGTTTAAGGCGACATTCAGTAAATTGCTGAAATCACCAGGCTGGTTAAGATCTCTAAAAGTGACTAGTAGAATAGATTCAAATCTCTGGCTGTGAAGTTCAAAAAGCCAGATAACAGATAATGCACGCATACTAGAGAAGAGGGCGAACTAGGTCTGAAGCTCCGTGGCCAGTCGCTTGATGAAGCCAGAATTTACGGACGAAATCCAATTGTTCTGTTGAACGAAACATGAGAGTGAGAAAAATGATCCAAGCACTTTGAAGAAATACAACTGCTTAAATTTAACCTCAAGATAGTATTTGCAGGTGAAATTATCTCACGTGAAAACACCGAAATTCATTTTGTTGAGGAAAATACAATTGTCGATGGATTCTATTGTCGGAACATATTTTTACCTGTTTACTCAGTATGACTTGATGACAGAAAACAATTTCCAAATAAAAGTGTATTTCATTTTATTGTAGCACAGCATCACAAAGCACAGCACAAAAACTATACTGAAACTGGCAAAATCGATCGTTTCAAATGTCTGCGAAGATAGGTCTGGAATATGCTAACTTAACCCAATCGAATATGTTTGGGCTCGACATTTAGACATCCGATGTCGACGAATAGACAGTTGATTACAAGAGTACAACAAGAATGGAACAGGACGATATATTTTGAAATACATAGATAGGTAGACATACGCATTATATAATAGATGTGTTTAATGAGCAGCTCTAGGTTGAGATATATCAGCAAAATGTGTTTCATGAGCAATTCGGCTACTCTAACTTGTCCGAAGTTGCTCTGATTTGTGTTTCATGAGCCTGCTCTAAGTTGAACTAGAGCAATTTGGAGCATGATTTCTTGTTAGACTTTTTTGACATCTGCTTTGTTCTAACTTGCCTTGGAATGCTCTGCTCTTTTTTAATACAGCAAACACAGCTAATAATAGTGGTAAAAAGAGTCTAGTTTAATTGAAAATTTAGACAAGATAAAACATCAGAACAATTGATAAGGATTATAGATTATTAGTAATTAGATTCTGTACAAGACATGTGTCCTTCAAATCAGGAATGGGCAAAAACACATAGAGAACACAACACACATTTACAGTGCCGCGCAATACTCCCAGTAAACTGTGGACTCCACACATCATTATGATTAGTCGAAGTTAGTGCGCACTGTTCTTTTTTCCCAGCGCTGTACTGTAGATGTATGCAATGTGTATTGTGCAGTTTTGGCCATAACTACTCAGAAATTGAGTTTCCATCAAGCTTAAAACATGCGAAAAGCTAGCTTAAACTTAAACGAGGTAAAACAAGACAAAGTTCTACTAAGCTCACGCAAAAGCGACGTTAATCTCATCAATATCCTCTGCATAAATTGTGCAAGTTTCGCCAGATTTAACTAGTTGACTTTTTAAAAAAATTATCAGGGTTTTGTAGGACGTTCAGGATAGTGAAATGTCCTTAGATTTATCGCAGTGAGCTTTTTCTAACCAATGGTGCCCATTCGGCACTCATCTCTTTAAAGTGTTAGAAGCAGTGCTTTCGTTTTATTGCATTTATGATAATTCTTTTGTAATTTGATGTGATTTATTGCAACTTTGCATTTGAATCTGTAAATCTGTAAAATTTCATGCCGAACAGTAAATATGCTTTCCAATTTCATCATATTCATTTTTGCATCCTTTGGTTTAGTTGGGATTCAAAACATGAATAAAATTGGAGATAAAGAGCTGGATGAACAAGACGGGTCATGCATATACCGTTAAACGCAATTGCGAAATTCCATTTATTGCACACATAAAAACTGAAACGACAGCACTGATTTAAAGGGTTCACTGGATGTTCTTCTATTCATTTTATTGGTTCAAGCGCTTTCCAGGTAAGTGCATGATTGTAGAGAATTTTGTTTCCTCTTATTATTTCATTCGCCGCTTTGCTAAAACTTCAGTAAACTTTTTGTTTCGATAATTTACCCCTTATTTAATTGGTAGTCTATTTGTATTGTACCTGTTTTCATGCATCTGTATTAGCTGACTTACAAAAAACCATTTTATTAGTGATATGTGGTTTGTATACTGTTCATTGATCTCACATCCAATTTTATATGTGACAAGTTATTATACTTGATCAGTGATCACACACCGGACCTCGAGTCAGCCTGGCTTTGGGTAGGTACCTGAGTCAGATCAGGAATAATTTGAGGCGTGAAACTTTACGCCCTATACTCATACAGATTTATTGTGAATTAATGCTCAACCGAATTCCCCAACTCACAATCAGTTTGGATTATTTTTTTCTTCAAATAAGTGTTTCCCAGGCAATTGGGGTGTAGGTATTTCCCTTATATTCTAGTCAACAATTACATGATTAGACACCGTGTTCTTTTCGTACTATTGTCTTCATTGTGATGTGTCGAGAGTAAAGTTTATTAGATAATCTATATTTTTCACCATTGTGATATAGCTCATTTTTTATATGCGATTTTATGTTATCTTTGAGCTTTATGATTTTATTTGACTTCTTAATATTATTTGGATCCATTTTCAATCTATTAGCTCTTAGTACCTAGATCGAAAAATGACAAAACCTGTTTTCCTTAATAGTCATCTCTCATACAGTCAGAATATTTTCTGGTCATTTTAATTCGTCATTAATTCAGATTAGGTCAGGAGGCAGTCAATCGAAGAGTCTTGCCTAGAGACACACATAGGCACATTAAAGACTCGTTGTGTTATCGCGGATACGCTCTCCCTTAGCCACTGTACTCTGGGAACTATTTGGTTCCTTTGATTATCTGTACAATGCCCCTTAATTCGATAAAGGATACATCAGTCCTCGCGGGAGCCAAACACTGGAACATAAGATGGAGAGCGGACTCCTCTTCCTCCTCTGAGCAGCAGCTCCGACAGAGATCGTTTAAGCCTACGCCAAACCACTTTTGTTTGTGCTGCCCTACGAGAATTTTTCCAAATCGACATTTATTGTGCTTTGCAAGAATAGTTATGTATTTTTTACGCTGCACAATAGAAGCATGGCATCAGCAAATAGGTCTAGTTTGCCAGAATTGATCGTTGAAGGATACTTTTATTGAAAGGACATTGCTTGTTTTGTCACTATTTTCCAATCCAGTAAGCTTTTAAAAATGATTTAAATTTCATACAATTGCAATACTTTGCAAGTCGTTGAAGCAAAATTAAATGAATAATTGTGTCAAATGGATAAATGGTGTCTTTACTCTTAGCCGGATTTTACATCAAGGTTTGATAGTTGCCACGAACTAACATTTCATTACACAAAGTAATTCGGTGTCATTAAAAAAAGCGATTTTTTAAAAGCCAACCTGCAATCCCATTCTGCAAAATGCAATTGTTTTGATCCTACCTAATCACAAGTTGAAGTTTGCATAAATCCTCATCTTTCCAATACTTTAGTATATCATTCGCCCCACATTGAAAAACAAAACATAAAACCCAGAATCAACCTGAGTATTCCTAAAATTTTGAAAACAAACGAATAACTGATCCTTAAATCATACCCACCACCACCCAAATATGTACGTTAAATAAAAATGAGAACTCGCTATTACCTGGATCATACGCACATCACTTTGTGTAATGGTATCGCCGGCACGCAGCGCTCCTTGAGCATATGCCATCGACCATGCCTGTGAAACAAAAAAAAAAAAACATTTCTGTAAACTCAATAATTCTACAACCAAATTAAGTGATATACTTGTATATTTGGATCCGTTGGTGGAAGGCCAGTCAGGATGGCCATTGAAGTTGCCGCCGTATGGCGTTTCGATTGTATTGTGTTCTGCTGAGGAACTGGCGTTTGGTAAGCATTTTTCCTAATTTGCTGCTGCTGTTGTTGTTGTTGCTGCTGCTGCTGTTGAACACCCTTGGGTAGAGCATTCAAGATTTTTGGTGTTACAGGCGGTGCCGTAGGTTGCCGTGTCCAATGCACCGAATTGTTTAAATTCTTCGAGGCTATCAGTAGATTCGAATCAACCACCTTACTAGGCCAGTAGTCCTCGAATTCAGTTCCGGTTGGGAAATAGCTTTTTATGTCAGTCAGGCTAATAACCGCTACGGACTCGCTGGAAAACAGCTCATTCCGGATTCCCTGGACTTTGCAGCAGAATTTTAAGTAGGCCAGGTCCCATCCTGATAAAAGCTCGGCCTTTTGTCGAAGGTTATCTGTCTCACCCTCGAAATAGAACAAAGGAACCACTTGTTCATTGACACGAACAGTGTAAGGAACTACAGACTCTTTGTTTATTCGGATGAATCCGCATTTGTCCGAGGGACTCTTACTTCCTGTTACTAGTTTCCTATAGCAAATATCTAGGAATTGGTAGAACTTGTTGGCATCGCTCAAACGAACCACAAGATCTTTCAGTGTGAACATTTCCCGCCCGAACTGAGCATCACAGTGTTTATGATTGATTTCGTTGAGAAGGCGACTCTCGGCTTCAGTGATGTAGTAGCTTCGGACGCAGGTGCAGCTGCTATAGATGTCCGGGTGTAAGTAGCTCAAGTACTTGTTTAGTAACTTCATTTCCACCATGCGTACAGCGCAGTACTTTTCGTTTTGGCGCACGATGTACGGAATGTAGATCTTTCCGAACGTCACCCAGCCGAAATGACCTTTCTGACTCTCTTCATCGCAAGTCTTTTTATCTCCGTTGTTTTCGGTTGAGGTGTTAGGCACACCTATTGCAGTGGATGTTACCATTGTAGCTGGCTTACCATTCGCCACAGCTACTACTGCTTGAGCTTGTCCGTTGCTACCTATTGCAGCTGTGGGAATCACTCCAGGTTGTCCCATCACCGTCTGTGGACTCCTTCGGGTCAAATAGCTGAGTATGTTGGTTTGCCCGTTGGTTTGAGCCACTACCGCTCCAGGTGCTAGGGCAGTATTTTGCCTAGTTAGAGCTTGCTGTTGCTGCTGTTGAGTTTGCTTGGCCATCGCCGCCTTTTGTGCTTCCCGAAACTTGTTAGCCATCTCCTGAATTTCCGCCTCATCGTGCCTCTCCTGCTTCACGCTCACAGTCGGTACGATTCTATTTGCAGATCCTTGTTGGGCTTGAAGTTGCAGCTGGCCTGCGGTATTGATGGTCGCTACCGTTGTCAGGCTGCTACCAGACGTCACCGAGGTGATCGTGAGGGAGGGAGGAGCTACAGTCGAGGACATAATTTTGCAGCCGCTCTAACAAAAATGGAAATGCAAGGGATCACTTCACACACTATACGCTACTTTCTGCAAAACATCAGATAATATGATGCAAGCTACACACATGTTCCCTATAATCCCAGTATCTCAGAAGGAATAACTCGCCGAAAATTCCTTCGTTTTTTCTTCTGCGAGTCTAAACAGCTCAGTAATCACTTTCTTAAAAACTTTCACACCGATTTGTCGTCTGCCTCATTTGAGTCCACACGTACGTCAGATCTCAATACTAGAATGCCAACGACCGTTGACTTTTCCTCACACGAAAAACACCTGCAAATCTCACAGATAACTCGTCTACCTCATTGATGAATTCTACCATCCATTCCGCGATAACTCTCTCGAGTACACACTTGCTTACTCCGCCGAACGAAATTAATCGTTAATTGCACAAGGCGACACACAACCGCTTGAATCGTCAACACCACAACGACCAGCCAACGGGCTCCTCACGAATCCGCACAGGCCACAGACGACGGATAAGCGGAAGGAAGCTGCGGCAAACAAACGAAAAACGATTTCGGCTATCAATCTGCGCGACGGAAATATTTGCAATCTGTGAAAATTCTTGAAACGAGACGCGATACAATCTTCAGTGCCGTTTTCCCAAAAAATTTCGTCGAGTCCGACTTTGCACAGCGGCGTGCGACATACATCTGTGTGATCACTGCCGCCTCTACCCTCATCGCAACCGTCGTCGCCGTGAAAAGCCCCATGTTTTATTGCTCGACATGGCAATGTTGGTATCCCGTCCTGCCACCCCGCTCCCCCACCCCACATCCCCGGCCCATCACCGTCTATATACTTTTCTTTGTGTGCGCGTTGTTGTTGCTTTTTTTCTGCATTCGAGCTACAGCAGTATATACACCGTACGTTCAATGTGTGCAACACTATGCTGGTGTACATAGAGCGATAGTCGGTTGCCAGGCCCCGGTTAAATTGCCCTCGATTTCCTTCACCTGTGAGTCACTGCAACACTATCAAACTGGGCGCCAAACATATAGAAGAAATCGTGTATGTACACAGAAACGCACACTCTGACACTGCTCTATATACTCTACACGCAACGCATCCCCGCGGCCGCTGCTGCAAGTAGTATATAACGATGACGCCAGCACCGCGGACTGCATCCCTCCGTCCCCGTGTCCTTGCACTCCGTTCGACTCCGTCAACCCCACATACCGCACTACTCTGATGCTGTGTATATAAAGTATGTGTACGTACGTACGTACGTAATCCCGGGAATTCATGTAATTTTCAAAGAAACTAGCGTTGCGGCGATAATCTTAATGGATTCGTATTAATATCGAGTAAATGAATGTGTGTGTGTACGTATGTACATAAGCCTATTTACATATTAATGGTCATTAAAAACTAGCTTCTTGAACAATACTTGATATATACTTTCAGATAAGTAATCATAGTATTGCCATATGAAAATTGATTGAAGTTGAGTGCTGCCACCTGCAAAACAGGTTTGCAAAGGATGTCAGACTGCGTAATATATGTATATATGTATATATAATTGTAACGAGTGGCGTTTCCACGCATGCTTTGATTATTTTCATTTTGGTCAAGATGCTAAATCAATTAATATAGTGTATTTCAGGCAGCGATCTTCGTTATTTTTTTTGGATAACTGTTCTCAAGCAGTGTTTGATATAATCAAGTAGACATAATGGTGAAATCCACGAGCTGCCGGATGTAGGGTGGGGGGGATTCAGGGGGGGGGGGGTAGTAATAAATATTTTCTGAGTGAGTCATTTGTTATGTGTAAGAATCTAAATATTCGTAGATTTAAGTAGGTAATAAACCATGTCCATGAAGTAAACCATAAAGCTTTTAACAGAGAACTTCCGTTTCTAAGGCTGCTGGGTATAAATGTAGTGAAACTAGTTTTTTGCAAAATATTGTGAATGTCAACTCTACTGGGAAAAACCAGTTATTATTGTCGATCTGGTAACTTTGTTTCATAACAAAATAATCTAAAATTGCCGAGTCCAAAGGAAGGAAAGAGGTCAAAGGTCAAAAGTATAAAAATAAACTCACGATAAGAAGACGATGCGTCAGTAGAGTGCGCACTACTGCATTGAAGTTTATAGGTGAGAGCATTGCCAGGGTGAAAATATCATGATCGTTTTTTGCCATAGTGAAAATATGATTTTTTGTCAAACGATGAATGAAAAATATCAAAGAATATAGTAAAATGTGAATACATTTTTTTCTTTTATTAATGTCTTGGGCCTCAAGTACACTAAGCTTATAAATTCATAATTGTTACCAATATCTATTTCATTTTTACAGAAAAGTTTTTTTAATTTTTTTGTGAAAAATAATTTCGGAAAATATATTTTCCTAAATTCTATTTTTTATTTTTTCTAATATAAAAATTGAAAATTACGGAATGAACTGCCTTTGAACTTACAATTGAATATAATTTTTTTTTAAAAAAACATAATTTTTTTCAAATATATTATTTACTTTAAATTTTTCCTAGAATCTAGTAATATTTTTTTTAGATACATTTTCACAAAATAATTTTTATTTAATTTTTCTTCTAGAATCCAGGAATAATTTTTATTTTAATATATTTTCATCAAATTTTATAATTTTTTTTTTGCTCAAGAAACATTTTTTTGTATGGATTTGTAATAATTTTGGATAGTCCATTTTTCAAATATATTTTTACAGAAATATTTTTATAGTATTTTTGTGCAGTTTTCAAATAATTTTGAGAACGTTTTAATGTCCATACATTGTAGATATTCGTACAATTTTATAGTTTTTATCAATGCTCAAGTTGAAGAAGAGGAGATCCTTCAAAGTTTATTTATAAGAGCGGGTTGACACGATCAAACACAGTGGTCTTAAAATGTAATTTGAATTTTTGTTTGACTGTGGACTCGGATTGCAAATTGCTGTCAAAGTAAATTTTGACTATACCATCATCGACGTGGACTGATGAAACTCGAAATTGAATCGTGCGACGAAGAAGGGAAAGCGATTTCAATTAAATGTGTGGAGTGTTGTGAGCTTGAAGAATAGTTATGGAACGTTCGGAGTGAAAATGATAAAAGGAAAGACGCTCAAGATATCACCGTGAAGCAAGTCGTGACAAAACGAACATTCTGAGGCTGAAGATCAAAAGGTAATCTCGTTGTTTGCAGAAAAATGAATGGAATTCGTGCAGGTAACAACCATATAGCAAACCAAAAAAATGTACTTACCTAAAGCTCTGTCATAACGAGCTTAAACTTACCTTAACTTACCCTGCCCAAGAGTGCAAAAAACGCACTTATTATTTAACTTGCTCAGTATTCATTTTAACTGTGGCAATACCTCTTTCAGCAGAGGGAAATCAATCAAAATTAACAAAGTATCCGATTTCCTTTCCGCAGACTTCGATGTAAATGAACTGAAGTTACTTCATCTTTTCATAGACTTCAAAACCACTTGCGATAGCGTAGCCGGATTGAAACTTTACACAACTCTAGTTACAGCAATCGATGTCATAGAGGTCGCAAACAACTACACAGGGCTAAAGGACTGAATAGGAGGAAGTCACTGATCAGAACGCTGTGTTCCTTTCTGTTAATTTGGGCTGATCACAACGCTCCGTTTTGTCACGCGATTTGAGGGTTGAAATTTGATATTTGTGAGGTTAAGGTATCCGACAAGTTGAAATTTGTTCAATTTTCACGATCCGTTCATAACGTGCCCTTACACAGACCGCCCATGTACATATATAACTTTAGAATCTTTAGTGGACGGAAAAGAACCTGCGTATTCCGTTCAGCCAATAGATTGTCGTTATTCGATGAAAAATGACAATTCACTTGCATCATATTGGCATGTTCAAGCAATTTCCAAGTCAAATGTGAGATTCGCAAGATTATGATGATATTCCCTGATGCTCCAGGACATACTTGGATATATTTTTAATTAAAAAATGATTTTTTTTTTACTAGAACGATCTCAGTGATAAACATTGTTAAATGTCCTATCCATTGACATGTATGTGACATCAACGGTCCCTGTAAAGAAAAAGTAGACAGTTACTTGCACACGTGCTTTTGCATATTTTTTTAAAATGCGGCTATAAATCTATTAAATGATGAAAAACTACTAAATCGCTACAATTTTTTTTTTTGGTTAATGTGACCTACATTTCACAGTTAACAATCCCAGTTCCTTTAAGGAATTATTACCGCCTAGAAATTTCAAAAAATCGATTTTCCTTTTTTACTTTTTTCAACTTTTTAAACCTTCAAAAATAACATTCTAAAATATGTTTACGATTATATTTTTCAGTGACTATGTATGTATAACAACTTTTAGTACGCGCGCATCGGCTCCACGCAAGTATTGTAGAAACAATAACATAGTTTCTCCCGCAATGATGTTTTTTCACACGGCCGACAGTTAATCTTCGGAAAGGCTGACCCGATTTTAATATATTCTGCAGGGCAATTCTTCACAATTTGGAGGGAAACAATTGTTTTTAGCGACGACAAAAACTGCAAAAAACAGGTGGTTCTTTTAATTTTTTTTTAAATGTCCGCCATTTTAATTTTATTTTAATCGGTTTTCATAAATGGGGGTGAATTGATCTGTCCGATATCTTACTTTTTAAGATTTTTTTTGGATATTCTGTTTCAGATATAGCAATCCGGACATTAACTGTCTGCCATGGGAGGTGGTTTTTTAAGACCACACCTTTGACGACCTTTGGCAATAATTTAAAAAAAGTTGAATTAAAGTAAAATATTTGTTTTGAATGATTTATAAATAAAATGATGCATTAAAAATGTCTCATGTCCATATTCAAAAAAATAATAAAATTTTTAAAATGTACTTTAGTTTGGTCTTCTAGACGGTAATAGTACCGGCGAGCGGCACAGTTGGGTATACGAGACCTGCGACATTTTGAAATGCATGTATTTTCTAAGATAACTATGTGACGTTACCTTCGTGACTTATGTGAGGTTACCTTACATATCTTCTTTTTTTGTTGGAATTACAATCACTTTTAATACGGGTCTTATAGACCCAACCCGACACTTGGTGTTTCTATTTTTCACTGTGCTCACGCCGGGTTAAATGTGACTTGAAAACAAGCGAAAATTGATTTCACCTCGCCTCGAAACCGGACTCTAGTCGATGCATCCGCGAGCTTTGCCCTTTGGTCCCCCGGACCAAGAACCTACGAAGCTAGGTTAATGAGCAGATCATGTATTCTTATCACCCAAACCCTCGACCTCGCTTATACTCGGGATGACTCGACGAGAGTTTGGAGCTCGACTTAGCATAACATTTAAAAAAAAAACTCACTTTTAAGAGGAGCTTACACATGCATCCATGCGTTTAAACCGTCTTTTTTTAGAAAGCGAAAAACCGGTTTAAACGTTTGGACGCATGTGTGAACTCCCCTTTAATTTTATTTGATGGTAACAAAAGGATATATGTTAAGCAGTGCTACAGCTGTCAAACCGGTTTTCCGCTTTGAGTGTAGTGGTGAAGGTTTTTCTACCTCTTGGCCTCGAATCAACTCTGTGTTTCGTTGAATTCAAATCGAGCTAACTGCATACTGTGCAGCTATGTACTACCTGCCAGGCAAATTAAAAATTTTCATAAATTTTTACCATCATCCATTCTATCAATCCAATCGCTTTTCTAACGTGTTCTATTGTTTTTCTTTCATCGACTAGTGAATAGTTGGTCTCTTTCTTTTAATAAGATACTACGCAATTAAATATGCACATACATACGTATGTATGTAATTTAATTTCATCAAGCAAAAAAAGAACGCTTCGATCACGCTATATTACTTACCCCACATCCCGTTCTCCCCGCGGGCCTTTCACATCACACAGTCTGTGCTCGTATTCGTATGATTTGTACGGGTGTCGTGAAAAAGGCCTCGATTTATGTATTTCAACCGGCAAGTAAAAATAAACCGTTGAAATTACAGTTTATAAACACGTCTCTGTCCAAGCAACGGTCTACCAAACCGCCAATTCTTAGAAATTCTATTTGTTTCCCATAATTCGGTCTTAACTAGTTTCTTCTATATAAGACTGTGTACGAGTGTATGTACATACGATGTTGTGAGGAAGTTGCCATTTATCAAATTTCCACATGATTAATATAAACTTACTGTGGGAAAATTAATGAATTTGTGTTTATACATTTTGTATACATAAACAAGAGATTTTTGAGCATTTTAAAACTTTATGGTTTTGAAATGTTTTCCCAAAAAAAAAAAAATAATTTAATATTCAGGAATATATGCAAACAAACTGAATTTGCATTTTAACTAATTGCGTGAAATAGGTTATGGAATACACTCATCAAAACAAGTAATCGAACGCGCTGCTATAAATAGCTCTAAGCTCCAGGGATTTGTTCACGAACAAATTTGAAAGGTTTCCCCCGAGCAACCTTCCCCTCACCCCTTCGGGTACACTTCAAACCGCAGCACACTTTCTTACCCACGCACACTCCTGCATACGGCCGTATATACAAGCGGTACACAAACGTTTAAGCAAATATGCGCATACTAACTAGTTACCGCCATAAATATATAGAACCTGTTTTCGGGGCAGGAGACGAAGACACCAAGTGCTGACGAATGCAAACAAGGCGGGGGAGCGCGGTTAGTGCGGGCATTTTTTTTTGTGTAAAAAGAAATGCCAGAGCAACATTATTACGATGATAGCATTGTGCACGGCGCTGTACGTAGCCTGTTGCCAGGCCTGAGTTAACAACGAAACGAACGATTTGACTGCCGTGCCGTGTCGCGTCCGTTCCCCGCGCTCAGCTTGTCATGTCTCCGTCGTGTGGCATGTTATGCTTTTTATTTCGATTTTATTGCTTATGTACCCGTCTTATGTACATAGAACGAACACTCGCACATCGCACACATAGCCATTCGTATATACTTGCGTGTACAGACACATCGGGCGGCTTGAAGATATTTTCCAAGAGATTCAATTTTTCGTCGAGTCAATGTTTTCTTGTGAATGTTTTACTTTTTATTTATTTTTTGAGTTAATTTTTTTTTTGGTTTATATACTGCAGTTGTATATACGTTTGTAAGTGTGGATGTGGTTATTGAAGTAGCAATCGACGAAAGAGTGTGAGTCGAACGTGGGAGATTGTTCAAGGAGGTTTTATTACACTTGGTTATTTTCTGGGGACGCGATGCGGGGTGGAGTTGTAATTTGATTTTGTAATCAAATGGGTGTTGGAAATAGTTTGCACTGAATGGGTTGTTGGTAGAACGGCGGAGGTTAATGGAGATTATCTATTCGCAATGAAATGAATTATGCCGTCTGGCAGATATTGAATAGAACAACTGATGGAAATTCTTTGGAGATAGAAATATGTTTTACTAGCGGATAAATATAAATACGATGCATTGAAGTATGAAGGAAATTACATGGAGGGATCATCGGGTTTTTGTGAGCGGAGAGAATATTAAGCCGAGGACTCAAATTACTTAAATTGGTAAGCTCCATCAATAATATATTGTCCAGTAGCGTAGGTAAAATAAATTAGTAATGGGTCTCTATTCAAATTTTATATTTTATTCATAATGCATTTCAATTGGATGTTTTAGCCCCAAATGATACATTAACGAAATGATTTATTTGTAAAAAAAAAATATCAATCTTAAACGGGACTTAGTTTGTCCGTCACTGAGGGTTTTACTAAGAAAAATGAATTGAGGAAGCCACTGGAAATAATTATTGTCTAGGATAAGTTTTGTAGAAAAAAGGCAAATTGGCTGGTAACTTACAGATTTAAGGAATTATTTTTCCCTAATCGGTAGGTTATTCAGGCTGGGGGTATAAAACCAGTGCACGGGCGGGGGCCAAGGGGAGCAATTCCTCTATTACATATCTAGTCCGGAAAATTTATTGTTGCATTCTACCTCGTACTAAACCACAATAAAAAAAAATCGAGAAAAATAGATGCCGAATTAGGGTGTTTGTTCCCTCTAATTCAATGTCCTGTGCACACTTATGTATAAGGACTATCCCAATAAAATTTGGCTCTTTCGATAAAGCACATAAAATAAAACTGATTCAGTTTATGTAAACGGAATATTTTTTTTTTGCTACAGCTTACTTTCTAAAGATATACATAAATTACATTTGTAGACGTTAGTCTCGCTTAAAGTGAAAATTTTGAATTTTTCGATTGAGGCCCGACATTTAGCTTTTCACAGAGGACTTATTAACGATTTCGTATGCTTTTTTCCATTTTTTTTAAAGTCAGATAAATTTTTAACTTCCCATTGCTTTCCTTCAATTCTCATTTCATTTGAACCCAGCATTGTTCTTTGGGTCTAAGTTCAGGACAATTTGGCGGGCTTGCATCCTTGGGGACTAAAGTGACGTCGTTGCTTTTATACCACGCTAGCGTATTCTTAGCGTTATGGCTTCAGGCTAGGTCTGGCAAAAATAACACGGATCCTTTATGCCATATCGTATAATTTTCGAGCCCTCATTTTCGCTACTTTCTCCTTTTGTATGAATTGATCTGGAACTTTCTGCTTCTTATATCTTCTCAACTTGTAACGTTTCTTCATTTGATCGGCCGTTAACGTTTTAAGGTCCTTAGCAATCTTTGAAAATTTCATTTCGGTATTTTTTACGTACATATTTGAAAATAATTTGCTGTCGTACTTTTTCTTGTTTCGACTCCGTGTCGCCAGCAAAAGAGCTCCTGAATAAATGAATACTAATTTAGTTTTCGATCCTTTATATGGAAAGTTACCATACAACTTAAAGATCTGGAGCAGGTACGCACACGGAAATATTCACAAAATTAAAACGGTTAATTTTTACTGGGACAACCCTTAAAACCTTGGTGGACGAGAGTCAATGAATTCCTGATAGGACTGTTTTACATCACTGACGGAATTAAAAGTTGTCCGAATTGCAGAAGAAGTAGTCAGTGGGGGCAAGGTCTGGATGACGAAGATGCTCCAACTCTGATTCCTGTAGGTTTGTCGCAGTTATTTCTGCAATGTGTTTATTACATGTTATTTCTGCGTAATTCATACAACTTAGTTTTAAACAGAGAAGCTGGCCAACAAAAGTTTCAACATTCCATCAAGAGTAGACGTCAACATGTTAACCGCACTCCTAAAAGATTTTCCAAATGATAAACTCTCGCTATCGAAGAAATAGTCTAAGATGGCTCTACAACTTATCTAATTTCTTCAAAATCCATTGGAGTCTCCAAACAGAATGTTTCAAGTGGTGGTTTCAAGTGGAAAGTAAATTTGGTTTATACGTGGGCTGTTCTATAAGTAATGAGAATGACAAAGAAAACATCTGATTTTCGGCAAAATCTCATATTTTTTAAAATATGGTTTCCTTTCAACTCAATATGCCTTGTCCAAGGGTGTCCAATTTTCTTAATACCGTCAGTAAAATACGATTTCTCCAGTCCTGCAAAAGAGACCTTCGCCTGAGTAATCATGTCCGCATTTAACATGATTTTTTTTTCCGGCAAGCAAGTTTTTCAAATTCGGAAGTAAGAAAAAGCCACTGGGAGCTAAATCTTAACAATTCATAGCGTAATTCATGAATTTTTACCATTGCAATTGGAGATTTGTGAGCGGGCACATTATTGTGATGGAAGATAACTTTTTTTCTTGCCAGGCAAGGCCGTTTTGTCTTGATCTCTTCATTCAATGTATCCAAAAGTCAGTGGCGGCTCGTCAGGGTGGGCCCGGCCCGCCTGACCCACCCTGACGAGCTGCCACTGGACCCGCTCGACACAAAAACACTATTATAAGGTATACGCGGATACCAACAAGAAATATCTACTTTACTTTAGCTCAGTAGCGGCTCGTCAGACTGGGCCAGGCGGGCCGGGCCCACCCTGACGAGTCGCCACTGCCAAAAGTGCTGCAGAATATTCCTCAGTGACAGTTTTTCCTTCCTCCAGATAGTCAATGAGCACCATTCCTTGCGAATCCCAAAAAAACTGCTCCCATCACTTTTCCAGTTGACGCGACCTACTTCGGCTTCCGCGGAGCTCTTGCGCCCGCTTCCATCCATTGATGGACTGTTGTTTCATCTCTGGCGTGTAGTGGTGAATCCAAATTCTATCAACTGTGATGTATTGTTGCTAAAATTTTCTTGAATTGCTCTTAAACAAGTTCAATCACTCCTGCAAAACGTTCAATTAATCGTTAGTCAACGCGGCACCCATCGTACCGCAAGTTTTGTCATTTTCAAATTTTAATGTGTAGTTTTAGTAACAAGGCTTATTGAAATCTTTGTAATCTCGTCGATCCTGTAACACTTCATTGTGGATTTTGGTTGTTTTCCGTAGTTGCACCGGTTTTTGAGTGACCTGGATGCGGCTCATCACAACTGGATGAACGACCACGTTTAAATTTTGCTACCCATCTTCTTATTGTGGCAAACGATACGAAAAAGCAAATCCATCTCATTTGTTATTCCAGTTGCTGTTAGCTCTTTGATATGAATGTATTTTATAATAGCACGTATTTCAATTTGCTCCATTTTCAAAAAGGTCTCTGACATGTCCGCTTGACTTGATCATAACAGCTACTCAATGGAATTATCTGAAATTTGATAGTACATGCATTGAAAGATGAAACATTAAAAAGGTTATAAAGCTTTTAGTTTTATAAATCTCTCTTCTGTATCATTTCCATTACTTATAAACTGACTCTCTTGATTCTACTTCATTATGAGAAGAGTACAATTGCTATATTCTTTGTTTCCTTTGCGGATGGGAACTGGGATTCCTTGAGACTTTCAGTTAAAAATAAATGAAAAGTGGCCTATCCTGCAAGTATTTAATTTCTGACAAAACCATTTCGAACCCAAGAAAAAACTGCACGCACAAATTGTAAAACACTGAAGGGAATATCTGATGCTACCAGTATCACTAGAGAGAGTATTATTTCGCTCATTGCTTAAGCCCTCATTGACTTTCCGAGCTAGATCTTCCTCACTCATACGAGCCAATCAATATCAGTGACTTTATAGGCAAGATATCGTCCATTTCATTGTCCTATAGGCTGTACGATTACCCATCTTCATGTCGGCAGCCAAATATCTTGCAGAGAATCTTCCTTTAGAACGTGCAGCTCGTGACTTCTTTTGCTGAGTACCAGAGTTTTCGGTGTGTATATGAGGAGCTTGAACTTTTTGGAGAGATTTGTGCGGAATATGTAGTTTTGATAGACTGAAAAAGTTTTGTTGGCTGCCAGCTGCCGTGCTTGGATTTTTTCGTCATAGTTGCCTTCGTCTGCGAATTATTTTTCTTAATCTGGTTTTGCACATTTTTTGTGGTCAGCCTTGTCAGACTTATCAGTTTAATTGGAAATTTTGGAATTTTGAAGCACTTTTAGTATAATAATCCAAGAGTACAATTTACGGTTTGAAATCAGAAGAGTCTTTCTTGACACTACTGTGTTAATTAATTTTTTTTCATGTTTAGAGTCAGGTTATTTTAAGCTACTTTAGTGGATAGCTACTTTGAACTATGCTTGCACTGCGTATCAGCTCTTCAGCATCTCAGACTGGTACAGTCTTTATGCATATTGTTAAGACGACCCAACCGAATGTAGTTAATGACGCGATTTTTTTTCGATATTCTTTAAACTCAACCATCACTCATGGTTGAAGAAAAAGTCATAGTAGCCAACAAGTCAGTGTAAGACTTGGGGAAGCAGATATATTTTTGCATTTTTTTCCAATATAAACAAGTAAGAATTTCAGCGTAATAAATATATCAAAAGTTGCATTCGATTTCCAACTGTTTGATTCGGTGACTTTTCTACTCACTATGATCACCGTCAATCTCATTAATGTTTAAATGGTGGAAGATTACAAATCGCAATGCAGGATTTTTGAAATTAGGACAATTTTTTAAAAAATAAAAAGTGAAATTAGTGGTCCTACTCACCACGAATCTATAAAGTACTTTTTTCTCTTCAAATAGTCTAAGAAAAATATACCGCAGTAGATTTTCTGTGGTGAAATTCAATTTCGGAGACAAAATGAATTAAATCTTCGGCTACAACGTGAAAATAATTCCTCACCCATATAAGATGGGGTTAGATTTACCCCATAAGTAATTCTATCTATTCTGTGCATAAATGTATTAAATAGAACGTGCTCAAATACTTTGTTTATTCTATGTATTAACAAGCTAATAATAAAACACAAAAATATACCATTATTAAGCATTTATTAAAAAAAAAAAATACTTTCATACCTCTTCCATAAAATCAGCTTCAGTTCTTTAAGATTTTGAGTTAGAATATCCTCACTTTGCATGCCGAACGCTAATACTCTTGTACTATTTACTTGAAAAAATAGCAATCTTTCTTTTATCATTCCAATACTAACTTACACACTTTCACCACAAGCAAGCAAACAGACAAATCAAAAGAATTTCAATCTACAACAAACATTAAACTCTTGAACTCAGTAATAAATCCATTAAAGAAGCGAAACATATAAATAACATCCTATGTTAAACAATGAATCCATTACAGTATTCGTACATACAAACAACATCCTAAACTCAGTCGCCCAAAGCAAACCAGCTCCAAGTTCTGTAGCGAAACAGAAACCGAACGGAAAACGCTGTAAATCGTGCTGCGTCCATGCACAAATATTTCTGGGCCACTTAGCGGGCGAATAAGCGGCGAAAATTTTCTCTACCCAGGAAGACGCGGTGAGCTGAGCAACGTCCGCGCTGCTATTTGGGAACATTCATTGCAAAGTGTTTACGGCCATCAATTGTGTAATGATTGCTATGGTATGTCTGCACACATCATGGTACGTGCATTGAGGCAAGATCATTTTAGTGCTCTGTGTAGCATATTTCAATACGCTGCAATGAAGCGAGCGTTCTGGCTTACAATGGTCCGAGATGTTTGAGGTTTTCACTTAAACGCAAGATATTCTATCGCGTTGCTGTAAAGCTACTTTTAAAGCACTTTGGCTGTTAGAACTATTTCGTGTATGAGATTAATAGTGTTTTGTGTTTTGTAAATTTTTTTATTGATGTTGGATGTTATTTCGTATAAAATCGGTTAATTTGTTTTGAATTTCAATATGTATTAAGTTATTTTTCTTGTGTAGGGAATATTTAACAAGGGAAGCACTGCTTTCTTTGCATACAACGACGACCCGCCTCTGCAACAAGTATTAATGTATTGAGGTTGTCACATATGGAAAACCATAAAATCTTGATAAAATTAAAAATCAAAACGAAAATATAGGAATAGAAAAAATAATAACATCTGTACAGCACCTCATATCTCCGATTCTTACGATTTGAAGAAAAGTAGTGAAATATAATTCAAAATCATAAAGTAACACAAAATCACACGAAATTTCAACATTCATAGATACTTACGAAAAGAATAAATGACATTTAACCGCAGGGCAAGTCGATAATTGATAAAAACGCTGAACGTGTCAAAACCGAGTCAGTCAAGTTTCAACACATGAACTAAGTTGCTTATCTTTCACAGGAAAACAGAATTGCCAACTTAAAATTGTAGCCTTGAACTGAATTATCTGTATGCTTATCTCTGAAATTTAATAGTTTTCTTATATAAAAGTAACCAGCGCATCAACACACTGACATTATGTCGATTGCCATGATAGTAGTGGAACTGATGTTCTGTCTCACAAAGTATAAGCTGTCTCTTTCTTTCTTGAATATACATACAATATTCGTATACGAACATTTTTTTTCGTGTGGTAAAACTGAGTTCGAATTCAAGTAAAATATTGATCTAGTGTTCCATGCTAACCTAACCTAAATCCAAAAATTAATTTGTTTTCAGCTCATCTTTTGTTAATATAATTTGCATGGAATTGTCAAAATTTGATATTGACAGCTTGATCGGTCCGAAATGTTATTGCAATTGACTGGAAGGAGCAATAAATACGACAGCTGTCGAACGCAATTTAAGGAATATACTTAGGTATATACATATGTATGGAAAAATTTCCACAATTACTGCAGATGTGCAACGAAACGGAAACCAGTAGGAAAAACAATTGAGGTAGAGCGAATAAATGCTTAGTGTACAATGGAAACATAGTTTGGTCTTAGCGTTATTCTATGCATGCAGTATAGAGAAGCAAAACATTTTTATAGTGAGCCCTCTAGTTAGCTGCAGATGGAAGGACGTAAACCATCACAGTTCCCCGAACAAAATTATATGTATGTAGATATATATCTCCCGTTATTTTTCTATGTATCTAGGACGATATGGCGATCATTCTATCATTACCATCAGATACCTAGTACTCGAAATTCATCCTTATCATCATGCAAGGGCCACGTGTCCGTTTAATTTGACCCATCTATGGCGAAAACTATTCAACCCGCTGTAGACAGCAGACCTTGGAAATACTAAATCGATAAGCCAAGTACAGACACACATGTGTACATATGTACGTATCTAAATAGATTAATGGGTGGTCATAAGCATGTGTGAAGATAAAATTCTTTATTCAAGAATATTAAAGATACTATGTAATTCCAGATATTCTATTACAAGTGAGCCAGTTTTTAAGCACAACAGAAAAAACTTTTTGACTTGCATCAATCCGATAAAATTTTCCAAAACTAAATTCTAATGCATACACACCCGCCCCCTCCCCGCATGCACTTACATAAACCTCACCATCATCCATGCAACAACAACAACAGAACACAATTTTACATTCACCAAAAATTCCTCGCTAGCTTGCATTGCTCGCAAAGCTTTTAGCTCACCCGCGCGCCCCCTTCTGCGCAAAAACTTGCAAAACTTCCATTCCATCCTACAAGATTATTTTCGCTTGCGATTTACCATCATCGAGTGGAGTCGCTGCTATCGGCAGTGTTTCAGTTTCCGCAGCATAGATACATTCCATATTCCATCCATCTATCATAGCTTAGTACATAATGTACTGCTCTCCAACGGATACCATGTAGATCGTGGCAATGAGGGCGAGTATATAGAGAAGGCGCAGAGTGCGGTGCACGTGTTCACTATATGGACGGGTCCGTCGCTGTTGTCGTCGAATATAGGTGCGGGAAACGGAGTGTGCGGGGGGCTGCTCATCCGTCCTGGGTTGAGGGCTTCCCGCCTGCTCACCCGTCCGTCATGACGCAGCATTCAGTACAAGAGCGATGTCGAAACTTTCTATACGACAGTTATACTCACACTACAATTGCACCCACGGACACATAGATAGTCGAATCACCGTCGTGACCTATCGTTATACGTATTTAATCGGGGCCTGTCAACACACAACTGTCGATGTATGCATTTAGTGTAACTTTTTGTAAATATGTACATGACACGAATGTACAAAAAAAATAACTCCGGGACTTTTAATAGTTGCATTTCTTGCGCGTACAGCGTTACCAGATGTAAGAATGTTTTTTGTTGCATTGAATTTGTGGATTAAATTCGTTGTCGGTGCGAATTTAATATGGAAACGTGTGGATTCTAAATGAGTTAAGTAAATGGATGGATAGGGTGAAATGAAAATTGTGAATTATGCTTGGATTTTGACGGAAAAGCGTTAATTTGGCTTGAATTTTTGTTACTGTGAAATGGAAAGACTACATGTAGCGCAACAGGGGTAATATTAGCACAGACTTTGCAAATTTATGGGAAAAGTGGGTTTATTTGACTGGCATGGTTCAAAAACATAAATATGTACATAAGTCTGGAAAATTCGGCTGATGAATGGAAGAGTTCAGGCGATGAATGTGGGAATTCACCTGGTAGATCTATACAAATTTCATCTAGGATAGAACTTTGACATTGAAATGTGAAAAATGCGCTTTCCAAAAATGTCGTTGCATGGCTAAATTAGTCATAGAGTCGTGAGTTCGACCCAGAAATGTGCAAACGCTGTGTGGTAACCAAACCAATTCGATGGTTCCAGCTGGAGAATTTCATCACCAGTGTGCGAATCAGCGTTAGCAGGAGGCAAAAGTTGGTGAGAAACACACAAAAATCACACGAGAAGAAAACATACTGAAGAAAAACATTAAAATGTCGACTTGTAGAAATGGTCTCGTTGTGCAATGCTCGTAAAATGATCATCTTATTCAAGGCGGCCAAAAGTTATAAACGAGCAATATGTCGGTTTCAAGAAAGAATTCTAAGTCAGTTGACATGCCTTATCACAGCTTGATAAAAAATCACAGAAACCACCTCAACAAATGAAAATTTGGCAAATTGAGGAAATGGAATTGAGGAAACGCGCCCTCGGGTGTTGAAATTCCGGCTGAGGTTTACCCATTTTCCACTATGGCACCCCTAAAATCAAAACGATCAAATCACTGATCAAATTCTCAATAACCGCTCAAGCATGCTGCAGCGGAGTCTATCGTAGTCCAGCGCAGCGAAGCTGTCAGATTATTTGGTTATAGGTCTGTTTGCGATTAATTGCAATGAAGCCGTTTTTGTACTCCGTTTTACTGAAAACTGAAAATTTCCCGTTTTTCAGTAAATTTCAGCAGGGTCTGAGCAATGTCTTCTAGAAGTACGGGCCGTAATGCAGAATAATGACGTCACACTAGACTGTCAAAGTGTCGCAAAAAACACACGTAGTCTTATGGGACGTCCGTGGGAAATCGTAAATTTTACAGGTTGTGTTGAAGTGAGTGAAGTGAAAACAAAGTAAGATCCGCGGAACAGTGCTAGTGAACAGCTAAAATACAAATTGATGCGGTGCGTGCGATATAATTGGAAAAATTCGCTGCAAAATGTTTATCGGTTGGTGTTAGATTATGTGACGTTTTGTGTCGATTCACTGTCGATACAATTGATTGACACAAAATGCAAGTTATG
This sequence comes from Nemotelus nigrinus, assembly GCA_947369275.1. Classification (NCBI taxonomy): domain Eukaryota; kingdom Metazoa; phylum Arthropoda; class Insecta; order Diptera; family Stratiomyidae; genus Nemotelus; species Nemotelus nigrinus. The sequence goes on from OX376373.1 coordinate 151,912,000, forward strand.
ACTAAATATTATTATTATAACACGTCCACGCACAAAAAACTAACGTTTTATTTATATTATAGCTAAAAATCCGCACGTAAAATCTCCGTGTATACCGGCACTGCCAGATGGAAATGTCAAAATGCACGGCTACATTGACGTCATAGCTAAAACGATTACGTAGCCTCACGGCCCGTACTTCTAGGAGGCATTGGTCTAAGCTACTGAAAAGTGTTAAACGGTGTGGCGCAAGTAAATATTGCGTAATGTTGTTCTGAAGGTCGAATATTTTTGTGGCGATAACTTGTCACCGCTTAGGATGACTTAATAATCACTAAAAACCGAAAACTGACACTTTTGTTTGTAAATTTTCAGGAAATGCGATTAGAGCGTTTTCGTACTTTTCATGAATTTCCCTCACCACTTGATTCAGGAAAATTCAGACAGACTTATATGGATTTTCCATAGCTGTGAGCACATTCTACGTCGACACGATGCAGCTAAGCGCAGTTCAAGTTGGAATGGTTTCAACGTTGACGTAGTCAAGCACTTGACACTTACGACAGTGGGAAATTGAATTTGAACGGAACTTTCAGTTACATCATTAAATAAAAGTGGATTTAGTGAGTAAAATCGATTGGATTTCGATTTCAACTACTGAGTTGAATTGTAATCTGAAAACTGTCGTCGGACGTTTGACTTTTCGGCGCTTTGTAGTGTAAAGCATAGTACTGAGTTCGATTTCACGTGAAATTTTCATACAAAATATCACGTGAAATTGGTTTCGGCGAAAATTTAGCTTGAAAATAAGCAAGTTTGGTACTGTGTTCTTAGCATGAAAAGTTGCTTTGAAGTTGCTTTCGCTTTGAAAACATAGATGGCACTGAAACATGTTGTCAATCATTTCACGCCAATTTAGTTTGTGCAGTTCATTCTTTCGAGCGAAAAAGTGACATTTAGTGTTTCAATTTGAAAATTGAGCAGTGCAAACGACTTTCCAATAAGAAAATCGATCGAAAAGTGAAATTCTTGACATTTTATCCGTCAAGAATGAGCAGTGTCTCTGCTTTTCTCCGTTGTCAAAATTTTCGCTCGAAAGAATGACCAGATAATGGAAACATGTCAAAATTTCACGTGAACTCGAACTCAGTACCAGCCTTAACCAGACGATTTTGTTCGCTGCGGTAGACCACTGTTGTCTGCGTTAGGCTGCGTTGACCGTAACTCAGCCATGAATATTTAATCTTCTTGTTATCAAAACGGAACTTTCGTGTTTGCCACTGTGAGCGTAGACATCATAGCGCCTTATCCATCCCGTTTCATAAGACCAATCATGAATTAAATGAACCAACCTGCACAATTCCCCGAAGCTTTATCTCGTGTATCAAATGTTCGACTTTAATCATACTGTTGAATCATTCAAGTGTCGGCTTATCCGGCCGTTTAATTGTTCTTTCTAATTTCATAAATGTATTTTTTTTAGTAACCATTTCGTTGGTGGAAATGTGATTGAATAAATAAATAAAAAATAAGATCTACTTGTCTGACAGCTTCGCCCCGCTCGACTACGGTAGACACCGTTGCAGTGTGCTCCAGAGGTAATCCGATTCTGATGTACGTCTTAAAATGAATGTTCATACATTAAAACCCTGTTTATTCTATTCTAAACACTTTGACTGCCTGTAAACTAACAATTGTCGTCGAAAAATCATTTTAATGTTTAGGCAATCAATGATGATTCACTCAAAACTTAAAATTCACTTGACACGTTCGAAACGTCATGTCGCCAACATTGAAACGGAGAAAATCGGATTTTTACCGAATCACCATAAGAAATCAACAATATTCGAAAGAAATCATTGTTCGAGTACCGTTTAACGTAGGCAACTGACAATAGTTCTGAATATATTTTTGGACAAATCAAAAATTAAATTCAAATCTTTGGCCCAAATTTTAATCTACAAAGTATCATTGATGTGAACCACGATTTGATAAAATATTCGAAATTGTTCAGTTTGGAAATAATCTGGACAAATTTAGACCATATCGAAGACGGAGGTGAGTGTGAGAATATTGTTCTTTCGTCCATACTACTCGACTGAAGCGCAGCGCATTTTCCCGCCATTCTTCGGAACTTCGTCGAATCTGCATTATCATACGTGTGAAAAATACCCAAAGCACAGATGGCACCCTTCTCTGCAGAGCGAATGTGCGTTCGGAAAACGTAAGCTTTCCAATTTGGGTGCGAGCATTCACAATTGTAACTGCATTTCCATTCGAGTTAAATTTACAAGCTGTCACATTTTAGTTGTAGTTCGTTGTTCGGTAATTGAGAAGCTCCTCGCAGCTGTAAACGGTTTTAATTCTTCAAGACGCGTATGTGGGTTTTAGTTCGCGATTTCTCGTCGCATCAGCTAAAGTTCGATAAAGGCAACTAGTCGTTTTACGGAACAAGATCTGTTCTATTTTGATCGTCGGTTGGAAAACGCGAGACGCAATTAGAACGGTGTGAGTGTTTCCAGCCCTGAAATATTCTTACGCACACATTGCCCTGATACGTCATTACGGCAGATATTTGACGTTTCTGCGGGTCAGTAGTGGTGGTGTTTGTGTTTCCTTGCGCTGCTGTCGTCTCGGCTGCCTTCCAATATCACGGGAAAAATTTTCCTTCGTATGTTCCATCAAATTTTCGAAGCATTTCTCTATTTTCGTCGAGTGTAAACATCGAAATCATCGCGGTGACAAAGAGTTGAATAAATTTTTCGGTTTTGGGGAGGTAATTTGCAATCGAGTTTGGGATGGTTGCTCGGTAAATTCGCAGTGAAAAACGCAAATAAATGCGCTGAGTGACAAGTGCTAGATAGTAGGGAAATTCTTAATTTGGATTAAGTGTTTTGGTGGTCGATTGTCGCCTTCGTCGTTCCTCTTCTACAGTGCACGAACACTTGGCTGGTAGGCGACGGAATTGACATAATCGTTGGCGACGTGAAAAATGGATTCGGACGAGGATACCTTTGACAATGACAATGTCGATTCGGGAAATGTGTCGAGTGGCGACGACGATTTTGCAATGGAGGTCGACATTACTAGCTCGCGCGAACGCCAGGCTGAGCCCGAGGAGTATCACTATGAGGTGTTGACCACCGATGAGATCGTCCAGGACATGGTCGACAGCATCAGCGACGTAAACTGTGTGGTGAATGTAAGTCTGAGTTGAGAAGTCCTTTTATTATTTTGTTTGTTCCTGTTGTCATGATGCGATGGCGATGTTGTTATTTGCGAATGTGATAAAAAGTATTGCGGACGCGACGAAATCGAGATGAGATGAGTCAGTTTGTAGGCGACGGTGACTGACGCCTAACGTCACTACAGCTGATTTCGACGATGAATGAAAACAATGACACGGCGGAAGACTGTCGATTGCTAGGCGTTGTGTTCGGGGCTTATTCGTAGATTTGGTTAAATACTCGTGTGAACTGTTATGTATCGGGTTCATTTTTATGTTGACGGTGTATTTTGATACAATAGTAGCCATTGTGTCTGTTGTGTCGAATATACAGCACTTGAATGATGCCAGTAAAATGGCTACCTTGGCATTGGTTGACCGGTCGATGGAATGAGTTCTTGGCAAAATGGGTTAATCCCACGTACCGTGGATGTCATAAGTACAGCTTTACATGAGCAAGTGACTTTATAGTGGAAATGAAAAATACAAAAGCACTATGACGTTCCACAGGGCTGACATCGAGGACCTATAGTATTTCCGTTTGTTGGTAAATAAGCGTTCGAAGAGGCATACTAACGAATAACATATCAAATGAGAACTAAGCCAGCAATCCGTTTCTTTAAACTAATTCATCGGACCAGAACCAAACCTAACATAATTAACAACAGAGAAAATATAGAAAAACACTTATCCTGATATCCTCATTGGTAAATAGAGGAGGTAAAACATGCCTGGCTACGAATTATAATAAAAAAGGGGACACCTGTGATCCTAACTACCGATCAATTACACTTTTTTCGGTTCTGTCTAAGGTCTTGCATCCCCTGTAAATTTAAAACCAATGAACTATCTTGAATCGAATCAAGACCCCCTAAACCAGGCCAGATACGTTTTGCAAACATCTGATGCTAAGGAAACAGCTAATGTGTGTGCCGATTTCTTGCTTTTAAGATTCACTAGTATTTTTGATAGATTTGCCAATTGTCAGTGCCAGATATTGGGTATGATTACAGCAGACGCTTAGTCCGCGGACTATAAACCCAATTCTACCTAAATTATTTAGTTCACCTGCTGTAAACCCGACCTAAACTGGCGATAGGCCAATCCACGATTTCCAGCGACCTGACCTTAAATAGGTAGTGAACTACTATGCGCATCAAAAGTGAGTGCACACCTTGCAAATTTGCTTTTGAGCTTCAATAAAAAACAAAATACCGATTGGAAAATATTTCTGATTGTCAAATATTAAACCTTTATTCGTTAAAAACAATACTAAAAAATCAATTCCATATATTCACTAACAAAAAATTTACAGAACAAAACAAAAAGTCAATTAAATACGAGTCAAAAGTAAGTGCACACTTCATATAATAAAAATAATAATTTTCATATAATAAAAATAATAATTTTAAGAAAAACTAGTATTTGGTTTGACCGCCCTTTGCCTTTAAAACAGCTTCCAGTCTTCTAGGCATGGATTCTACTAATTTTCTGTTAAATTCTGCTGCTATATTATCCCATTCTTCCTTAAGAGCATTTATCAAATTTTCCTTGCATGTAATTAGACTGCCGAATTTGCCTGTCTAAATAATCCTATAAATGCTCAATGGAGTTGAGGTCTGGAGATTGGGGAATGATCCAATACCTTGGGAGTTATATAAAGCAACCACAACCTTACTAAATAGGAAGTGTGCTTAGGATCGTTATCTTATTGGAAGATCCACGTCCTAGGCAGTTACAATTTCGCAACACTGTCAGCCATATTTCGCTGCAAAATATTGAGATAGCCTTGCTTATCTATTGTACTATCAATAAATTCAAGGTTTCCAACTCCCGATGCTGCCATACACCCCCCAAAGCATAACAGATCCTCCGCCATGCTTCACTGTGCCGGAAACATTTTTTCATGGAACTCAGTATTTTTATTTCGCTTAAGTTTTTTATTTGTATGCCCGCCAAATATTTTAAATTTACTCTCATCAGAGAATAAAACGTTTTTCCAAAAATCATAAGTACAGTTTTTATATTTTTTATCGTGATTTTTGCGTTTTTTCTTATTGACTTAGAAATAAACGGCTTCTTTCGTTGTGCTCTGCCATGTACCCCATGTTCATTCAATATTCTTCGAACGGTGGAGGCTGAAACGGATTGATTGTGTGTCGCGGAATAATTTTCAGCGATTTTTGCTGCACTTGAACGTGGATTACCCTTAACTTCTTTCACTGTATTTCTTATCTCTTCTATTTAATTTCCTTAGCCGTCCAGATCTTTTAAAATTGTCCAATATTTTGAATTTATTGTCTTTGTAAATAATTTTTTTAACTGCATTGTGTTGTCTTTTTACCATTTTTCCAATTTCCCGTAAACTTTTACCTTCACAATGCAAATTCACTATAATTTTTCGTGTTTCTGGCTCAGTTTCTTTCCTCATTTTCACACCTTTCTTCTAGCACGTTTTAAATCAAACTAACTCCTTCAAAAATGACTTTACCAAGAATTTTTGCGATTGCTGTTTCCTAGAAATTAAATTGAAGTTGTATTCCGTTATAGTAAAAAATCCGTGACTTTGTTTACAGCTAGAATCTAGCAACGTTTGAACACGTGTGCACTTTTGATTCATATTTCATTGACTTTTTGTTTTTGTTCCTCTGTAAATTTTTTTGTTATTTAATATATGGAATTGATTTTTTTGTATATAGCTTTTAACAAATAAAGGTTTGATATAACTCAATCAGAAATATTTTTCAATCGGTAATTTTTTTTATTGAAGCTCAAAGACAAATTTGAAAGGTGTGCACTCACTTTTGGTGCTCCCAGTATATCGGCGTAAACACACACATGACCTAAGCATTGATTTATGCGCGACCACTAATAATATATGTATGTTGAATATAAGCTCGCAATCCACTCTTTTGACTCAAAATCACTGAAATAAACATGTTTGAGAGGCAAATGAAACGATTGATACCTTTTTTTTTTTTTTTTTTTCCTAACGGTTTCTAGAACTTTCTAGAAAACAGTAATGGCTTCCTGACTAGCAGGCATCAGCCAACGTTTACACGATTTGTTTTAACGTAAACCCAATTAGTTGATTTATCCTCAATCTAATTCTCCATCATATATAACTTCAATTCTATTTTCCCAGGAATATGGATATAGGATCTTGGATTAAGAGGTTATATAGAAAGGATGTGGATAAGGAAAGAGATAAAGTTACTTAAAACATTTATAGATTTTATACTCAATACATTTATATGCTTAATTTGTTTTTAAAAATAAACTCGCCAAGTTGCTGCAAGTGATCTTTTTTATGTTTACTTAATAGTTCAAAAATGTTTTTATTTGCTTTAAAAAATTCAAATTTGTTTCTCTCCTCCGAGTATTCTCGACAGTGAAAAATCTTGTGATCAATGTCATCACTTTCACTGCAGTTTTCACATAAGTCATTTGGTACTATTTTCATTCTTAGTTTATTTTTATTGTTTAAAGCGTTATTTACAAGCAACCTATTTATTATTTTGATAGCCCTATTATTTATATTGAGACCACTATGCCATACTTTATTTCTAAATGCTAAATCTGTCTCTGTCCATGCACTTTTTTTAAGCTTCTTAACTTTATTTCTATAATCTTTATTCCATTTATCCCAAATTTTTGTACTGATTTCATTTATAGCCTCGTCTATTTCCAACTCATATACTACTTTGCTATCACTAAGAAACGCCTCCTTGGCCAACTCATCTATTTTCTTAATTTCTCCATGTTTAATATTTCTTGGTACCCATATAACTTCTACCTTCAGCCTATCGTTTGACTCTACTAAATTATAAATCTTTTCAACTATAATCTTTTGGTATTCATTTACCATTAGTTCAACGCAAGAGAGGTTTGAGTCTGTAATAATAACTAAGTCCTTAAATCCTGAGCTTATTCCTAATTCAATGGCCTTAAGAATACTAATTAGTTCACTGTTTAAAACCGATGTGTGATATTCTAAGCTATACTTCCTGTATATTCCATTTTTAAAAAGCATCACAGCACATCCCACCCCTAGGATGTTTTTAGCTCCATCGCATAGGATGATCTCCTTACCTTCCTTCACCTTCTTGTTAACTAAATTAATAAACCTATTCAAAGTCTCCTCTTCCTCTTTTATGAGAATATCCTTAAATCTACCTTCTTTCTTACATCTAATAATAAGATTTTTGGGGATTGCAACAGACTTTCCTGCACCAGTTTTGTCAATAATATCTTTAAACTTATTATATATTAATTTATAATTGGAAATCGCTGGGCTGTGCTTAATTTCTTCAAAGAATAACTTATTTTTAATTTTGATCTTTAGTAGTTCCTTCACTAAAAGTAATTCAGTTCTGTAGATGCTAGGTAATTCATTTGCCATTGTCATTGTCACTATATTTGCAGTATTCTGAGGAATACCCAGACATCTCTTTAACACTTTACATTTCAATGAATCAATTTTTTTATGAAAGTATAGCGGTGCATTTCCAAAACTTGTAATTTGGGCCTCAATTTTTGATCTATAGAAGGATTTGTATGCCAACAAACTTCTGTTAACATCAAGTCCCCTATTTAGTCCAGTGATAATTTTTAGTGGAGCTGAGTTTTTACTATCATTTGTCATTTTATTGCTTAGTGCATCCTTAACCGTTAAGATGTGATTCATTGAGACTCCAAGAAACTTAAACTGCCTAGTCCATGAGACCTGGTTACTGCATATAATTGGACACTTATAAAAGTTAGGATTCTTATTAAAGCTCATCGCATTACACTTATTCATATTAATTGGCAGATTCAGTTCATTGCAAATTTCCACAAACCTGTTTATTGCATTCTGTAGTGTGTCAAAGCTTTCAGACTGTTTTTTCCTATTTGAAATGATGACAAAATCGTCTGCATATTGATATACTTTTATATTATCATTACAAATTTTATGTAGAGTTGCAGTATATATGTTGAACAGCATTGGACTAAGTACGTCTCCTTGAGGAAGTCCATTACCAATATCCAAAGTACTATTTCCAAGTGCTAAGGTTCTATTGTTTAGGAAAAAAGTTATCCAGTTTATGTACTTCGGTGGTATTTTTAATTTGTTGAGTAAATTCTGTAATATTCCCACATCTACTCTTTCATACGCATTAGATATGTCAATGTTAAATAACATGACCTTATGTCCTTTGCCTCTTTTGTCTTTGATGTGATGGTCTATTGCATTTGAGCATGTTTGTGTGGATTTTCCTCTTGTATAAGCATGACTATTAGTTGGAATGTAATCTATAACTTCTTTCATTTTTGAAATATCATTTTTTATAAGGCTATTGATCAGTTTTACAAATACGTTTATTAAGGAAATAGGTATATAGCTGTCTAGTTCGAGTGGATCTTTTCCAGGTTTTAATATCGGTGCAATTTTGATTATGAAGAGATTTACATCTGGATAATTTCCATTAATAACTTTATTGACTGCTTTAATTATATTTTCTAAACTTTGTTCATTTACTACTTTTATCATATCGTATGTAATTTTGTCTACTCCAGGGGATGATTTCTTATGTTTGTTTAGAATTTCGGATAGCTGTTTCACTTCAAATTTAATAGTACTATTGTCTGTTGTTAGAAAGGGTATTTTGGTATCTTTATTTATAACTTTTTTCCCCAGCATTTGAAGATACTTTAGACTGTTCTCCTCGTTCCAACTCGATGGATTTGAATTTATAAGTCCCTTTTTAATACACCTATTGAAGTTCCAAAATTCATTAATCTTTCCTTTATTCATGAGTTCTGTCATCTTATTCTCCCACGCTCTCTCTTTTGCTTTTCTTACTTCCAATTTCCATTCTTCACTTGATTTTGCCCATATTCTATAGTTTTTGGGTGTACTGTTTTTATTAAAACGTTTTTTTAGTCTTGCTTTCTTCATCCAAAGTTTATTTAAATCCTCACTCCACCAATACACCGGTTCAAATTTGTTCTGTTTCTTATCTCTAGTATTTTCTTTGATAATTTTGTTTAATTCTTCAATAATTCCTGTTATGTTATCTGTCACATTAACCTCTTTTATTGTCCTAATAATATTCTTATAGCTAACTTTGTTTTCTTTTTTAATGCATTTGAAATTCCAACTTATTGTAATTATTTTGTGTCCACTTTTGCTAATGTTGTTAATATGTGTTTTCCACTCTGCCTTATCAGTTATATTGGTCATCGTCAGATCCGGAACAGATTTTCCTTGTATCATATTGATTCCACTTTTATATGTGAAATCACCATTATTTAATATATTTAAATCTAAGTCCTTACTAATTTTTGCAATCTTTCTCCCTCTGGCATTAACCACATGGTCTCCCCATTTTATATTTCTCGCATTAAAATCGCCTCCTATCACAAATGCTTCACCATTACTAAATAAGTTCAGAACCTTTATAAAATCATCTTCAAAGCACCTATTATTGTAGTTCGGTGGAATATATATAGAAGCAATGTTTATGTTTTTTTCCATGTTCAAAGTCTTAATAATAATAATTTCTATGTCTACATTACATCTTTTCACTACAAACTTCATGTTTTTATTAACAAAGATAGCCACACCCCCTCCTATATTATCCTCACGATTTTTGTAAACTCCATTAAAACCATTAATTAAATTTACCTTATTGTAGTTACTTGGTAGTAAGGTTTCTGATATCAGTGCTACATCTATATTATTTTCTCTAAGATATGTAGTTAAATTATCACTATTTTTCCTTAATCCCTGAATATTAATCTGTATAATTCTCATAATCAGTCGTTAAATAATGTTGTACAATTCCTCATTATCTATATATACATCATTAAATTTACTATCTACTTCTCTATTTGATTTATTCACATCATTACTTCCCATCAATACTGATTCTTTCTCATTACTATTTTTGTTTCCTTGTTCCATTTCAATTTTTTCCACCATGTTTTTTATCTGCATAAATAATCTTTCAATTTCATTCACCTTAATTTTTAGTGCACTCTTATACACTGTATCAAAAGGCCCTTCCTCTATCCTTTCTCCTCTTATAAGTTTATTGGGAACTATCTTTTGTCCCACTACCCTATTCCTATAGCTAACTTTGACTTTCGCAGAATTAATATCCATATATGGATTTCTGGTGTTTTCATTCTTTGATCTTATTAACATTGGAAATTCCTTCAGATTATTTAAATCAGCTTCTTCTAAATTTTCATACCTATTTCTACCCATCATCCTGTTTGCTTCCACCGGCGAAATGTTAAGTTTTGATGCGATTTCTAATTTTTCTCTTTCATTTAGCCATCTAACGCATTTTCTGTTTGTCGCATTATGCCCTTCCGAATTACAGAGTATACATTTCATTGTACATGATCCCCCATTACAATTTTCGTTAGAACAGTTAAGACATTTTTTCTCCGTACTCTTGCAGCTGCCCGCAAAATGACCTAGTCTCCCGCAATTATAACACTGTTTTGGCCTTTGTATAAAGTAGTCTACTTTAAGTCTCAGAAAATCTATTTTAATAAAGTCAGGTACTAGTTCACCTTCAAAGGTAATTTTAATAGTAGTAGTTGGTACCAGTTCTCCCCCATTCTCGTTATCTTTACGCATGATTCTATATGCATCTATTATTTTATGATCTTTGAGATCATTACCATACGTATTGCATGGAATTCCTTCCTCTACCAATTCCTTGATATCCATATCTAGTGGTATACCTTTAATTACTCCGTAACGGTATATAAAGTTGTTCGGAATCATAAGTCTATAGTTTACTAGCTCCTTTGAAAAGTCATTAATAAAGTTGTTTGCTTCTTCAGCTTTTTTGAAATACACATTCACCTTGTTATAGCCCACACTTTTGCAGTCTATAATCCCACTTATATCTAAATTTTTCTTCATTCTATATACATGTACCGGATCTAGTCTGACCCTCTTCTCATTTATATCCTTGGCTATCATCAAGACCTTATATATTTTTCTTGAGCTTTCCTTATACTTATTAACTATCTTACTCGGAAGACCTTCCATCTCATTGATTTGTCCAGGAGTTAACTCAAAGTTTACATCTACTTCAACACTATTAACACTACCACTTGTGCCCTCTTCTGTCGGGAGCTCTTTCATTGCTCCTTTTGTAGGGAACACCATTTTATCAACTTCCTCAGTTTTTTTCCTCTTAATACCTGTCCCACCTTTACCTAGGCTTCTTGCCTCTTTGTCTGGAGGATCAACCCCCATAACTACCTCCCTAACTCAAACCACGTTTTCAGACTAACCTATCAGAACTTGGAATTTATAATTCCCCAGTCTTCCCTATCACTCTACTTATGTGAAAACACCAAAGGAGAGTAACAAACTTACTATTATAATCAAAAACCGCTCCTCAGCACAAAAAATCACTTCACAAACTTGATTTTTCCAAAAAATTCAATATGGCTACCACCACTTTTCCAAATGCGCACTACTCTAATAATTCCAAGAACTATACAAGTAACTATCTCTATCACGGATCGACTGTATCAGACGGGATCTGGATAAGGAATGATTGATACCGTGTATGAACTAAAATCAAACTAAATGACAGCTGTCATGAACAAACGATGACTGAATTCGACCTCACCAAATTTTAGGTCAGGTCGATGTAAACACCTTAAGACTAAATTCACTTAGTCCGTGCTATAGGTCAGGTCAGATTTGATCCAAGCGCTGTAAACGCTACCATTCTCTCAGCCACAGAAAAAATAGATTGTAGGGACTGGTTAAGGATTTTTCCTTGCGGCTTTCATATTGCACGTTAATTACATATGTGGTCGGACTGGTTTAGGAGGCCTCGGTCGAACCATCTTACTAACGACCGCCAGCATGATTTCCGTTCTGAGCACTCCACTGGGGACTTACGGTTCTTTCTGAGAAATGGAACCGTTATCTCCACGGCTTTGCTGAATGTTTTGAAGCTTTTGACAGTCCGGCACCCAGTTCTAAAGCGGTTTCGATATCAAACTTGAATAAAACAAAAGGTATCAGTCGCATCGCCTTGTTTTTGTTTATTGTGAAATTTGGCTCTCTACATTTAGTTTTTGAAGACGATCTCGTGCAAAAGGCCACGGTAAAACTGGACTGGGTAAACTGGACTTGATGCCCCACACCCGGGAAATCCCGCCACCAGAGGGCGAAAAGGTGGTAGAAAGGTTGAAAAAATGAAGAAAAACAGACAAAATTATACAAAAAAATAAAAAAGAAGATAAAACAATTAAGAAAAAGAAAAAAAAGAAAGAAAAGAAGCCCCAAAAGCAAACGCACAACCACAAAAACACAAACATATTAGCCCGACATCTATCGGCGAGATTCATGCAACAGCTGTGTGGGGCATCAAGTCCAGTTTTACCAACTGGACTTGATGCCCCACACAGCTGTTACATGATATTTGCCGATAGATGTCGGGCTAATATGTTTGTGTTTTTGTGATTGTGCGTTTGCTTTTGGGGCTTCTTTTCTTTCTTTTTTTTCTTTTTCTTAATTGTTTTATTTTCTTTTTTATTTTTTTGTATAATTTTGTCTGGTTTTCTTCATTTTTTCAGCCCTTCTACCACCTTTTCGCCCTCTGGTGGTGGGATTTCCCGGGTGTGGGGCATCAAGTCCAGCTTACCCAAGGCCACCGTGTTTACCTCTCAAGAAACCAATTCTAGAGGATCAATTTTCGACCACTTTTTGAAGCAACTTGCGTCAATAGCGCAAGTTATGTTGGCTTCTAAAGCGTCGAACGTCGCGATCTTCACGATCCCCACAAGAAATAATCCCATGGAGCCCAATCGTACGATTCCGGTGGCCAATTGACGGGTCCGTTAAACGGCCCACAGACACGGAGATCTGGTTGCAGACTTGGTTGGAGACTTGCGATATTTGCGAGCAAACTAGATCTGAGACTTGCCCACAGACAGTGAATTCGGTCGCAGATATTGCATATCTGCAACCAAGTCTGCGACCAGATCTCCGTGTCTGTGGGCCGTTTTACTCGAGATAGTACGATATCCGAGTTTCGTCTTCAATAATTCGATGGTTGCGGGCGCTGTGCGACACATAGTGGTAACTTGTTGAAATCACATCTCTCTCTCTCTCTCTCTCTCTCTCTCTCTCTCTCTCTCTCTCTCTCTCTCTCATATCCGTACAACGCAAATTCGAGAATAAAAATGCTCTGTTAGGGCCGCCATTGGCAGTAACGCGGTCGTCTTGTTCACCTTTGAAGAAGTACGGCCCCATGAGCCCACCAGCATACAGGGATTTTTGTGGATGCAACGATTTTTCTATGAATTGACAGGGCTATTCCTCGCTCCAGATGCGGCCATTTTGCTTATTAGGTCTGTTCCCGTACCACGATTAATTACGGTTAATCGCGATTAATTTCAATGAAGCCGTTCCTGTACTCCGTTTTACTGAAAACTGAAAATTTCCCATCTTTCAGTAAATTTCAGTAGGGTCTGAGCTACTGTGCTGGTTTACACCGGTCGGACCAAAAGTGACCTGACCCTTTATACCAGCCTGACCTAAAATTTGTTTAGGTCGAATTTGGTCCTCGTTCGTATATGACAGCTGCCATTTAGTTTAATTTTCGTTCATGCACTATATTTATCGTTTGATTTGTCTCTCAAACATGTTTATTTCAATGATTTTGTGTCAAAGGGGGATGTAATGAGCTTATATTCAACATACACCCATTATTAATAGTAGCGCAAAAATCAATGTTTAGGTCGCGTGTGTTTACAGCGGTATATAGTCCACGACCTATTTTAGGTCAGGTCGCTTGAAATCGTGGACCGACCTAAATTTAGGTCGGTCCGCGAGTGTTTATACCACGTGGACTAAAGCATTTAGGTGGAATTTGGTGTTTAGTCCGCGGACTAAATGTGCGGTATAAACGCTACCACTGAAAAATACTGAAAAGTGTCAAACGAAGTAAATATTTTCAAATGTGCGCGGCAAGCAACATATTTTTTGCGTAATGTTGCTATGGAGGTCGAATATTTTTGTAGCGATAATTTATTACCGCTTAGGATGACTTTATAATCACTATTGTTCTCCCAAAAATCGAAAACTGACACTTTCGGTTGTCAATTTTCAGGAAATACAATAAGAGCGTTCCCGTACTTTTCATGAAATTCCCCACCACATGATTCAGGAAAATTCAGTAAAATTCAGTTACTGAAAGTACGGGAACAGAACTATTGACATAGCCATCGAGCCAGAAATGAGCCTCTTCGTTTAGAAAATTTTGTCCCGCAAAAGAGATTTCCGATTTATTGCCTACTCCGATTTATTGGAGTAGGGTTTTCTGATTTAGATCACGATGCTTCCTTTGCACCCAAGGAATAATTTTCGGTATGAAGTGATACGTCCACTTTCCTTTCTCAACTCAAATCTCAGTGCAACTGCCACTTGGAGAAAGAAACCATTCACACTTCTTGTTTGATTGCGTCTCTGCGGCTCCGATCTTCGTCGTGCCGAGCATGTACTCATTTTGTTGCATCCGCGAGGATACCGATGGGCATCATACCGGCTATAATACGATCAGCGTCTACATATATCGTACGAAAGCCGCTGAGCAGGGATACTGATGTCAGCCGCTGCTAAGATGATCTAACGGTTAGAGCATCCGTCCACACTGGGGATGCATAGAGGATCACCGAAACTACTACTTCAGCCAAAACTTTCCGCCTGACCGTCTTGGGCCCTCCAGTGTTTGCCAATATCCTGATAAGCAATGCTAGTGTTTTTGCTTGAATAGCCTATGTGCTCCTTAAAGCTTAACCTGTTATCAAAAACAACCCCAAGGTAGTTTAGTGATGTCTTTGATTAAATGACTAGAGCCAACTCGACCTTCTTCAGGTAGGTGGCTTTTAGTCATATTTTTAATAAGTAATAGCAAGATTCGTAGCAACCTCAGCTTGGTGCTTTTACTATTGCTACGATGATTGTACACTCCGCTGGTTATGGAAGTCTCAACACCTTGTCCTACATTATACTCTAGAGAGTTGGGCCTATTCAGAGCCTTGCGGAATATCCGTGCTGATGCCATAAGTTTTCGTTCCATAATCGTTTTCGAACGTAAGTTTCCTACCCTGGGAGTAACTCGGTATCACGTCCAGATGACGCTTGGGGATTCCATAGTGACAAGAAATTCTTTAATGAGCTCCCGCTTGGCCGAGTTGAAGGTGTCCTTCATGTCAAGTGTGACTCTTTTCTTTTTTTCCCCCAGCAAAGGCGCCAGCAGCAATTTCCATAAATTCCTTGATTGCATTGAAACCCGTATAGTTGTTTGGAAGGGGCTCTTTTTACTTCATTGATTGGTAGTAGGCGATTGCAAGGAGTAAAATTGTAAATAGTGGTTGAAATATCTTGGAACAAATAAAAAAGGGAAAAGCTTAATCCGTTCAATTACAAACTGATACGGAAAGTACAAACTCTCTTCTTTCTAGTCCCAATGTTTCCGTTTACTATTTATTATTCAATTAAACCATGAAATCATATTTAAAAAATCAGTCAGTCCTAATGCAGTCGTAAATTACAAAACAATTATTAAAACTTTATTTTCAAAAAAACTCATATTTATTTCTTATCCTGATAAAACATCCGATAATTTGTTTGCTACATTGGTTGGTGAGTGCCAAAAATAACATCTGCTTTCGTCACTTTTAAATCGCACACTTTTGAGTTGATGCCAAAAATGATTTGCTCTCTTTGTTGGTCGAAAAAATATACAATGACTTTTTTGCGCGAAAGGTCAATTACATTTGGCGTAGAAGAATCATACGATTAATTAATTGTAACAAAAAAATTAACAATAAAAATAAGTTCTTTTTTTGGATGTGTGGAATTCGAGTGCAAAAGATTTATAAATGAAAAGGAGCGCGAAAAGGAAAAAGAAAAGAAAATCTCAAAAGTGGCCCGTTACACTTTAGAGCAAAAAGTTTTGCTCTAAATTTACTCTAGCTTCTGCAGTATGTGCTGTAAAATTAAATTTTTGTTCTTCAAAAACATAAGATAACCATTTCCTGCTTTCTCATCTTAGGAGTCGTCGTGTCCGCAGCACATTATAAATTAGTGGAATATAGATATAACTAAAGACAATATATCATATATTTTTTCAATAAAACATTCCAACCTATATTTTACAGTTACCACGAACAATCACAAGGATATTGTTAAATCATTTCAAATGGGACAAAGAGAAACTTATGGAAAGGTATTTCGATGGCAATCAAGAGAAATTCTTTCGTGAGGCACATGTAGTGAATCCTTTCAATAAACCCAATACAATTAGCGTACCAAAGGTAAGGCGATTTTATTTTTATTATTTTGATTAATTTGTATTTTTTTATTTTTATTTTTTTATTTTTGAGCATATTAATTTTTATTCAATTTCAATCCAACAGGTTACAAGATCTACAACAGAGGAGATCTGTGAGATATGTTTTGCGCGGTATACGTCATCTGTAAGTTATTATTCAGATTACTATTAGATGTGCAAATATGATATCGGTCCTTTTTTGGGTAAATATATTATGTTAGTTTGTTTATACAATAAAATACAAATTTATTCAAAGTACGCTCCGTCCGAAGCTACAAGCTTTGTGCGAACTTCAGGCAATTTATGGATTTCCTCTATGTAGAAATTTGTTTTTTGTTTTTGATACGCACAAATTATTCAGCTAAATGTTTATATTTTCGAAAGAGAGAGTTTCATGGGGAGCTATTTGCATCGATCAGAACAAACGCTTATTTGAAGGTGCAATTCTGTTGAATACGGTTAAATTTCAATCGAGTAAAAGAAATACGATACGATACGTTTTCCGATACCATTATTGTTTCATTTTTTCAAGTTGTATTTCTTGCTTTCGATTCTTCCAATTCTACTGAGCTTTTACAATCAATTCGGTTTAAAACTATTTAACTCCTAGCTGTAATCTTTCATTTCTAAATTACCTATATACTAATTAATTACAATATGTGGACCCAAAAGCTGCAATTAGAAAAATTTAATTTAAAGGAGGACTTGTAAGCTGATTCACATTCCACTATAACCTTACATATCAAATAAAAAATAAATAGCTAGATTTTTATTGTATTGGGTATACAAGTAAGTTTTAAAGGATTTTTTTCTCGATTTTGAAACTTTATTGTGCAAAATTGGTACAATGTATTTTATTCAACATATTCTCATCGCTAGCTATGATTTTTTCCGCATTTTTCATGGATTCCGAGCCAATAAAACCGTTTGTCTTTGGTGGCGAAGAATTAAGCCAATTTTTGATACCTTCAACTGAAGTGAAGCGTACTCCCCTAAGGGCGTTCTGCACCGAGCGGAACAAATGGTAGTCTGATGATGCAATGTCTGGGCTATAAGGCGGGTGGGCTAGGACTTCCCAGTCGGTACCATCGAGATAGGTTGTCACCACTTGTGCGACATGCGGCCGACCCATGTCATGGTGGAAGATCAATGACCCCTGTCTGTTTGCATATTCCGGCCGTTTTTCTGCAATTGCTCGCTTCAATCGCATCAGTTGTTATCTGCACAGAGCTCCGTCGATCGTCTTAACACTTTTCAGAAGCTCGTAGTACACGATTCGATACCAAATGCAGAGCATTTACACACCAAATGCAGAGTATTATGTTCCTGTCGTGGACATTTAGCTTTGGCGTCGATGGTTCGGGTTCGCTGTGCTTAACATATTCGCCTTCTTGCGCTTTGGACCGTCGCACTGACACCACTTTTCATCGCCGAAGGAGCATTTCGCAAGCAGTGGCACGCCGTTCGACATCTCTTGGTTTGAGTTCGTGAGGCACCCAGTTTCCGACCTTCTGGACCATACCAATTGCTTTCAATTGCAGTAAAATGGCCAGCTGAGTAACGCCTATCATCGTCGCAAGTTCTTCTTGGGCATGGCACGGGTCTTCGTCCAAAATTGCCTCCAATTCGGCGTCTACAAATTTCGATGGCCTTCCTGCGCGCTCCTTGTCATTGGTGTCAAAATCACCACTTTTGAAAAGTCGGAACCAGTACCCACAAGTTGAAATTTATGAAATATGCTCTACGTAAGCCTTACACAGCAGCCAATGACTTTCTGCTGCACTTTTCTTCAAATCCAAGTAAAATACCAATCCTTCCCGCGAATGGAGTTTTGTAGGCCCAAAAGCTGACATAGTCGTCGCACGAAAAAAATATATTGTTTACACTTTGCTGAACACATACTGTAAAATCTAGTTAAATGATGATGGTTTAACATGAAGTTAACTGCAACAGGGTCCGGTATGCTTAAACACTACTGGTGCCCTCTGTTGACAATCCTTTAAAGCTACATACACAATAAATAAATTTGAAACAGTGTCTGAATTCAGTGAACTATTAACAGTCAGATTTTGATGTATTTTTCATTAGTACTAGAGATGGACAAAAGCGATCATAGCTCACCACTCATAGCTCTTTTTTTATAGTTCAGCGCCTGAAAAAAGCACAGCACAGTCTACGAGCGAAAGCTTTCGTTCGACTAGACTTAATTCCTATAGCAAAAAAACTTATATTTATTGGATCCAAATAATACAATAAAATTCTATTCATAATATAAATAATACAATTCTAAATTCAAAAAAATGCAATTCAAAAAATACAATTCTATTCATATAACTTACACTTAAAATAATTGGCTTGGACTTAAAATACAGGATTCTAATTTCAAAATCATAGAAATATAATTCAAAAATGCATTAAGAACTACGACTGTAATTTTCCTATTGCTATAAATAATGGCAATAATAGCATGTCCAAATCTAAGTATATTCTAAAAAAATTATTTTAACAAGTATGTTCTTAAAATAATATTCCTGAATTTAATAAGTAGAAAACGAGGGGTTTCGTTTAAAAATACTGAATGTTGAACATGCCTCTAGATTAACTTAAAACTCTTTAAATGTCTAACTTAGCTATATGTACTGAAAGTAATGAGTCCTATGGATTCATAGTCGTGGAAGATTGGAAACTTTGACTACCAAAAATTGTGCAATGGAAAATTTGATGATTCGTGACAATGTAGACATTAAGGATCGTCAATAATCTTAATGTTAAAAATTCTGCGTCTATTGGTGCATTTGTTGACAAAAAGTATATTGATTTATTTAACTATGGTGCGTTTGAACTTTACATTTTTGAAGTACACCTTATCCCTGAAGCTCAAAAACGCTTTGAACCATGTCTACTGTTTAAGATTATATATCTTCCTTCTGTACCGATTTTCCCCACGCCTCTTTCATTAGAAAGAGTATTTCTGTGATGGCCTCATCAGACTCATAGAAAGAAACTTCCATTCTTAGTACAATTATCAACTAGGACCATAACTTTTATATTTCTATGTTCCGGAATCCAAACTATTTCAACTATCGCCTGAGGACTCGAGTGGCAGACACTATAGATCTTGGCAGACACTATAGACCTTATAGATCTTAGCTTATTTGGATTATTTGAGACTTCTGCATATGCCAAATTTGAATTTGCCAATAACAGGATATAATTCTTTATGTTATATATACCAGACATAACAGCGAGATAGAAATCAGTCAGTTCTGCATTAATAATAGATGGGTATTGGCTAAATATATCGGCTTCTGAGTTTATTAATTCTCTGTGCGTACACCTAACTCCTAGACAGGACTAAGCACCACAGTAATAACTATATGGCCCTCTTGACCAAGTGAATTTTTGATAAAGTTCTCAAATTCTTCTCAAAGCCTTTTCTCCTCCAACATTTCCACTTTACGAAAGATGTCTTTGATTTTGGAACCAACATTAATTTTTTTGGACATGTATTTCAGGAACTTCCTGGATTGTGTCAAAAATACTTTAAAATTTCCTGTATATGGTTTGCATATCTAGAGTTACTAAGAGTATTAATTAGGTCATGAAAAAGCTGAATGTCAATAATTTTTGCTCTAATGATCTCTCTTGAAAGTACACCATAAAAAAACTGCTTATAAACGGCTTGTTGGCATAATTTCTAACCAGTCTTGAAGCAGCTTATGCCATGAAACTGCGATTTCTAACCAGTGACACTTGTAGGAAGTGTCAGGAGCCGAGAGTCTCAGAGACATTCAGCATCTCCTGTGTCATTGTCCGCTCTGGAAAAAGCCAGACGACGCTGCTTCGGTGAATCCTGGCTGGTGAACCTAACGCACATGGCAGAGTAGAGGCTAAAGGACATACTTCAATTCGCAAAAAAGAGTAAGGCCTTCGATGGCCACTTTAACCGAACCTTATTTAAACCTTATATAATATCGTTACGGCCCAATAGTTCTATGCGTGATCTTGCAGTTGAGACGGTATGGGCTCGTTGCTGAGTGCACATAAACAAAATAATATACCTTGGTAAGAACTTCCAGGTCAAGATGCCCACAGGATCAGACTGTAGCATCTGGATTTTACACAGAGGGACACAGGAGTTGCCGCGGGCGTTTATTCAACGGATCTAAAGCTTCACATGTAGTATATACTGTCGGACCATGCTACTGTCTTTCAGGGAGTACATCAGCGGCACATGTACCAAACCAACGACGAATTGCGTCGACAGCAGGGTAGTCATTTCCCCTCTTGCGTTTTACAGAGGCTCTTCGAGAGCTTTTACCGCGTGCAGTTAACGAAAAGGCAAAGCATACTCCTATCCGGATTATGTTGGTGCCAGGGCATAGTGGTGTCATAGGCAATGAAAAAGCTGAAGAATCGTCGACGAAAGCTCAGAAGCTAAGATTAGCTTAGCCCATGTATTAGCGTACCACTGTCAATTACGAACACCACAAGCAAACTAGATTTGGCCATATGGGCTGAATTAATGTCCGAATGGGAAAACAAAACGGACTGTAGGACAGCCAGGACATTATGGCCATCATCCGATTTAAGTAAAAGCATTAATCTGCTCAAATTCAGCAGAAAAGGCTTCAGAGCGACGGTTGGCTTGCTCACAGGGCACTGCTTTACTGCATCTCACGAGAATAGAATAGTACTGACATCCAGCAATTTATGCAGGATGTGTGAGATAGGAGAGGACACCATCGAGACATACTGTCAAGAGCTAGCAGAAGTGGCTAGTATCGTTACGTTGAGTCAGTTGATTCAGTTTAACGGAGGGTTCACTTGGCAGCTCTAATAAGCCAGCGGAGGGTGGCAAATGAACAAACATTGTGGGGCTAATGCAAGCCGCGTTGGCAGCATCCTTTTTCTAAAACCTAACCTACATTTCTATTGAAGTTCCGGAATTCTTTTATACTTCCTTTCAAGGTAATCTCAATCATTTTCCCCATCCAGCTGTTTATTTTTGCTCCCTTAACCTTAATTTCCCAGACTTTTTTGGTATTTAAGAAATCTACAATTTTCCATGAACCTTTGAACAACCTGAGAAATGTCTGTTTTTTGTATTCCATAGCCAATGCTTAGAACAAACGTTATATACTAACAATGAAAGCTGACTGGCAAACCTGTGAAATAGAAGTACTGTTAGATGTAAAAAAATAATTAGCAGGATTGATGACATCTATTAAAAAAGGCGGAACCATATTTGCACATCCAATATAAAAATATTATTCGACTATTTTTTAATGATCTTAAAAAAGAGGCTTCGAGGAAAGGCCAGCTTTGGTTTTTCCATAATTTTTTTTGCTGATTCTTAAACACATAAATATCCAAGAAGACTTTTTTTAAAAAAATTTAAAGTGGGTAACTCTTTAAATTTGTTAAATAAGTATCTAGCGTCTTGGCATGTAACAACCTTTTTCCTCAAAGCTACGCTTTAGCAGAGATTTATTTTCTCATTCATGTGTTGCCTGGTTTAATATAAAAATTAATTGTTTTTTTTTTTTGTAGATGATGACCGGCTTAGAGTGCGGCCATAGGTTTTGTAAGCAATGCTGGGGAGAGTATTTGACAACAAAAATTATGGAAGAAGGTGTAGGCCAATCGATATCCTGTGCAGCGCATGGATGTGATATTTTAGTAGACGATGTAACAGTCACGAAACTTGTGCCTGATGGTAAAGTCCGAGTAAAATATCAACACTTAATTACAAACAGTTTTGTCGAGGTAAGTTCGCTTTAAATTTGATTTTATCGAAAAGTGTCGAAGCATCTTATTAATTGAATTATTTTTGAAAGAGTCTTCCTAAAACTATCTTTCTTTGCACAGTGCAATAGATTATTACGTTGGTGTCCATCGGCCGATTGTACCTATGCGATAAAGGTATCATACGTAGACGCCCGTCCAGTAGTATGTAAATGTGGACATACATTTTGTTTTGACTGCGGCGAAAATTGGCATGACCCGGTACAGTGCAGGCTACTGAAAAAGTGGTTGAAGAAATGCGACGACGACTCGGAAACGTCGAATTGGATCGCGGCCAACACAAAAGAATGTCCCAAGTGTAATGTGACAATAGAAAAAGATGGCGGCTGTAATCATATGGTGTGTAAAAATCAAAACTGCAAACATGACTTCTGTTGGGTGTGCCTAGGTTCGTGGGAACCACACGGGTCGTCGTGGTACAATTGCAACAGATATGATGAAGATGAGGCTAGAGCAGCCAGAGATGCTCAAGAGAAGCTGCGGTCCTCGCTGTCGAGGTATGTGTATTCTTCACTTGTCTAGCAAAGACAGTCTTTATTTTCACATATTGTTCAGGTACTTGCACTACTACAATCGATACATGAACCACATGCAATCCCTGAAATTCGAAAATAAACTGTACGCTTCTGTTAAGCATAAGATGGAGGAGATGCAGCAGCATAACATGTCTTGGATTGAAGTAAGTTCATAGTTATCGCCTTGGCTCTAATGAATTGAAAA
Organism: Nemotelus nigrinus; assembly: GCA_947369275.1. Lineage (NCBI taxonomy): Eukaryota > Metazoa > Arthropoda > Insecta > Diptera > Stratiomyidae > Nemotelus > Nemotelus nigrinus. Next base: position 151,935,103 of record OX376373.1, read on the forward strand.
CTAATTCGTATTTCGGTTACAGGTTCAATTTCTTAAGAAGGCTGTGGATATACTTTGCCAATGTCGACAAACACTGATGTGCACGTACGTGTTTGCATACTACCTCAAGAAAAATAATCAATCGATGATCTTTGAGGATAACCAAAAAGACTTGGAAACAGCTACGGAAAAACTATCCGAATACCTAGAACGTGATATAACATCTGAAAATTTGGCAGACATTAAACAAAAAGTCCAGGACAAATATAGGTAATTTTTCTTTTCTCTTTTCTTCATCTTATCTCTGGCACAAAAACATCATTCTTTCTAAATTTTCTTTCGTCTATTTTATATGTCTGACTTAAAAAAAAATCTCTCAATTTTCATCTTCCCAGATATTGCGAAAAGCGACGCAAAGCGTTACTCGATCATGTTCACGAAGGCTACGAAAAGGACTGGTGGGACTATACAGAATGATAATTATTTAAAAAATCCAACACAATAAATAAAACCAACAAAACCCAAGCACCGGAACAATTTCGAAACAAAATTCGAAACAAAAGAAAGAAAGGAAGAAAGAGATACGATTGTGAATGAAACGATAAAGAGAGTAAAAAAATGTTTATTATAATATAATTATTATATTTGAAATTGCATGAGAGCAACAAAAACAATTATTTAAATAACAAAAACAACAAACAGAAAAGTAAACAATTTTTTTCTTTGTTAGATATATAATTAAATAAAAACAAATTGATAACATAAAAAACAAGAAAAAAAAATTGACGAAAAAAAATTAATGCTGAGAGACAGAGAGTTATATTGATAATAATTGATTATATATGATAAGAAAAAACAAAACAACTGAAATTTCAATAAAAAATTTAAATATTTAGTGAAAAAATTTGAAAGTTTGAAAAAAAAATCTCTGATATCATCAATCGTGAACTACCAACATAAGAAAAAGCCAGAAAATTTTAAAAATACGAAATCCATTGCGATAGCTTCAGAACGCCGTATGTATTTTGAAAAAAAAAATATTGCATTGGATCTCGCGAATGATAAATTTTTTTTTGGAACTCTGATGTAGTTTTAAATTTGGTTCGACTTCTCTATTTCACGTCTCATTTGATTTTAAGCATAATAACTATGATGATTTTTTTCTGTCGCGATGTTATGTTAGATGAACGTACATACATACATATATGCTAGTAAATATATCGAAATGTTGATAATTTAAATTCGATATAATAATAGTAATAATAATTTGCCCTGATACTTGATTATAATTGATAATATTTAGTCTTGTTTTTATTTTATTGTGAAATTCGATTTAATTTTCACATATGATGAAAGTGACATGATGATGGTGAAGACTATATGGAGCGTTTTCGATGGCAATGATTAAAATGCAAAGAAAATTATGAAAATACTGGGGTTTTTTTTTAAAGTTATATGAACGAGATCAATATGATAACGAGGAATGATTTTTTTATGTAGGTGTTGCAGATAGTATTGCAGTACAGAAATCTAAATTTTTATGGTTTGGAATTCAATCCGAATGAAATATTACTGAAAATAGTGGATACTCAGGTATCTGTACAAAAAAGCAAAAATCTAGTTGTGAAGAGTTTCGCTGGAATGTTTACTATTAGTCTTCGCGTTTACATTACTGAGGCGTATATACTAGAACAGGTATTTTTTCGGAACAGGTAGTATCACGAAATTCCAAAACACTAGGTACGAGTATTTTTGTGAACTATACATGTAATCAAGAATTTACCCAATAAATTTCCTTCATTTGTTTCATTTCAATCAAACAGCGACATAATAGTATCCTTATATTAATACGTACTCCTATTTCATACTAGCTAGTACTTTCATACTCACGAGTATTTCGTGACAAGTATTTTCGTACTAGCTAGTATTTTCGTGCTGGGATATCATACCTTTCATTACACCACTGAAAATCGTATGTATTGTAAGTACATATATATGTATGTACTAGGAATACTTAGTATGTGAAAATCCTAGTACAACCCAACTCTAATTATTACTACCTTATGTTCTAATTTTAAATGAAAAACTCTCTTACTGCCTCGACGCCTCCATCCTGGTAGGATGTCAATTCGGTGATTTCGATAGGACCAGCAGGCTTCAAATCACCGAGTGAATTAAATGCGGCTTTTAAAAGGACTCTATCACATAATCGGATCGCGGACTTATTGAAGTGAAAAATCTCAAAAGGCTTATTTTCGTCCTGTCCGAAACAGAGGCAAAAAAGTGTAGTATATTTCTTTGTTTGACTAATGATGCCACTATGTAGGCTGATGTTTCATACGAGGGTTGGTCCAAAAATAATGATAATATAAACCAAAAATATTTATTTTTCAACATAGTCTCCTAACAAGTTAATATATTTAGTACATCTTTTTCAACCCAGTAAGCCCTTAGAAACATTTTTTTGTCTTTACTCTCCCAAAACGCCCCAACAGCGGCAATCAATTCGCTATCATCACATTTCTTGCCCCGAGAAAAGAGGTAGAAGTCACTGGGAGCTAGATCTGGCGTATAGGGTGGATCTTCAACCAGCTCGAATCTTGTTTCTTGAATTGCAGCCATCGCAACTGCAGCATTGTGAATCGGTGCGTTGTCTTGATGAAAAAGAACTCCGCCTCGCAGTTTGCCGCGTCTTTTTTCCTGAATACCCTCCCGTAATCTTCTTATTTGTCATGCGTAGTTGACTTCCTTTCGCTTCCTTTTCCAAATATTTCACCATAATAATTCCTTCAGCGTCCCAAAAAACTTATGCATAACCTTCCCTGACGAACCCGACACCTTAAATTTCTTCAGCATCGGTACAGAGGATCGCTTCTAGGTCATCGATTGCTGTTTGGTTTCTGGATTAAAATGGTGAATCCAGGTCTCGTCCATGGTTACGAAACATGACAAAAACTTATCCAGATCTGCTTGTAACTTTTTGAGATTCATCCTCGAAATGTGCTCGTTGGTTAACATTCTCGGCACCCAACGCGCAGAGACCTTCTTCATATATAATTCGTTGGAAACGATTCTTTGAACACTGGCATATGTTTGAGCTTTGCCTTTAGTGGCTTGGGGGTCGAAATTCTAACCATTTTGGAAATTTTTAAATACAGTATTTGTTTGTAGTTAAGCTCATCTACTTAGTTACCTTGGGTCGAATGTACCTCCCTGGAATCGTAGCCTATTTATATGCTTTTTTGTGCTGACTTAGTGGGTGTATGAGCTATGGTAAAAAATTGTTTTTTTTTTAATTTTATGCTAACTGGAAACAGTCGATTATCAATGTCCGAATCGGGTGATCTAGTGTGAATGCATCCAGTAGATAAAGTGCTCTCGATCTTGATTGGATCGTGTCTTGACTGTAAGTGTGAATCGAGCTTCAACTAAGCCAAAAATGGATTACATTGACCCTGATGAGTTAAGTAGAGCTGGGTTATACATTATGTATGGCCTTTTTGGAATGCATACAATCTATTTACCGAAACATGTTTTTTTTTTGAGCTATTTCATTTTTTTTATAATGTTGGCACGGATCAGAGGATGCGCTGGATGCAACCATTCTTACAATTCTTATTAATAGCTCTTTTATTGAATGAGACGGATTCATTGGAGCCGTGATTGGTTCGGCGAAAAGGAACGGATAAAAGACTCACGTGCCGAAATCTGTGGCGATTTGTACTCAAGCCAAATTGACTTAAGATAAATTGAGAAGAGATACTTCCGGCGAAAAACTTAGCAGCAAAGAAGATATTGAGATTATAGTGTCTAGTTTCAAGTGTGCTCATAGCCAAAAGTTTGAGCCGATTATTATAAGGAGCCAATCGAAGTGTATCAGACCACGAAAGTTCACGTAGGCAATAACGCAAGAATTTTCTTTCCATTTATTCAATGCGATAAATATGCACTTGCTGACAAGGCACCCAAATCAAACTTGCATATTCAAGGACTGGTCCGCCTAAAGCTCAATATAGAGTTTTTTTAACAAATAATTATTAAACTCATTTGATGCCCGAAGCCTAATATAGAGCTGGCTTTTACGATGATGATATTTATATGATCTTCAAATGTGAATGAGCTATTCAGAAGTACTCTTAAGGGGGGCAGTACCGGTTAGAATGCTAAATTTATAAATTTTATAAATTTTAAAATTTGCATGGGTAAAATACACGTTTTGACTTTTGAGGATTATAAAATATTAAAAATTATTTTATAATTTTTTTCATTTTTCTACTTATTTATAGGAAGCTTGAGTAGCCTAGTGGGTAGAGCACTGGCTTCTTGCGTGTGGGGTCCCTGGTTCGAATCCAGGTTCGGACGAGGGTCCGCGCACCAAGCTTTGAGTTCACCTAGCTCTGATTAGGTACCTGATTTAAATCAGGGGTAAAGTGAGTCGTGGAACTAATCACTGCACACTCGTATTCAAAATGATTAAATAAATTGTAATGAAGCTCTCTACCAGCTTCAACCCCTAGACCCGTACGAGGGTTGTCGTGGGATTGCTTTGCTTTACTTATTTATAGGGGGCGCCAAAGTTGACGTCTCGAAAAATGCCTCGTCATACTGCGGACAGATAATCTCAGGAATAAAGGATCTGAAACGAAAAAACCAAACCGCATTTTAAAGAGGAAAGTTTCTTATCTACCACAATATTTTCAAAAAAATCATCAAAAAAAAATGGCGGTTGTTTGAAATTATTTTTCGAAAAATCGTTTTTTTTTTCACTTTTTTTCGCTTGCCAAATTTGTTTGGGTTAACTGACTTATGCGCCCTTCATCTTTTTTTTCGCAGTAATTAAAAGCAGCGGTCTGCTGTAAACTGCCGTAACTTCTTTATTTTTAAGAATATCTTAATAACATTTTGAGACGTGATTTCTGAAGGTATAATAAATTGAAAAATGCAAAAAACAAAAAATCGAAATTTTCAAAATTATAACCGGTACTATAAATTATAACCGGTACTTCAATAATCAAGTAAATGATATCGATGGATATAAGTCGGAGATGTTAAAATTTATCACAACTAGCGTAAATGAAAATTAATGATTTCCAACTGTAAGTGGTCACATAAGTCAAGTATGCACTGTGAGCTGGTGTCTGATGAGAATCAGTGCATACTTTCGAAACCACTTTGTCAAATAAAATTTTCAATATAAATAAAAAAAAAATGTTCAATTTTAATCATCCCGCAAAAACAATTCCAATTTGGTTTTGCTTTCGGAGGCTTATTTCGCAAAACGATCGAGTTTCCCGTATCAATTATTCTCTGCTTTGATAAGCTTAGAGACGATATACGTTGTCTATGCTGATTTATAGACAAGAACGGAACCATGATCACAATTCAATAACCTTTACGAGTACCTTTTCTGGACGTGCTAAGGCTGCATTCTTTAAAGAGCACTCAAATTTTAAAGAAGTTACTTTACGCGTGACTGATATAACCGAACATTTGTCAATGTTGATTAGTAGGTGGGTCGTGTTACACCAGTTTGAGAGATTATTTAGATCAGCTTGTAGATCAAGATAGTCGTGTAAATTGGAAGATTTTGGCATCTTGGCATTTTGGCATAAACCGTTAATATACAAAACAGATGGAAGCGGATCTAGGTGGGAAATATATAAAAAGGCGGTGATTTCCGATGATAGCTGATCACCGGAAATCGAAATAATCTACGAGGCTTCAGCCCCCAAATTTTATCCGTCCATAGTAATAATAATAATCATGTCCATAGTAATAGCGATAAAAATGATATGCTTACTCCACGTTCCTGTAATGCTCTAGAGATTCTATTTTATAAATAATATAATAGGCACATCGTTAATAAGCTTGTTTTTGGATGTTGTCTAATGCGGCCAATGAAGTTCGTCTAACCCCAACAACGATTTACTGTGCCCCATGGAAATATATCAGATTAGTCATTGTTTACTGATTTAAATATACTTTTACAATTGCGACCTTTGCCTTCTTGCGCCGGTCGATAACAGAATTAACAAAATACGCGTGGTATTAAAAAAAAATTTAAAAGTATTTTCATCATCAAAATTGTAGATTGGATTAAGAACAAGAGAGAAGAAATCCTTAGAGAATAGAAGAAACCATGGCAATAATTTAATGGGTATTTTATGAGATGACGAGGAATATTACTAGAATGGAACGACCAGTTAAGAAGATAAGAATCCATTTTTGCACTTTGGATCAATATCGAATGCAGAAGATTTGGCTAGAGGAGCAAGATCGTAGACATTTTCGATATACTGTGGCATATCCAGAGCAGTAGACTCGAGAGTTCTGTGAGGGCTTTGGTTCCAACGTTTCGTTAGGAACGTCGTTTAGTCGCCGGTAAAGCGGCTAGCTCGGATGAGGTGGATGACGGATAAAACGGTGTGGTTTCAAATTTTTCGGCAGGGCAGAAGTAATAGCAATCGATTCATAGGCTGGCGTACCGCTAGCCTTTGATCTTTAGGAACAGAATGGACTTGAGCTAGTTCCCACGCAGAGGGAATTATTCCCGCTGTATAGTATAAGCAAAATAATCAACGGAGATGTCTAGTCAAGTGTGAGACGCTTCGCCTTAAGACCAGAGGGGATATATCATCAGGCTGAGTATTTTGTACAAGATTTGCATGAGTTTTGAACACCTATAGTTCGAAAATGTAACGACCCTTGGGAATGATTGCCCGTAGATAACGAGCGAGGAACCTACGAGGAGGTCGGAAGAATATGATATCGGACGAGGAGTCCACGAGGAGGGTGAAATGTAAGAATAAGCAGCAAAGATAACAGGAAAAACATTAGCCTTTTCCAAAGATGTAGTGTATACTTACTATTCATTGTGTATGAGAGGGAGTACTGAAGAAAAGGTTAAGTTGATCTTGACTAGTTAATGAGACCCGAAAACCAATTCTAGCTCTTGAATTAGAAAATGTCTTTTATTTCGTGGTTTGATCAAACTGGAACTTGGTCCGTTTAATTATTGCTGACGAGCGATTTCGTTGATCATTTTGAGCTCTGACGCCACGCATAATTTAATTTATACGATTGATAAGCTGCTTTTTTGTTTCTAATCGTTATCTGGTAATAATTATTATACCAAGAGATCTACTTAGGTTCGATTGACTTCCAGCTATGCGAGATAAAGGCGCGCATCCCCATCCATAAAGTTTGGCTCATAGCTTCAGCATATGAATCGACGTTTCTTGTTGAAAAAATATCAGACCCAGTCGCACTCTCACGAACGTTTTGAGAAAAATACAACCAGCTTGATCATAATGCCACAAGAATTTTGTTGGGTATTAGACAGGAGATGGAATTCGGGTCAAAACTAAACAATGGTCTGAAGTGCTCAAACAGACGGGGAATATTTCTCGGAATATAATATGAGAAAGAGATATAATCCTCACGTAAATAGAGATCCCTCCTGAGAAGAGAAGAAAGGGGAATGTGCAACTGATTAATTTCAGCGTCGGCAAATTTTAATCTTAGCAATTAGTAGCGTAATTATATGCTAATTTATGTTGCCCTAAAGCTTAATAAACTGGCAAGCAAGAACTAATCAGTTAAATTGGAATTAAATTTACTAATTATATTTACTAACTATAATTGTGAAACCTGTTGGCTAATTCGGCATATTGAGCAGATGCCCAAATTTCAATAGTCAAAATCCTGAACAAAAGTTCAGAGCGGAAAAAATTGTGGTTCTACGAATTTCCTTTATTCTTTCTATAGTAAGAAATAATCCAGAGCTACAATCGTTAATGAAGTACTAACGCTTATGTTAAACATTATAAATCAATAAACGATCAAACTACTCTAATAATTTAAGAAATAAATGCCATTTGTCTTGATTTCAATGCCACTGAGTGCTGTGAGTCGACTTTTTAAGCTTCGTTCACATTGATTTTGATTGGGTGGCAAATTTTTATTTTGAATCGATCTATGCATCTTAATATATGGGCGATGATCAAGGCGCTCAGGGGTTTTCTCAGGCATTTTTCTTGGGGGGTGTGTTCAGAATTTTAGGAGGGGTGTCCCTTTGGAACAAAAGACACAAATGTCCCCTTGTGTAGGAAAATTTTCCGTGTTAGGGGGGTGTATGCACTTTCCAGGGGGGGTATTAGGGGGGTGTTAGGGAGGTGTAGGAAAATCTCTGAAGGCGCTTCTTCACAAAATCCACAATGGCTACTGTCAGGCTGCATGAGTTTTAATGAAGGCATCACTTGATTTGAAAGGCTTTCAATGTCGATCTAACGTGCAGCAGCTCTTGCTCGCAGTCGAAAAATCAAGCGAATTTTTCTCAGAACCTTATTAAGTTTACTTAATCTTGCACTACAAATCCTAAATCGCTAATTAATTCGAAAAATAATGAGTTCACTGCATAAAGTTCATACAAAAAATAATTTACTTCATATATCCTCGTTTATTTCCATCTTATTAAACATTTCACACTTCAAATTAATTCATACACTTCATTTCGCATCAATAAACTCATTACGAACCATTGTTGTCCACCCAGTCAGCCCACGAAGTAGTACAGAGTGCCATTCATTTGAATGGGACTCGCTAGGGTGAAAAAGTTCAACTGTAAGTCAAGTACTGTTGGCTGGTTGCTTACACCACACAGTCGATCGGTTGGTTGAAATTTGTGCGGCTTCCAGTAAGTATGAATGACGATTCTCCGAAGGATTAGACAGCAAGCTTTCGTTAACTGACAATAGTTACCACTGCTACCATTCTTGTGGTGAAAGTTCACAATTCGGAGCAACAGATAGTGGTCATGCGCACGAAATGCACCCAATATTTATAGGAAACGAGTGCATTGTGTTGCTGGTGACATTTCCATTATAAAATTATATGTTTCAATTGGAGGCTAAGTGGGACAATTATAGAATTTGTAATGGTATGGAATCAGTATGCGTTGTCCTGCCATGTGGAATGCATATTTCCAGCTTTGGCAAAGCATTTGTAGGAAATGTATGGGAATCGGCTGGGCTTTGTATGAAACAGGCATTTGAACCTGTTGATATTTTTTCACTTTTTAAAAATTCTTGGGTTGGGAAGTCTTTAAAGTAGCTATTCTGTCTCCTCTCTTTGTATTTATTCCCACACCCCCATCTATTTCTAGAAGACGAGAATCTTCTGCTTTTGTTATTCGACTGATTAAGTGTACTTCAGATGAATACCGTCATTTGATGATTTTAATTTCCTATTTTCCTCTACTAGAGCCCATTTGAATAGTCTCTTTAGTTGCGCTGTTCAAGAACAAGCCAACGGTCTCTTTCAATGCCAGAGCCATACCAGACTTTGAATGAAAGCTCCTTGGGTCGTCGAGTAATGTACTCACTATCAAGTATTACTCATTGTGCTCTATTATATCAGAAAATGACTTCTACTTCCTACGCCTTCATCCTCTCGTCGTTTCCGTCACTCTCTGCAGCCCACCTCGGCACTACTTAGGCAGATACACGTGATGCAGGAGTTGTGTGTCAGTCAATCAGTCATTTGGAACTTTCTTTCCCCTTTCTTCCGTTACAGGAAAAGCTCCAGGATATTTCTTGCTCCTTTATGGTGGAAAACAGGATATCTTTCATTCTGTGCTTTAACGCGCCAACCGTTCATCCTGTCCTTGTCTGCTGCTTGCTCTGCTTTCACACAGTTTCAAGGATTAAAATAGAAAATGGCGCCGGTTCGAGCTACAGTAGTAATTGCATCTTGTTACAATAAAATTTTATAAAATTAACCAGTCCGAACGAGTATTGTTTCCGTGTGCTCGGGGTTGGTTGACTTCCGGAGACTTTCGTTGAGTGAAAATTTCGAATAAGGAGTGCTGTTGCTGGCTGCTTGCTCGGCTAAGCTGGCTGGCTCGCTTGCATTTTGATTTCGACAGTCGAATGGAGGAATTTTCGCAGACGAAACTCCGAAACGACAAACGCGAAAGAATTTTACATTTGATGGTGTGTGACAAGAGTGTGCGTTTCGTGATGAGTGAGAATGAAAATTTCGATTTCTTGCATTTACAGCTGAAGTGATTTTACGACTTTTCGTGTTACTAGAAATTCAGTGGAACCACCAGCCACCAGCCGACGAAGCATTGATCTGAGCGGATCCTCGACGAGTTCATGCATACTTCGTCCATTCACGAGTGTTCCGTGTACATTTTCGTCTAGTGAGGTTAACATCATTTCATTTAGAGGCTGATTTCGATTCGGGTACGTAGTGAATCTTTTAAAATTTTCAGAAAATCCTTAGCAAGATAAAATTGTTGTTTCCCATTTCACTAGTTTTCCATGGTTATATCATTCGACATTAGATCCAAGGACGAAATGTTTCACTTGCATTTGTCTCTTGTCTTTTCGGTTCATCTTGTTTCGAGCTTTCCACACACACACACACAGTATCCATGCACTGACTGTATAATGTCCTTTCTGTGGGTGAAATTGATTTTTGCATTGTTAAATTAGGGTCCCTGTTGTTGACTCCCAGTGGCATCTGAGCCAAAAAGATAATATTTTTGATACTTTCTACTAAAGTAAATATTTCTTCAGTGTAATGAATGCGACATGCCGCGTAAATTATGAGCAAATTGACTGACTTCTACGAAAATTTCAATATGGTACGGATTGTTGTATTTGACATTCAAGTAATTCGAAAAGAAGGAAAAAAAAACTTTGGAAAAACAACATGTGCACACAAGTGGGTGTACATTCTTAGTAATATGAGCGACACAGTTACATAATAAGGAATTAATTATATTTGATAGAAGCAGACAAAACGGAATATTTTGATAAGGACTTGTTTTTGAGAAAACATGTAAACACTTTGACTAATCGGTTAAACTTTTCAGGTCTTTTTGAACAACGAAATGAGATCAGAACGAGTAAAATGTATATGCATGTGAAAAATAATATTCTAAACGATTGAGGTATGGTCGTATGGTTACATCAGTGGCGTGGCGTTCATGGAAGCAAGGAAAGCATTGCTTCCCTTACATTTTACTGATATATATTTTAAATTAATCTATTTAAAAATCACGAGAAAAATCATGGACAGGAATTTTCGAAATAAATTTTCCCAAAAACTCATAGTGAACATCTTGCACGGCTAAGGTGGTAACACCACCGAATGAAAATATTGAGAGAACAAGACGGGTGGAAGATTGGTGGAAGCAACTAAAAAATTGCTTCTACGAGCATTAATTTCACTTCATGTAGACTGCATTGTGGCGTCATTCAAAAAAATATGCTTGTACTGGCTGTTTGGAAGCAATGCAGAAATTGCTTCTTAAGCATAGTACTGAGTTCGATTTCACGTGAAATTTTCATACAAAATTTCGCGCGAAATCTGTTTCGGCGAAAATTTCGCTTGAAAATAAGCAAGTTTGGTACTGTGTTCTTCGCATGAAAAGTTGCTTTGAAGTTGCTTTCGCTTTGAAAACATAGATGGCACTGAAACATGTTGTCAATCATTTCACGCCAATTTAGTTTGTGCAGTTCATTCTTTCGAGCGAAAAAGTGACATTTAGTGTTTCAATTTGAAAATTGAGCAGTGCAAATGACTTTCCAATAAGAAAATCGATCGAAAAGCGAAATTCTTGACATTTTATCCGTCAGAAATGAGCATTGTCTCTGCTTTTCTCAATTGTCAAAATTTTCGCTCGAAAGAATGACCAGATCATGGAAACATGTCAAAATTTCACGTGAACTCGAACTCAGTACCAGCCTTTAGGGGAAATTCTCGTCTCAAGCGAGAAACTGAGAGAGAAGCCGCGTACATATGGTTGCTGTGGAACTTATTGTGACGTTCCCCATATAATTTGCTTGTGCGTATTTTTTTTTTTTTGAATGAGAATGTTTGCTGTAGTACCTACACACTATGTGAATTTTTGAATGAATTTGAACTACGAGATGTTTTAAGGGTTGCCAGAGACTGCTTGAATGTAGTTCGGTAGTGAAATTTGTGCTATATTTTACATATAAATTTGGTGAAGGTATTTTTAATTAGTGAAGGTAATTATTTCACCAATAGTTTAGAGTATTGTTGTAATTAAATTGATTTGAATTGTTTAGAATTGAGTGCGTAGAATTACTTTCTGGAATCGCATGATTTTTTAATTTTGTATAATACTTAAAATAGTGAGAGTGCAATCAAAAGGTTAATGTATTTATTTGTTCCGTAAATAGCATGGATTATAATTGCATAATTAGTGACCTTTTTAAATTTCCTTTTGGATCTCGATCTTTTGCGGATAAAAGGAACTCATTGTTTTTTACTCTAATGCAAATTCACAGAGAAAATATTTTTGAATATTCTATCAACAATAAATCAGAAAATAGTTTAAAACAATTTTATAAATCAGTTTTTTTAGTTCTAACATTGCAAGTAATGAATGCAAAAGAGAATGTTACAAGAGCGCCCGCAGAGCGCAGTTTTTCTTCCTTAAAAAGGATTAAAACTTATCTCAGGAATAGGACAGATGAACAGTGACTAAGTGACTTGGCAATACTTTCCATAGAATAGGTTTTCTTAAAATAATGTTTGAGCGAGTAAAGTTTTCAAGACGTCATAGATGAGTTTGCAAAAAAAAAACAAAGGCAAATTGCATTAAATTTAAATAGAAGTATGCATGAATTTTCTTTTCAAATTTGATTTATAATAGATTTTTTTTCAGCTGTCACTTCATTTATTTTAAATTTACTAGGTTTTTTTTTTAAATATAAATATATATGTTATTCGTTATGGGAATGTTGTTACTTTACTGTTATTTTTTATAAGTACTAGAATATTGAAATTTTCTTTATGCGTATAAACATTTAATTTGCATAATCACTGTGGTTGTTATTGTTGCCGTAGCTATATTTGCAAATACTTTATTTACATAGCTTGCTGTTGCAACATAGCTAATTTATATGGTTGCCAATATTTAATTTTTGCAAATATATATTTAATGAAAAAATAATTATATATTGGTGGCATGCGAATTAGTACTGATAACAATACAGTATAAGTAATCTCACGTCCGTGCTCGTAATTCATGGAAGCTTTTGTATTTGCAATGTTAAAAGTAGCTAACAAGAGGCGTTCCATTAATACGTAACAAATTTGAAGAAAACATAGCCAAAGTCAGTCATCGAAATGAACTAATTGCTTCCCTAAGGTAAACTATCACGCCACGCCACTGGGTTACATCGATAAATTCCTTGATCTATTTAAGCATTTTCAGACGAATTAATTCTCGGCATACTTTCAGTGTCTCTGTATGCCCAGTTGATCTCCCAATGTCCTTTCGGAAAACTTTCTCAACATAAACTCTTAAAATTCAGAGACTTGCAGTGGAAGTACCTACTTGATCTATTCTTCAAATGATTTTTTGCAGCAATTTGTTTACTTTTTCAAGGAATAGGGGTTGGCTCACCATTAAGTACTAGCCATTCTTTACTAAATTTATATAAAGAACTTACATGTTTCGAGAACGCTTAATTACGGCGAACAATCGCCTTTCTGAGAAACCACGTGGAAGCACCGTACAAAATAATTCGTTGAGTCTATGCGCGCGAATTTTTCAGACCGCAACCTTCCTCCAAAAGGAAGTCATGAATGGTTCAAATGATTCACATCGATATTTTGGCAAGACTTAAGCTGCTTTGTTTGCTATCATTCGCAATATCTTGAATAATCTTCACAGGTTGAAAAATAGCCTAATAAATAACGAAAAATACTGGAAATTATATGGATGGTCAGACTCAGGATTTTTTCATACTTTCCGGGAAAAACAAACTTTAGTATAAGCTAAATTTCCTACCGGGGAATGGGAAATTTCATAAAACTCCCGAAGAAGAAGGAACATCATAAAAAAAGAAAACATTCTTTGTTAGTGATTCTGATAGTAGTACCTGAAACAGGTGATTCTTCATGGCTGTTTATCTAGCTTATTATCTAGCTCATAGTCAGAGGGTAGGACAGGCGTCAGTTTTCTAGCTAAAAAAATATGAACATTTACAGTCCAATATTGTTTCAATTCAACGAACAACTTAGTGCAAGTTGTATTATATGTTGTAGCTTGATCTGAGAGCAATTCTTCGAAACACACAGAAGTAAATCATAACATTTTTGAGTGCCGTACGTTTAAGTATTTTTTTATATTTTTCTATATATCAATAGGAATCGCGTACATCTAAAAACTATTAGAAATTTGATTTTGGCGAAACAATCCATTTATTAAAAATCAAGTATCTTTAATAAAACCATTATTAAAACATTTCGACCTTTTCACATTTATTGACATATGCTACAAAAAATATTTTTGTGTCACTGTTTTATTCAATAAGTTTTATCGTTGTACTAAAAATGATTTTTTTTTTGCCTATATTAATGAAAAATAAATGAATGCCTTAAATTCAACGGCCCCAATTTGTAATCTACTTCGTTTCTTAACAATCCATTTCAATTTTTGCACAACTTACAGAAGGGGGGGAGGAGATGATAAGTTCGCGGCCTAAGGTACACTTAAGTGAAATACACTTTTAACATCGTGAATATAATGTTTTTATACTAATGAAAGAATATTCTTTCGATTTCTTTTCGAAATGGTTTTCTACGGCCGCCTTCATCTCACTGTCGTTTGAAAATCTTAGTCCCTGTAACTCCATTTTTACATATGAAAAAAAAGAAAAAGTCACTAGGAGCCATGTACGTACTGTAGGGTGAGTGTTCGATTTCAGTGTCTCATAGCTTTCAAGGCATCCCTCGTAACCCGAGCGGTGTGAACGGGCGTCAGGTCTTGCAGAAACAGTATTCCGCGCGCTAACTTGCCGTGCCTCTTCTGTACGACTGCCTCAGATGCCTGACCCAGCAAATTAGCGCAACACTGACCATTCATTATAGTCCCTTTAGGCAAGTAATCAATTAATAAAATTCCTTCGCTATCGCAGAAAATGGAAGCCATAATCTTCGACCCGACTTTTCCCCTTTTTCCTTTTTTATCCACTGCATCGACTCTTGTTTGGATTGGGGATCATATTGGTAAATTCAGGTTTCATCAACGGTCACAATGCGGTTATAAATTTCATCCAAATCACACAGACAGAACTTCAAAAAATCTTTACAGCTCTCCAATTGTCGCTGGTTGTCGAGCGGTGTAAGCACTCGCGGTATCCAACACACACGAATTTTATTCATGTGCAAATGTTCATGTGAAATTTCTCCAACTCATTCTTTGCTGGTCTGCAGTTTTTTTTTACTATTTGCCACAATTTAACTCTTCGGTCAGCCCGCACTAATTTTTCGAATATGTATTTGGACATTTGGTTCGGTCACGACCGTCACTGGGCAGCCCGGGCGGCGATCGTCTTCGCAGGTTTCTCTTTCCTTTTGAAATAGCCGAGCTCATTTTGTTACCATCGTATATGAAGGTGAAGAATCCGAAAGAACCGATGACATCTCTTCAAAAATTTCTTCCGCGTATATTTTTTACCCAGGAATTTAATCGCAGTGCGGCGCTCCAAATTGCAAGAATTTTAAGTTTCCGTTGACATGGTGTTGTTGCTTGTTCCAGGGATGAAATGTTAATTAACACAATAAAAAAAACTTGTTATTTATACTAACAATTAGTCACGAAATTAATGTTATCAGTAACAAGATGTTGAGTCATCGCTAAGTACCTTAGGCTGCCCCTCGTACTTCCAATTTAACCAACTAAGTGTGCGCTCTGACTATAATCCTGGCGATTCAACAGGTCTGCAACTCGTATTGCACCTCTCACGCAGTGACTTTTATGCTATCTAAGCCAATTATTCTTACGCTAAAAAACGTTCAATCGTTGTTACACGTTCAGATAATTTTAATCGAACATGTTTTTCCAAATCTATTCGGCTCTCGACTGTCTGATTCAATATAAGATGCTTCCATTTGTCTACTCTTGATGTGTGGAGCAGATAATCCACTCAGATACATCAAGACTAATCTTACTCCTTCACATACAGAATATTCAACCTTCAAATGCACGGTTTTTATTCAGCTCATTTTTGAGCATTTTTAAATTAGAAGCCACAAGGTGTCAATTTTTTGCATTTCAAGTTTATAAGTTGAGAGTTATTCACAGCTGTTAAAATTGTAGTCATCTATAACTTGACCACTTCGGTCGAATAAAAGTGATCTTTTCTGAAAATGGCTCTGGTATTAAAGGAAGGTATCTGATTTCGATGGTATTTTTGACTACATCTTAGATTGAATGTAAGCAAGGGTTCATCGAGGTACACGTAGACCTCCTCGTTTAATGATAAACTTTAAACGCACAGAAACGGAAAGAAAGAAAAGGAAGGAGAAATGAAAAAATGTTTCTACCTTAGCTCCTTTTAGCGTTCTCACAATTTCATTGAAATTATGGTCGGCAAATTGTTTCCCACCTTGCGTAAACCGAACAATTTTGATAATAGTCTGTTGCTACGGACCTTACAAATCCAGGCTTCTATGTTGTGTCTTTGAATGAAAGGTCTCAATATCTTCGAGCAGCTTCCCGTCAAAGCGAATTTCACTTTGATTTAAGATACGCCAGAACTCATTTTTTTGTAGTTTTGAGTTTTCTGGAGTCCATGATCGCCGATTTGATTCCCCTTTGCTCTAAAAAATATTGTTTGCAGTTGTCCTTTTTCAGAATGATTTTTTTGTGACCAGATATGATAGAGAACCTAGTCAAGATTGTTCTTATTGACACAACCTTATCTCGACTAGTTTAGTACTTCCATAGAATAGTTAAATTCTATGCTCCATATTGCGTGATGAAAGGGATCTACATGGTGTCAGGCCAGAGTTTTTTTTAGGACAGTGTTAATAGTAGTGACAATAAAAAAAGCGGAATACAGGCCAGGTTCCTCCTATGCTAAAATCTGAGGAAAACGTCTAAAAAAAAAGTATTTTGGCCTTTGATTCGAGGCTAAGTCTGATATAGCATTTGTATATCGCGCACGGTTCAATGAAGAGAAGTGTATCTTTAAATTCTTGTTCTTAATTTAGGGACTTACTTGCGTTTTCAGCGATTGAGAGATGTGATCCGTTCAGCTGCAGTTGCTGGGTGTCACGATGCCTCAAATATAAGATGAGTTAGGAATAGTCACTTCATTAGTAATAGCCACTTGAATGGCTGAGTGAAATGGGTATAGGAGGCTGGCATCATTTTAACATATCGGACATTGGGTCTTAGATGCATTAAACATGACCTTATTAACACTGCCCCAAGCTAGAATCTGTGATAATTCATTATTTAATCTGAACATGCAATCACAACCAAAGCCTGGCGCGTCAAAACGAAAATCAGCAAGATCAAACGAGTACAGGAAGCTAAGAGTACTGTCATTAGTAAAGGTATGGACTGTGTTCGAAGGTATATTTAAAGGCTATTAAATAAAAAGAAGAAATGTACAATTTCCGAGAGAGGGCAGCGCTTTACAGAATAGCACACCGGCAATAATTTCATGAGAAACCGAAGAAAATCCATTCAAAATACATAACTCAAATTGACATGGACCGAAAATGGACATGGCACCGAAACTTACACAAAATTTTCCGATTAAAGTTATTATGGATTGCTAAGGTTGAAAAAGTCAACAATCACCGTCGAATGTGAATAGAGAGCAAGGCTAAAGGATTTAACATGGTCACATGCGACTCCTTCTTGTTCCTTAAAATAAAGAGAACCTTCAAACCTTTCCGCAAATCGAGTTTCAGAAAGTTTCGATGATTATAAGATGCGTTGGTTGGGATTGTTTTGGAGAGGGCCACATTCATGGTGATGAACGAATAATATTTTTCCGTTATATTAAATTTCCCGTTACTTTTTGAGCACAGTTATTGTTTTTCAGCTCTACCTTCCCGAGGTCTAAGGTAGTCAGCTACCTTATTAGTTACGTTTTTCTGTCAGGTTCTGCCAGGTGGTCAGTTTTCAGCTACCTACAGCTCTTGAATGACAGCTCAATAATATATTTGTAATTCAAAAGCAATGTTTAAAAATTAAGTGTTCATACTACTTTCAACGGTGTCAATTGTTAACGGTTTCTAATCATTTTGAAAATTCTGACGTTTGATTTATTGATCTTAGCATTTACGACGGGTTTTCGAAATAATTTTATTTGTATACAAGAAGGATGGAAACACTTTCTGCTCCCGATTGGATGTTTACTAGACACTCCACCTAGTCAACACATGTAGAGCAACCGTGTGGAGATTTGGCTTGTTTACATAATCATTTGCAATACTTTTAGCGATTTTTCAACAATGGAGTTAACAGAGCAGCTGGCAGACAGGAAATTCTGTTTATTTCTGCCAATGTTCTGAGAGACTAATGGGAAGAAGCTATGAGCCAGGCAAGGGCTTATAAGTGCTTTATTGTTTCAAAAGTGGCTGAATGTCGCTGAAAAATGAGCACCGTTGGAGATGCCCTTTGACTATCATAGCAGATGAAAATGTTAAAAGAGTGCGCATTGCGATCATGTTTGATCGTCACTGACGAATTGGAGAACTAATTGGCATTTTTTGGAGTCCATGCCGAAGAATCTTAGCTAAAGATCTGAACATGAAACGAGTTGCAGCATAGTTTGTTCAACGGCTGTTCTTCGTGGATCTTTAAGAGTTCCGTCTGAAAGTGTGCCAAAAGTTGAAATTTTGTCAAAAGTCATAACAGGAGTTGGGGCTTGATGATAAGGATATGAGACTGAAACCAAGTAACAGTCCAGCCAGTGGAAGGAAGCTTTCTCCTTCAGACAAAATAAATTCGACAAGTGTATCAAATGTGATAGAACAAAGCAGCCTGTGAAAAAGATCGGATCTGTGAAATAGAAAAAGCTAGAGAGCGAGGCCCGCACCCGGCGCAAAACTTCTACCACAAAGTCCGAAAAATGGTGCAGTACACACCACGCTGCACGTACTGTAAGGACAAAGAGGGTAATCTGACCACCGATCCTGAAGGCATTCTGGAGCGATGGGAAGTACACCTTAGTGAATTGCTAAACGGTCAGCTAAACGAAGAATTGGAGGCTCCACAAATGCAAGAAAGAGACCTTATGCTGCCGCCACCAAGCATAGTAGAAGTACGAAGACATATAGACTTTAAAGCCGCCTATGATAGCATAGCCAGGGTAGAACTGTATAAAGCCATGAGAGAATTCGGCATCCCAAACACACTGACACGATTGTGTAGGTAGACCATGACCAATGTATAATAACAAGCCAGGTTAAAATAGCCGGGTTGCTACCCAGACCGTTCAACATTTTCAGTGGGCTCCGACAAGGGGATGGTCTGGCCTGCTTCCTCTTCATCTTGGCGTTGGAGAAAGCAATCCGAGACTCTGGTACGTCAACGAGAGGTACTATCTTCACCAAGTCTCACCAGATACTGGCTTATGCAGATGATATAGACATAATTGGAAGATCAGAACTAGATGTACGAGAATCCTTCATCCAGATCGAGCGAGCGGCACAAAAACTGGGGCTGCACATAAATGAAGGAAATACAAAGTACATGGTGGTAGCATCTACAGGAAGAACACCTGGAGTTGGTGAAACCTTCAGGGTGATTGAGCATGAATTTGAAGCAGTGCTGCTATCTTTCAACTACCTTGGGTCAATCGTCGCAACCAATAACAAAATGGAGGAAGAAATTCGCGGGCGGCTGCTCAAATGAAACAAAGCCTACTATAGTCTGTCAATGCTCTTCAAATCCCGAAATCTCACTCGAACATCAAAGCTCCCGCTGTACAAGACCATGGTCCTGCCAGTACTCACGTATGGATCCGAGACTTGAGTGCACAGCAAAAGGCACTGTGACCTTTTAGCCGCTTTCGAGAGGAAAGTCTTGCGGAGAATCGTTGGCCCCATATGTGAAGAAGTGCGATTCCGGATGCGCTACAGCCATGAGTTGTACGCTAATTGGATATATAATAGATATAAGTACTAAGATAAAGCTCGGTAGACTCCAGTGGGCAGGACACCTAGCTCGAATTAGCGAAGAGGATTTTGCTCGGAAATACCTTTGCGGCAAATTTTACGGCAGACGACAGCGTGGGAGACCTTGCCTGCGCTGGAGGGATTGCGTCGACCAGGACGCTCAGAGTTTAGGGGTGTCCAATTGGGTGACATCGGCTCGCAATCGGAACCAGTGGAAAAAAAACTGCTGACGGAGGCCAGGACCCGACTCTGGTTGCAGCGTCGATAATGAAGATGATAATGATCAAATGTGAAGTGAATGCTGTTTTTTAATATAAAAATCAGAGGGGTCGTCCATGCTGAATCTAATCCCCAGGGTACAACAACCAATCAACGAAATCGAGAAAACGTTTACGAGAGGCAGTAAGGGAAAAATGACCTGGATAGTGGCATTGAAAATCAGCCAGTTCTTCATGGCTCTCCTATTCACTCGACATTAGAACTCTGAGAATTTGTCCTTTATCGAAAATGTTGAAAAGTTTGACAGGGGAACGGATTCATAATGTGAAGGAAGTTAAGGAGAAATTTTTGAAAGCACCGATAAGTACTTGTCATTTAATGGCCTATATTTTGAATGAGTTGAACATTTCCACGATTTTAAATTCAAACAAAAAAATATTGAATAGTTCTCGCTATCAGGGTACCCGTTGTATACTCATTTCTCGACATTCAGCTCCACAGATGACGATAAGAAGAACGTAGTTAGCTAGCAGTGTACTGCTGTAATAAATGCACTCCACAATCAGTAGCATTAAGAAATACATTCATCACAAAAATCTAAGAAAAACAAATGGTCTATGCAATAATTTTGAAAACAATATCTGAGCCGCTGCTTGTCAGCTATATTTATTTATTGCTGTTTATTAGTATATACTGCCTAATTATATTTATTCTAGTTGCAAGTCAATACTGATATAAGCAACACATAAAATGTTAACCATCGAAAGTATGTAATACGAAATTGTATATATTTAAGTGATAAATAACTGCGGTCGTAGTAAATGAACTGATAAATTCGCTTTACAGTTGAGTGCGTTCTAGAAATCGTGCAAGAATGCGATATGATGCATTGTGTAGACTTGGACGGAATCTGCAATGATATTATCCTTGGAAATGGAAGAAGAGTAGTAAGTAGAAAATCAGTGGATGAGATAATTTTAATGGTGCAAGTATATTGCCCTCTACGAAGAGAGCGAGAGAGAGAGTATGGTAGATTGCGCTTTAAAGAGATTGATAAGAACGCTTAAATCCAAGAGTTTATACATAACTATGAAACCCTCAACTCTAGTGTTAAGACGATTTTGAAATTTTGTCAATTCGATTTCTGTGTCAGTTAAGTTTTGTTTTGAGGAAGCGTGGTTCGTGTCAGCTAATGTGATTCGATGATAAGTAGAGGCTCACCATGAAAAATATATTTTCAAAAGTGTTATGATCTGGTATATCCAAAGGACCCATAACAAATACAGGTACTCATGACTAGACCTTTGAAGGTGGAAAATGAAAACAATTATTTCTTATTAAACACTGTATTTTTCTTGATATGTTGATATATGCCCATGGTATTTTTGACATGATTTATAAATGAATAAACAATAATACTTTCACCTGATTTCAATTTTCATTTTAAAAAATTGTGTTCTTTCGAGTTTCGTTGTGATTGAAATTATGAAATTTTTTAAATGCGAATGGATGAACTGCTGCACTAGTTTGAAAGTAAACTAGCTCAAAATTGTGAATTCCTCTTTCGTGTTGCGTCTCAAAAAGTCTCTGAACTGTCAAACAAGTTGTCAAATTATTAGTCATGGTGGAAATAGGGGATAGAAACTGGAAAAAAATGTATTTAATATTTACTGGATAAAAAAAGAATCATGGTTAACAATGACCCCTATTTAATTCAGACACTTGTTCCCATCTAAGTGAAAAGAAGCTGGATATGTGATGAGATAAAAGTTCAATCTTCAAATTCGAAGCTGGGCCATATAAAGAAACAGCGGAGGTTATAGTTTCAAGAAACTTGTGTAGCTCAGCTTGCGGACACAAATATATTACTTCATGATGAAAATTGTTAAGTTATTTTCACTAGTGTTGAAAAATCTAACTTTTAAATAAACAGAGAAACGGTGATCGAGATTTTCAAATCACTGTGATTTTAACCAGTGATTTTTAATCACAGCAGTGATTTGAGATAAAATTCGGGCGATTACTTATGTCCATTGGAGCATGATTACAATTTGAAAATTAATTGATAGCATCTATTGGTGCAAAAACGACCACTACCATCGTAGCTTGCCATTACATCTGATTTTGCAAACCAAAATCTGTCAAACTAGGCTTACACTAAACTCTTGAAAACTCTTTGAAAATTTTAAACTAAAGCCTCCTTATATTCAGGCACAAAACATGATCAGTTTTCATTTTGAATACTTCCCTTTTTTTAAATTTTTCTTTTCATAGAAATATATGTAGGTGTGCTTCAGAATACAGCAAAATGACCGCCGCTATGAAATGGTTAAATTTTTTTTGGTTAACACAGACCTACTTCGTATATACAGTGGCTCACAGCTTATTTGATACAGTGCTTCTTTAAAAAATTAAGTTGCAATAAATCAAAACATAATACCAATATCAAAAAAAATGTGAACCCCATTTTGAAGAAAAATGTTTGTTGTTTATTAAACAAGTTTATATTTGTTACAAAGTTGCTGTTTTACATCTTAAAAAACAAAAAACTAAAAGTAATAACAAATTTCATATCACAGCTTATTTGACACAATTTGAATAAACATTAAAATTGATGTGAATTACGAGGTTTCCAGTTGATTTCAATACTTCGTATGATAGCCCTTAGCCTTAAGCAGAGCCTGGAGTCTATTCGGCATTGAGTCAACGAGTTTTTTTGTGATGTCAGGAGTAATTTTTTGCCATTCCTCTAGCAGTGTTTTCTTCGTGTCTTGTTTATTAGAAGTCTTTTGTTTTCTAATGTTGTTATCCAACAAAGTCCACAGATTCTCAGTGACGTTCATATCTGGTGACTGTGCCGGAAGAGGCATCAAATGAGGGCAATCCCAAATTGACCAGGACAGCACAATTCCCGATTTGTGCTTTGGATTGTTGTCTTCGTACAACCGAAATTGGTTGCGAACACCCAGTTTTTCAGTGCTTTCCAGCAAATTGTTTTTGAGTACATCAAGGTACTTTGTTTGGTCCATTGTTTCCTCAATAAACTTTAAATTTCTGACTCCGGCTGCGGACATGCAGGTCCAAACTATCACATTACCACCACCATGCTTCACAGTAGCTTTGAGGTTCTCCTTGTTTAGCTCAGTGTTTGCCTTGCGCCAGACATATGACATTCCGTCGGAGCCAAAAAAGTTAAACTTGGACTCGTCCGCAAAACTAACCGTATTCCAGAACGCGGATGACTTTCCCACATGCTCTTTGGCAAAGGCAAATCGGCTTATTGTATTTTTTTGGAAATGAATGGCTTCATACGAGCTACTCGCCCGTTGAAATCATGGTCGCGAGGCGCGAGGCACATGACTTCCTTAATTCACGATGAACCTCAGTAACTAATTTTGGAGCGGAAATCTTTTTGTTTGCTTTCATTTTCCTTACAATGTACCGTTCGTCGGATACGGTGAAAATATTGTTTAGTGCATTTCTGATCTTATTTTCTACACGATTTTCGTGTACGAAGTGCTCAATTATGTGCTGCACTGTAGAGACACTCAAATTCACACTTTCAGCAATTTTCCGAACACTTTGTCCTTTTTTAAAGTCCTTTAATACCAATTCGCGCTGTTCAATTGTGGTGCGATGACCCATTTTACAATTTTGGCTCATTTTGGCACTTCAGCTTACAAGATCTTGCTAAAAATTACCTAAGACAATGTCTAAACACAATCAAAAATTCAAGAAACAAAAACAAGGCAGATTAACAGCGCGACAAAGAAGTTTATTCGCATTGAAGTGTCTGTATCAAATAAGCTGTGAGCTGCAATTTTTCTGCGCCAGTGGTATTTCTCTTTTACCGGACGCCGAGGAATATTGCTGGAACATTTTTTATTTGTATTGTATTCGTTGAACATGCATCTAGTCAAATACGTTTAAATTTTTTTAATAGGTTTCTTTATTTCAAAGTTACAGTGATTTGCATTTTTCAATAGTCACTGTATCAAATAAGCTGTGAGCCACTGTACATCAATAATTCCTGAAAATTTTAGCTTAATGGGGTCACGAATTTCTCACTCACTAAATTCGACGCGAACAAAAGTTCCAAATTCACACGTCAGGACAAATCCTACTCTGCGATTTTGTTGGCTGCGCTTTCGACCGCTTTCGATCTTTTGCTATGATTTCATCCTTTTCTATTTCTTTCGCTGAGATTTTGTTTGCTAGCATTCCGCTTGCTGTGACTTCGTTCACTGTGGTTTTGAATATGTAGTCAGAGCTACTACGTGGAATTTTTCATTCACTGTGAAAAATATCAGCGATTATGACTAAAATAATTTAAACAACAATTTCGTTTATTCTTTCATAGGAGCCATGAAGCTACAATTTCCTATGCCTGGGGGAGGGTCGGGTGTGGCACTATTCTCGAAACTTGTTCGCACGAAAGACTTGAAAACCCTTCAAGGTGATGATCCGCACAGTGCAAAGCCTAAGTTAACGGTAACTATCTAGATCTTACTTTTAGGGGAAACTGAATCTTTAATATTATGCTTCAATTTTTTTTAGAAATGTCTAACAACTCTGGATTTGACATCGCTTGGTGTAGGATCATGTTGTGGAACTGGAATGTATTTGGTTGCCGGTATGGTTGCTAAGAATATTGCTGGTCCTGGTGTTGTGTTTAGCTTTTTTATTGCAGCAATTGCAAGTATATTCTCAGGTAAGAAGCATAACTTTGAAATTAATATTTTTTGACTAGAGTGTTACTGATAATTAATTTCTAGGTGCTTGTTATGCCGAATTTGGAGTACGTGTACCGCATACATCCGGGTCGGCTTATATGTATTCGTATGTGACTGTTGGCGAATTTGTTGCATTTGTGATAGGCTGGAATATGATACTCGAATATCTTATAGGTGAGCATCACATAATGAATTCAATAATACTTATGAAGGTTATCCCATTTTTTTCCTGTTCCAGGAACAAGTGCATGCGCATGTGCTTTGAGTGCAAGTTTCGACTCTTTATCGGGCGGTGCTATAGGACGAAGTATAGAAGCGTCAGTTGGGACGATTTTCGGTAAATTTTTGAATTTTCCTAAAGCCATTACTATTCCTCTTACAGCCACTTCTATTCGCTCGCAGGACGCCCACCTGATTTTATCGCCTTCTCAATTACACTTCTAATGACTTGTGTTCTTGCTTTGGGCGCTAGCAAATCCGTTCTATTCAATAACACTTTAAACACAATTAATTTAGCCTCATGGGTATTTATTATGACTGCCGGTCTCTTCTATGTCGACTCGAATACATGGATTGAACATCAGGGTTTTTTGCCTTATGGCTGGAGTGGGGTAAGCTGTTTGTTTGAATTTTCAAGGACGTTAATTTGGATTTTTGGTTCAGGTATTTACGGGAGCTGCCACATGCTTTTATGCCTTCATTGGATTCGATATAATCGCAACGACTGGCGAAGAAGCTCATAGCCCACAAAAAAGTATTCCTAAGGCAATTGTCGGTTCGCTAGTTATAGTTTTAATAGCGTATGTTTCAAGCAGTTTCGTATTGACTCTAATAGGTTAGCTTTGTTTGAAAATCCTACGATGAAAGAAACTGATTTTGATAATATTGTTTAGTGCCATATGACCACATAGATGCTGGTTCAGCTCTCGTGCAAATGTGGACTTACGTAGGAGCTCCTCAATGTCGAGCAATCGTTGCAATAGGAGCTACAGCTGGACTTTCAGTGGCCATGTTCGGTTCGATGTTCCCAATGCCACGAGTCATTTACGCTATGGCCAATGACGGGCTGGTGTTCAAGTAAAGATGTTTTATTCAGTCAAAATTTATTTCTAACGACATGTCCTTTATTGTTCCAGGCAATTATCACATCTATGGCAAAAGACTAATGCTCCTGGTCTTGCTACCCTCGGAAGTGGTTTAGCAGCCGCTCTAGTCGCTCTGACAGTGCGCCTGGAGATCCTCGTTGAAATGATGTCGATTGGTACACTGCTTGCTTACACACTAGTTTCGACATGTGTCCTTGTACTTCGGTACCAGCCTCATAGTACCTCATTGGTAGACTTACTACCAGCACAACTACGAACCCCCCAACCACCTGCAACTCCAGATCCTTCATCGCTCACTGCTGAGGTCTTAACGAAAAAGAACTTCACAGTGAAGCGTGTAACTCGAGGATCACCTGATTCGGACGATTCATTCATAGACGACAGTCCCGAAGGATATTTGGGACGAGACGATCAGTTTCTCGTATCAGATCGTTCGGAGAATAAATTCTATGGGAGTGTACATGGTGCACCGACTGGTCCTACAGGCAGTGCTAATGCATTTGACACGATTGGGTTGAGTCTGATTGGGCGAAAACTACAAGAATATGCATATCTTTGCCCGGGCCTGTTTCCATGGATTAATCCAGGACCAGCAACACATGAAAGTGGTAAGTAAGCTTGTGAAATTACGTTGTTTCGATTTTACGGATATATAACGGTGGATTTCTTTCGCAGGCATGTATGTCACAAAACTAGTAGGACTTTTGTATGTATTTGTATTTTTCCTCGACTTATTTGCCGCTATTGGATGGACAGGTACATTTGCCGGTTTAGTTTTCACAATATTAGTCATAGGAATATTTGTGATATTATTAATAATATCTCGTCAGCCACAAAACAGGTGAGTGAAATATTTAATCAAAATTCGAAAAAAATCTGCAACCACAGTGAACTTCTTTCAATAATAATTTCCCCAAATTTTCAGATACGCTTTAGCGTTTTTGACACCAGGTCTACCGTTTATTCCAGCGATAGCCATAACAGTCAATATATATTTAATTTTCAAATTAAGCATTCTGACATTAGTAAGATTTACAATATGGATGACACTAGGTTTAGTAATGTACTTTTACTATGGAATTACGCATAGTACTTTGGAAAATCCTTCCGAAGAAATCGAATTGACTGTCGATCAACCATATGATCAACATGTAAGTATTTTACAGTGTTTTATCGATTGATTCCCCTAAGGTAATTTGAGGAGCAAACAACTGATGAATTTTATGAAAATTCATGTTATTTGCTGAGGCAAAATTACACTATTAGTGAAACCTTAACGTAATTAACATACCTTAAAGAAAAGAGTTAATCGTACTATAGAAGATACTTCAAAAATATAAACGATCGTAATTGCGGAGATACGTATGAAAGAATGTCATATATTAATTCCGTTATAAGGTTGCCAAAGCGTCACTATATATGCTGTAAAAGTTTATAAATTATGTTATTTCGATTTATGGATCAAAAGATCGGCGATATTGTCCGCCTTTAGCTTACATACATCCCTAATGCAAACGAATCCACCTGTTTCGAGGGAAAAAAAGACACACCTCAAAGTAATGATTCAACGAGGTTTTCACACTGATGTTGATTGTCTTCGTATATTTTTTAGTCGTTATCATGACGAACCAAAATTAACTTGAAACCTATCGCTCATATGAAAACACCAACTATATCTCACGAAAGTCGCGCGAAAACCAGATGAAATTTTATTCCTAACAAGAAAGTTCATTTCAAACCCCAAAGGGTTCTTTACTACAACTGCAGCGGTATGAGAGGTACACTTAACAAACTATTTCTTGACGCCAAATTTTGCCATTTTTATATTCAAGCCATAACTGAGACATGTTTGACTGATTCGCACCGAAAGGAGGAAATCCTAGACTCTCATTGAACCATATATAGAACCAATCGCGATTACACACTTCAAGGGGTGG
Organism: Nemotelus nigrinus; assembly: GCA_947369275.1. NCBI lineage: Eukaryota > Metazoa > Arthropoda > Insecta > Diptera > Stratiomyidae > Nemotelus > Nemotelus nigrinus. The sequence goes on from OX376373.1 coordinate 151,963,048, forward strand.
TGGTGTTCTTATCGCCATCTTTTTCTAGTGAACCTGCTTTAAAACCAATCACTTGAAGCTATTTGAGCATAAATTTGCCAGAGTTCTTTTCTATTCTATACGGCTATTTTATATTCAATTCTATACATTGGTATTGATTGTGTTCCGCCCGACTCTGATGATAATGCTTACAATAATATAGTCGACACGATATTTTCGGTTACTGCTTCTATGAATGTGGAAGGCAAAATAATTTTATTTAGAGACTTCAATCGTCCGAACATCAGCTTTAATGTCGATGAAAATGATAACCACCTCATCGCAGTCAACCTTCTCGACGCCAGTGACTTCAACTTTATAAGCTCGTTTTATGGCAATGATTTGCAGCAGGTCAATCCGACTTCTAGTCAGAATCTTAGATAGTTCGATATAATACTCACAAATTTCTATGACGAACTGGTGTTTAGCCCAACTATTGATGTCGAGAATTTTTTTTTTTTTGTAATACTTTTCATCATTTCGACCTTACATCTGAACTACCTACTATTAATCTTGTGTATGACTCCCGTAATGCTGACTATGTTGTCATTAAATTTCAACATTAGGTTTAGACGAACTTGTTTCTTTCAACAAAATAACCTTTCAAGCCATTAACACATATGTACCAAAGCTAAAAAAGTAATAAACTCTCAGAGCCAACGTTAGATAATAGCTTCAGAAAATTAAGGAACCAATGAAATAAACTATGCAAGGCATGGTCTCAATATCAGTGACAATTTAAAGAAAAATTACAATCTACTATGAACAGAATTTTCCATAGTCTTATGAAGTGTACGAGCTTTACGTGAAATTATTAGTTACCTATAACGACTGGCTAGCTTACTTCTATGCTCAAAGAGAACTCTATATCTTCCGTGCCACAGGAAATTCCCTATTTATTTGCGGATCATTTTCGAGATACTTTCTGCTCACTTTCAACTCCAACTTTTCCGTTTGTCAAAACTATATCAATATCTCTCATCGATAGAATCGTTTTAACAAGAGACGCTATGCCCAATGCTACCCACGAACTAAAAATCAACAAAGGAATTGGTTCTGACCAAATTCCTCCATATTTTGTGATACAGTGTATCAAACATGGATTACTCCTCTGTTCATAATTTTTAACAAATCGCTGTTACCAGCCGGCTTTCTATCCTTTTGTAAATCTTCTCATCTCACGCCTATTTGCGAAACTGATGATAAACTTTTTGAGAAGCTCATTTGCGTTAAACTAACTTATACCTTTTCTTAGCGAGCAACAACCTGGGTTTCGAAATGCAGGCCGACTACCGCTGATCGCATGGCCCTGGTTTATGACGTCTTCGTTGAGATGGAAAAGAGAAGCCAAGATAATACGGTCTGTACATATTACATAACAAAGCCTTTGACAGGGTCGATTATCAAATTTTGCCATGTGATAGAACTCAGATCGTAAAATTCCAAGCACCATTATCGAAAACAATTTTCGTGCTTTCTTGAGTGCCACAAGCCAGACATTTTTTTTATATATGCGATCTTTAATATCTGCGATTTATCTGGAATTTTATATGATACTCTACATTTCTTTTACGCTGATTACTTGGAAACGTACCATACTATGAAAACGCAGTTCGACATAGCTTTTCTCTAATTGAAGTTTCTATATCACAAACAGTGGTGCGATCTGAATAAACTTAATCTTTAATTGATAAGTTTTTCCCGAAAGAAGAAAGTCAGAGGTAGCTCTTACTACTTCAACATTTTAATTGGGCGGAATTTATCATAAACATTGGTGTAATTCTGGACAACAAAATGCGCTTTAACCTGGAGTACGAAAAAGTCTTAACCAGGGCTAACAAACAGCTGGGTTTCATTAAGAGACATGCAAAAAAAAAATCAAAAACTTTTGGGTTACCTAATATATACATCGCTGATGCGGCCTCTACTAGAATATTTTTACATAATCTGGAGCCTAGTTTTTAAGCTACACAGCGACGTACGGATTGAGGGACCTCTATAATCCATGCGAATTTCATAATCGCCCCCCTTACGAGTACATACTTATTTTTTTAAATCTTAGGACTCTTTTCTCATTCATCTAATGCCAGAACTTTCATATCTTTAATGGAAAAGTAATGATAAGAGTTCTCTCTAATAAAATCACAATTAACAACCAAAGGCGTACTAGGCGTTCAACTCTTCTTAGAGAATACCACCACACATTCCACGGGTATAATGAACCCATAAGTAGATGTTGTCGGTGAGTCAGCACCTTAAGTATTACTATTCTTCAGGCATCTCTAAATCCAGCTTCTAAACAGCTTGACAAAGGCCCTATTAACACCATAATAGATTTATTTCCCCATCCCGATTTGCCTGAATAAAAAAGAAGTGAGTTTTCCCGAAAGTATAATACTAGGTGGGGTGAAAAGTAACCTCCTTGACCACCAGAATGCGCTGCAATTGTAAAAAAGATTATTGTGCTTTTTAGTCCATTCATATTTAGGCAGATATGTCAAATTTCAGAGCGATAAAGCCATTTGTTTTGTTTTTACAGCCGATTTTTGTTGACGTGTTTGGCATCATGTTGAGTATGGAAATAAACCATTTTCATTCTCTCGTAAAACATTATTTTTTGAGAGGCAAAACGGCGAAGGAAACAAAAGAAAAGTTAGATAAATATTATGGGGCTAGTGCTCCTGCAGATTATACCGTGAAATATTGGTTTCGAGAGTTTCGTGGTGGCCGAAACTCCACTACCGATGAAGTCCGCAGCGGTAGGGCCTCCGATGAGGTTTCACAGGACAATGTCAAAACAATACATGAAATGGTGTTGGCCGACCGGAAAATGAAGATGCGCGAGCTAGCAGATGCCACAAGGATTAGTACCGAGTGCACACGCCATATTTTGGATGAGATTCTGCAGATGAAAAAATTATCCTGCTGCTGGGTGCCGCGCATGCTGACTCCGGACCAAAAACACGAACGCGAGCGCACTTCGGAAGCGTGTTTGGCCATGCTGAGGCGAAATTTGGTGGACTTTTGGCATCAATTGGTGACTGTTGATGAAACCTGGATCCACTATTTCACGCCAGAGAACAGAATGAGTGCCCGGCTATGGACTGCAGCCGGCACGAGTGCTCCGAAGCGGCCATGTGAGGCTCAATGGGTCGGAAAGGTCATGGCGTCGGTTTTCTGGGATTGTCATGGCATAATCTTCGTGGACTACCTCGAAAAAGGAAAAACCATTAGCAGCGAGTATTATTGCGTATTATTAGAGCGATTGAAAACCAAAATCAATACGAAACGGCCTCACATGAAGCGAAAAAAATTTTGTTTTTACAAGGCAACGCGCCGTCACACAAGAGCATCTCAGCAATGCCTAAAATCAACGATTTAGGGCTCGAATTGCTTCCCCATCCACCTTATTCGCCCGATTTGGCTCTCTCGGACTATTATCTGTTCTCAAACCTCAAAAGATGGCTCATCAATAAAAAATTCAGCTCGCCCCAGGAGGTAATCGACGCCGCGGAGAAGTATTTTGTAGGCCTTCCGGAAAATTACTTTTCGGGCGGGATCAAAAAGTTGGAAAATCGCTGGAATAAGTGTATCGACCTAAAAGGGGACAATATTGAATAAAATTCAAAAAAATAATTTAAAAAACTATTTTTTCATTCCCAAGGAGGTTACTTTTCACCCCACCTAGTACTTGTATGTACATGTGTATATATTATTTTATTTATAATGTATGATGCATCTCCATCAAACACTTTCAATGCATTTCGATACGCTTCTGCAGTATTTCTTCCTTGTTAGCGTTCGTAGAAAACACAGTGCACACTTTTACATATTTTGAATACTTTCGCGATTAGCATTCAGTCGATTTAGCATAGATTGTTGTGAAATGATTGAACTTTTACCTTTTTTAACTCTGCACCAGCTGAGATTCGATGTTTTTTTTATTTTTTCGTCCAAATATGCTCACAAATGCTCAATGGGATTTGAATTTAGTGACATGTGCACATGGCGCTCTATTATTCTAACTGTAAGGATTCAATTTCCTACCCACCTGGATGGCATACATCCCCATTCGAGCACATATCCATCTCCGTGCTTAACGGTTGCCTTTTATTTTTGTTTTTGAATGCCTCTTCAGGATTCTACTACCCAATTTTTCTTCCAACAAGTCCAAATATATATTAAGTTTAGGCTGATTGTCCGTGAAAATCATTACGATGAAGAAGACTTGAGAGTCTCATTCCCTATTTTTTTTAAAATCCGTATCAACTTTTACTGATACTTTGGGTAGCGATATATGAGGACTTTTGTTGATATTTCTTAAAATATACCTGTTTCTCGCTTGCTTACCCCCCAGGGCAATCACAACCACATCAAAATGTTATTCATTTTTTTAATGATTTGTCAACTAAGTACTGTACAGTTTTCTATATTTCAGCAGGAATGACCTTCTTTAGATAACTTAACTATATTTTGCTCTTCAGCGGTTGTTTTGATGCTTCATTGTTTTGATTTTTGTAGGAAAAAACAAATGACCATTCAGCCGTTTGGGATCAGCACGGCTACGAGAACCGAATGACTGATGACAGCTGGTCACAACCGACTAACTACTCAAATAGCTGGAGCACAGCTGATCCCAACGCCGCTTGGGGCATGCCAGAAAGTTACGGCAAGACAAATAGCAGCAATACAACACCAAAAATACGGCTCCAACAACCACCCTCGAAACGACCACCACCACCTTCTTCACGGCCCAGTGGCTCAAAAGAAAAGAAGAAGACATCTACATCTTCCTCCTCACCTGCAAAGCCTACGAAAGACAGTACATCACCAAGCCAACAACAACAACAAGCGCCGAAACAACAAAACCCTGAGCTCAAAACTGGCTTCAGCGTATTTATTGACGAAACACAATTTCCCAGTTGGGATGATTAAAGCTAAACATACATACTAATTATTTTTTTCCAAAACAACTTCCACATAAGCAATCATAAAAAAAACCGAAATTAACAAACGGAAAAATTCAAATGTAAATGTAGATATCCGATAATTTCAAGGGAAACATAGACTAGTTGATAGCTAACTTTAAACAAAAAATATAAATCACAGCAAACTCTAAAAAAGTTTAATAAATACCATAAAATAAGTCATCCAAAGAAAATATTTATAAAAGTTCCAATCTTGTTATCTACAGATTAAATATTTAATAAAAAAAGCATTATATTATACACGATATTGTAATTTGTTCGCAACATAAAATCGAAATAAATCTACCGTACTTCTAACAAAAAAAAAAATAATTACATTTACCACAACATTTCAGTGTAAAGTAACCATTACTAAATTGAAAGAATCTCTATATATACATATTGTACATTTAGATAGTTCCATAGCTAAATTTAATTTATAAATAATTATACATACGTGCATAAAAACTTTAAATGAATGATATGAGAAATTATTGTAAATTTTTTATGGGCATTAAAAAACGTTCAATATTTAATTAATCATGAATAAAATTCAAGAGAAAAGAATGCAAACAAAAAAAATTAACATGAAAAAAAAGAAATTCATATTGCAAGAAGAGACGGCCACTACAACAAATAAATTCTGCAATTAATATGTATGTATTTCTATTTACTAAAAAAAACATTTACATAGCTAATGCATTTGAAATTATTATACGATTTTTTTTCGACATCATACAATTTTATGAAAATGTACTGACTGATTCAATCAACATATTGATTTTATGAAATTTAGTTTTAGTATCTATATAAAAGTATTTTGGAGAAAATAAGTACAAAACTGAAGGAAAAAATTAGGGATTTTAGTTATGTACTTACTCTGTTGAAGTAATTTTTGTAATGTCTGTTTGATTTGACATCATTTATTATGAATTTTACATTAGTTGAACAGTTTATTGAAATTATGTGATTACATTAGAATGATTTAAAGCGATTAACGTTTGAGCTCGTAGACGAATCGAACTAGGAGGATTGGTTTAATTGTGAACGATGTTAACGCGACTTTTTAACTATGCTGAGCTATTTAAATTTGAAAGATGTCAAAGAAAAAGTGAGTTTCCACTTGATTTCTCAAGTTTAACAGTTATTGTTTCTTGAAATTTTAATTTGAGACCAAACTACGTAATGTATTCCACGTAGAACCCTTGGGCGGTGATACACTTTTGACAGCGGGTTTTTCATGTTTTTCTTCACAACAGCAGATTTGACAGGCTTTCATCCCCAAACACTTCCAAATCATGGTCAACATCTTAGATCGACGGTAAAATCTGGGTCCACTAAAAACACGATGTACACCGAACGAAGGCTTTCAGGCGACTGACGGTTGGTGTGTTTTAAAACTGACTTCTCCCATCATCAGGAAACTTTGGGACTTTCTTTTTATACACACCTTGTAGGATACATTTTACTGATTTAAAGTATGTGATTGCGAAAAATTTTCAATCCTATTTTGTTTTTAAATTAAATTACTACAGAGTAAGTCCTAATATTTTTTCCATTCATTAAGCTAAATAACGTCGCTATTTACAAAATTCAATTTTCGAAAAATTGTTTTATGTCTTTTTCGAATATATTGAACATTTTTCATACTAAATTATCTAAAAGTCTGTAAAATAAAGATTCTGTGATGAAATTACATGAGTATATGTAACTAGTAGATTGCTATCATGAAGTATGAATATGCAACAGCAACAAAAACATAAACTATGGGTAAATTATATAGCAAAATTAGACGAAAAAGAAATCTTGAAATAATTTTCAAAAAAATGATCAAAGATTTTATTGTGTACTCTATTCTAAACTAAATCTTAAATAAATCGTATTCAATTCATGAAAAATATAATTCAACAAAAAAAATCAATTTAAATATGTTTATATCCGCTCAGCCTTCATAGACGTTTGTTCTCTCATAAGTATAATTATTATAAATACATATATATTCACGCAAATTAAATACCAAATTAGTGACGTACCACCAAAAACAAATGTTGTAAAATATATAATTCTAATTTGTAAGTTGTTGTTCTGTTACACAAGTTTTCGATTTTCCCGCTAAATATTGACCATAAGCTTGCACTTAAAAGTAATGTAAACAATAGTTGAATTTATGTTTTAATTTTATATATCGTTTTTTTATGTTTCACTCACAAACTATATATACACAAAAAAAGAAATGTTATTGTATTATACACGAAATATATTCATATTGAAAATTTATAAAAAAAAAACCACAATATTTACAGATGAAAAAGCAGCTAACCAATCGGAAGACAGTATTGAAGGAATAGATTAATAGAATTATTTCAATTCCTATAAAATAGAGGAAAATTCACTAAATATACACACAACAGAAACATATATACAAAAATAAACAAACATTTCAGCAACATTTTTAAAATGAAGTTGACATTCTACGTTCTATAAGGAAATATAATTATTATCTATTTATTTTTGGACATTCTAAAACAAGAAACAAGAACAACAACAGGAAGATATGAACAAGAAATATCAATAAAGAACTTCGATTTTAAATCGAAAGAAACAAGGCGAATTATTTGAAAACCATTAAGAAAACCATAATGAAGCGTTTATAGAAAAAATATATATATCTCAAGTTGAACTTAAAAAATATGCAAAAAATCAAGCATGTACACAATTCTTCAATTCATACTCTACAACAAGAACAAAAAAATCAATAAGAAAATCTATTCTAGAACGATTATAATATTGTTATGCACATCGAATATGAAAAAATGAAATAAAAACCAAAAGCAAAACATGAAACCAAATTATGGAGATGTAATTGTTTTCGAATATTATATATACATGTAGATATATAAAAATACGTGATATTTTCGAGTTCGTTGATTGTTGGTAATTGGATTAAACATATAAATAAAGAAAAAATAAACAAATATGGCATATTTAAAAACAAACGCAAAAAAAAACAAACCGATATTTAGATGAAGTTTCAACAAAATCACACACAAACACCGAAAGTATTTAAAATAATAAGAAACCGATGACAAAGTTACAGAAGACAGACCTAAATAGTTTGAATGCAAAAAAACTGCACAAAATCGAACATATCAACCGTAAACTATATACCTACTACCTATGTAGAGCTCTTGACTAAATAGAGAAGAGAGAACACGACATTTATGTCGATCATTTAGAACAATTCAATCTACAACAGTTACAATCTAAAGGGTAAACAAATAAATAAATAGAAGAAATCACAATCTAGATCAAATCTCGCCAAGGAATGCGCTTCTGCAATATATAAAATACCTACTAAAGAAAGAAGAAACGAAGAAAACAAAATGAGTATTGAAAAATAATATCGCAAATGTGTATCATCTTTACCATCCACAGAGAGAAATATGACAAATAAAATTTTAATTTGCTGAAAAATGTCAATGTTGTACGAATAGTTCTATTTACTTTATAGTAATATAGTGTGGAGTATATTTAAAAAAAATAATCGATATATCCTATTCTTGCGAAAAATGTGTCTCGAGTTTTATCACGGTTTCGTTTCATATGATATATGAGGGATGGTTGAAAACTAATCAAATGTGACAGTAGGACACCGCTAAACTGCGGAGTTGGTTTCATCAGACTAAATTCTGCCGAGCTTTTGTCAGTGCAGCATACAATCATTTAAGAGATCAATTTAAGAGATTAAGAGATTAAAAACCATTGATATCATAATATAATAAATTAGTATTATATCTGTGGAAAAAACCGACAACTCACTGCGCACCAGTTTCTCGAAACAAGTGAAGTTTTGCACCACGTTCACACTACGCGAAATAGCTTCGCGAAACAGTTTCGTGCAATGGAAACGCACGCTAAGACGCAAAGCGAGCATGGCTACCTTGCTGTCGACGCATATCGTCATTAATTTTAACCTTCCGTTAATGAACTCAACTGCCATGGGTAAGGCTTAAACTTCGGATTGAAGAAACTAACATAACGACTAATAATATATGTATAAAGATAAAAAACTTTTGATTTACAAGTGATATATGAATTTAAATTTACACCCACACCAGGAAACATAAAAATTAATAATTATGTATGTTTTCAAAAATTAACAATTCTGTAAATTCTGAACTTGACTAAATGAATAAACCTCTTTACCTTAGAGGTTAAAATATTTAAAGCAACGAAAGCTTTAGGAAATTAGTATGTTTTAGCTAATGAACAGATTTTCCATGGATAGCAAGAGCTTGAATACCTCCTTAAAGACTGTTTTTTTATTCTATTATTCTTATTCTCCTATTTCGCCACGCGTCAATGTTTCCTTTTGCAGTGCATTTGGTGTTTCTATGAAAATTACATGTCACTCAAATAGTACCTTATGCAAAAAAAAATTATATTCATATCATAATATTAAATGTAAATGGCAAACCTAGATCCCACTTTGTCCCGAATACGAAAAATGACTCCACTATTCAAAAATTTTAATTTCAGTTTTCAAAACTTGTGCTGACTGCAAACCATCTAGCACCGAATCAAGCAGCTCAATCTATTTGCCCTTTTTCTGAAAGAATCGAAATGTTGGTCCTTTTATCAATTTTCATCAAATATTTGCGCCCAAATAATGTCACTAAAGTGCAGCCAATCAGCTTAACAAATGTTACAGCCTGAAACTTGGCGACTATTTAACACTTAAGAGACATGATGGTGAATGGCATAGTGGGGAACAGGTGCTAAGTTTCATCAGCTCAGGTTTGTTTATTTTAGTTTAAAGACAATTCTTTCCTTTCGAAGCTAGATATACTTCAATTTCTTGAAAAATATCGATATTTCAAGGATAATCTGCCTTTTCTAAAGAAAAAAATGGTCTTTAAATTAAAATATTTGGTTTAGAAAGAAAGAAAATAAATTAATCAGATTAAATTAATTATTTCGCTAAACTTTCAAATATTTTAGCTTTTGTTAATAATTACTTATATTTTCTAAGAAATGTAAACTCCAGCAAGGGATTAAATTGCCGCTTGGCTGTCAGTGAAAATGCAGATTAAAATTGGGCACTTTAAGAATCACCAATACCTCCGCCTGATAGACACTGCAGTTGTCCGGCAGGCGGAAGAAAAGCTTCAAATTAAATGGTGCAGTTTATAGCCATCCATATACATTTCCATAATATTTGTTTCTCATTCCCAGCCCTTTTTCTTGGGATCTAATTTTCAAACCCTTGAGTTAGAGATAGTTGTGCAGCAGTATAATTGATGTCCATTGGAAGAGGCACGCCATGCACCAGAATTTTAACATGGCCCAGATCTGTCCTAGTCCAAAGATCATCACAATTTAGTATTACCGCTGAGCATCCCGCACGTAGCAGGACAAACAGATCGGCAATAATCCAATGAAGTAGCCCGATTGTAATAGGGAGTGTTCCCGTTAAAAATAGGACTGCTAATCAATCATTTTTCAATTTACAGCCTTGAGTATGACTGGCCACCCAACTGTTGCTCCGTAAAGCAAACTTCATTCCACTCTAGTAGTGCAAATCAACTAGACGATACGAGGTTGCAGCCCCAAGTTTCTACTATAGCCCTCTAACAGAGTCTTTTGATCGCCTTGAATATGAATGAACCCAATTGACAGTACATCGGACGTCTTGGTAAATTGATTGTCAGTTCACCTTACTTGACACCAGATTTATGCTGCGAAAACGTCGGAAATTTATGAAGAAATCCACCAAACATGCTAACAGACATTGCTGGCAAATCGAATAACGTATTCAAAACATAAACGTTAGATTTGGCCAACTTACACTTAGGAATGTTTTAAAAATTCCAATTCATAAACACAAACTAGAATATTGCCACAAGTATCAGCTTTCAATAGATTCCCACAAAATGTTCGAAAATAAGGGCCACGTACTGGAAACGATGGAAAGTATTCGAATTATAAAATATCTCTGGGGTAGCCCATGTTGACCAAGCGTTCTTTCTGAAAACGTATAATCAATGTTAAATCTATATTTTATAGATTTCATAAATTATAATATTTCATTACCATTGTAATTATTATCATGGTGTAAAGTGTAAAAAGGTTAATTTCAATTTTTAACTAGCATTGCCTTAATCGAAATACTATGCAATACTATAATAATACATTACTATGTGTGAATATCATTTTTCTCTTAAACGCAACATCCCAACGGGTTTTTTTTCAGTCGAAAGACTTGGGGCAGCACGGTGAACGCCAGAACCGTGCACAACGTATGTATTTTTTGGCATGAATAATTGTTTTAAAGCGTTAAATAATTTCTCAACGAGCTCAGTGCAAGAAAACCGAGTCGATGTTTCAGTTGAACCGATAAACAAAACCTTAATTAATCTCTCTACAAGAAGTAAAATTTTTATATTCACATTTTACAGATAAAACTTCAAGTTTATTTTTGATAACATAAGTGGGTCACATAGTGGCTCCAACATATAGAATACATTATCCAAAATGGCCAATGTTTGACAAACAGCACACTCTGAAATGCTTTGCCCACTCATATATCCAAACATTGGAAAATTATCATGCACAGGAAAATTGTGTCTGATGTCCTTTAAAATGGAGCATAGCTTGTATTTCAATCTTTGTTAGCTACAGCAGAATCATGTTCGAATGCCCACGGTTTGTTGGTCTCTTCTTGAATACGCTTGTATTGTCCGTACAAATGATTTTTACTTTTCGGGTTAAAAGAAATATGCAACTCTATCGACTTTATCATTTAATTTACTTTCCATTGACTAGAATACTAAGATGGTGATGAATAAAACCAACAAGAACACCATGTGCAATAGTTTATTCACGGAATATCCCCATTTAACCACACAAGCAGTTAATGAGCCTCCAAACAAGTGCTGCAGGATATTCAATGACAGGTCCAAATTCTATTCCCCAATAATTTCCAATTCACCTATCAAATTTTCTCTTATAAAAGCAGTTCCTACTGCTTAGTCTAAAACTTTTCTCAATTTATTCATTTATTTGTAATATTAGGATTAATTTTTTGCTCCCCCTATCCATAACAGAACAATGCTATCCAGAACATTATATTGGAAACAACAAAAATTCCTATTATGGAATGGAGCAGTTGTTGTTCCCAATGCATCTGCAGCAAATAGCATTGTTCTGTTATGGATAAGGGGAGCAAAAAAATGCGCCTAGTATTTGTTTATAAATTAATAATCTGATGATCTTGTTTAGTCTTTGAGATTTCATGCGAAGGAAAAGGGAATGAAGGAGTCTATTACAAATGCTGCATTTATTTGCGAATAGTGATAGTTTAGCTACAGGCAGTTTAGGGATATCTGCAGTGTGTTTATTATAAAATAGGGGAGCTAATAGAGAAGTGTTTATGAATTCTTACACAGAATTGTCGGCCCTCGAGAAAATATCCGGTAATTCGAACAAGAGGAATGGGTAATTGGAACTTATGCAATTTGAAAATTAGTACTGAATGCTAGACTTTGCCTAAATCTTTCGCTACGTCACACATAACTAGTCCAATCGTTATTGTATGTTGAAGCTTTGTTCAGATGTGTTGAACCATTCTTCCTAGTTGAAGTTCTGTGAAGTGGCTTGAAGTCAAACTGATCTTCTGGAAGATTTGTTAACCTCGGAGACTTTTCACACGGGCGAGAAATGAATACGCGCTCGGCCAATTCACAATTGATGACATGACGCTGATCTTTCTCCGTTTTTGGTGGAAAATTAATGTCAGGTTTCGATAGAACGATAATTGCTGATTTCCATGCATCTGGATACCTTCTCATACGGAGTATAGCGTTGATTATGTCCTTTATTGTTTGTAGTATGTTATCTGGTAAGTGTTATTAATTTGTACATATCAGGCGATTTTCGTTGGTTCAATCTTTTCAGCAAGATATTCACTTCCCGAAGGTGAGCAATTCTTAACGGTTCTACCTGCCAGTGTTCAGAGCTGAGAATGCTTGTGTTCGCTCAGTCTATATAGTTTTCATACTCTAGGTCGTTCTCGGATTAGATGTTATCATCGGATTGTGACCTCAAGGAGTTCGAAAAAGTGTTGGCTTTGTCCACACTGCTGATGTTAGGTCCTGTGTGCTGTAGATTGGTGGCATTAACGGTTTGTTTTCGGTCTTTAAGTATTGACACAGTTGCCATAGGATATTATCCCATGCTCAACACTTTGCACTAATCTCTACCACTGCTCATTTTGGAGTTGACTACGTATGTATTTGGTCAGCCAATTTGTTTTCTGCTTTATTCTAGGATCAACTGTGCATCCAGTTTTTCTTTGGAGTTGATTCCTCCTCCGTATAAGTAACTTAATCGACTTAAGAAGTTCATAAATATTGTGTTCGTTCTTTATCGGAATTGTGATTGTCATCTTTCATTTCCGTTATGGCATTGGTAAAAAAATCTTTTGATTCCTCTAAGTATCTCGCCATTTCGGTTGTTTCTGGACTGACTAATTCGGCCCACGCAACTCGGAACGCTTCCCAGTTGGTGATTTTTCTCTCTCTCTTTCTTGCTCTCTACTCGAAAGAGGACCAGCTTTTCGTCAGATGACAGCTCGTCGAGGACTTTGATATGCCAACGTTGGTTTAGAGGCTAAAAATATACTAATTTCTTAAAATAAATCGATATTCATTCTTTCCATCTGAAACTGCCGATCTTAAAATGTTTGCTAGATGAAAAATGCAGCACACCAGTATACAAATATTTTTACTTCTAAGGGTAAGGCAAAAACGGAGCGAAGAGAGCGTCGGGTAACGAAATCAGTCTGAATCGATCTCGTCGCTACTATCACATTTCTGCTTTAGTCGCTGCTTTGACTTGGAAATATATGAACCGTTTGAGCGCGTTGCTCGAATCGATGCTCTCGTCACTCCGTCTTGGCCTTACCATAACACTTCTAACAAATGTTCTTATTTCTAACACTTTATTACAAAATGATCGACATAAGAAAACTCATTAATTTTTTGATTCAATTTTCAATCTTCTATTTATTTTTATCATTCTTGTTTAATTTCCATCTTTTGTTTATGTCGTACAATAAATAATTGAAATTCTACTTAAACAACTTAATTAGTATGTCTCGATTCGGTTAGTAGTACTGTTGTCTGCTATCTAAACAACCTGAAATTAATACATAATGCTCGCGTTGAATATCTTTCGAAACTCGTTCAAACAGCCCAATACGTTCAATTCATTTGAATTCCGTATGTATATATCATGTAACAACAGTTCTTTTATTTGAATAAAGCCTACGATCTTGTCTCGTATTACATAAAAAAATTTCATCATCATATTGTAACGAAAAATAAAACAGAAAACACCACACGAAGTTGTGTTTTGTTGAATTTAACGAAAAAAAAAATTAAATGATATCATAGAACTATGATCTAATAAAAATAATTGATTTAATTTTCCTGTACAGTTAACTATAAAGAGTAGAGAAGTTTGTTATGGACTAGCTTTTTGAAATGGTTGGAGCTAGACTGCGTGGTTGTGTGTTATTGCATTAAATAACATAATTTATATATTCGATAGTTCGGGTGTTAGCGAAATAAATACGTATATCTCAACAGTTTAAAAATTAAGGAGAGTCATTTATTGTTTTTGTTTGATTTGCTTATCGCTCGCCGTCAAGCTGACTTTTTTCTGATCTTATTGTCAATGCAGCGCAGAGAAGTTTACTTGATTTTGCTGCAAATCTCATTTGTAAATTCCGAGCACTTGGCTTTGCCACCCAAGTCACCGGTCAGGTATTTGCCTTCTCGGATCGTTTCAAAGCAAGCGGCTTCAATGCGATCGGCGTGGCTGTTTAGTTCCATGTGTCGCAACATCATAACAGCAGACAGGAGTAGAGCTGTTGGGTTGGCTAAATCCTTACCAGCGATGTCGGGAGCTGTACCGTGAACCTAAATGGAAATGTTTTCGATTCGAATCATATTTACTGACTGGCAATATGGCTTTGTTTATGAGGAATTTTAGTGATAGTGGCGAGTTGACCTTGACCATGGGATATATGACAATGGATTAATTTTCTTAACCGCCACCGTATTCTATAGACTCATTATGCAGTATGTTTGTTGTTGCATTCACACAGATGAGTTTGGGTAAGTTTTATTCATGCGTATTTGTGATAATGATTTGTGCTTAAGTTTATGGGTGCTTATGATTTTGGTTAGAATTATTTGAATATGATATTTTCCAATTTGTTGTTTTTGTTACGTGGTTCTATGTGTTAACATAGCGCTCATGTTTTGGTGATAATAAAAGCGTACTTACCGATTCGAATAGAGCACCATTCAAACCAATGTTTCCTGATGGAGTCAAGCCCAAGCCACCGACGAGACCAGCGCACATATCAGACAGAATGTCACCATACAAGTTAGGCATGACCTAAATTCAAAAACGAACATTTTCATTGCCATTAAGTACGCTTAAATTGGCAATGATTTAACTTACCAACACATCATATTTGCTGGGATCCTGTACCATATTCAAACAAACAGTATCCAGATAGCGTTCCTCGAATTTCACCTCAGGATACTTTCCGGCCATATCACGACAGCATCTCAAGAACAAACCGTCAGACATACGCCTAGTGAAAAACAAATAGATTTCAAAAAATAATTCCCTAACCAACATAGAACCTCCATATTACTCACATAATATTCGCTTTATGCACCACAGTCACTTTCTTCCTATTATTGTCTTTGGCATATTGGAAAGCGAATTCGGCAACACGTTGCGATGCTTCCTCGGTAATTAGCTTAATACTTTGTACGACACCATCGACGATTTCATGCTCAATACCGGAATATTCTCCTTCGGTATTCTCACGGATCGTCACAACATCGACATTATCGTAGAGAGTTTTGTAGCCTTCTAAGCTACGACACGGACGCACGTTAGCATACAAATTGAACTCTTTTCGTAGAGCTAAATTCAAGGAACGATGACCCTTGCCGACTGGTGTCATGAGCGGTCCCTTGAGACCGATTTTATTACGATTCACGGAATCGATGGCGGTTTGTGGAATACCGAATTTACCATCTGGATTCTGGAAAAAAACCAAGGGAAAATTTATTGTTATATATAAAGTTTAAAGGAAACCGATTTAAAAAAAAACAATAACAAAAATGAAAAACTTTAGAAGAAAATTAAGTTGCGGGCATCAATAATCGGATCAAGCCATGATAAATTATGTTTGGCGATTAGTTCAGACCTATTTTACATAAAATACAGTATATATTTGAAGAAAACACCATTATTTGATTTTAATAAAGAAAATATTACAAAAATTCCGCCATCAGAAGCTAAATATTAGCAACACTAAACCTACAAAAGTTTCAACATTAGTTTGAATCATTGCAGAAAAAAGATATGACTGTATATGCGCAGTCAAAAACAATGGAACATATATTTAATTTGTTGTATAATGTGAATAAACAATCCAAAAAAATGAAAGGCATAATAAATTTCGTACAGAAACATTATTTCCTCTATAATCAGTGGAAAAACAGCGAACCTGCAGTAAAGCTAGTTTGCAATAGGCAAATAAATGAAACATTTATTGCGTAAACACTGTTTGCATAAATGAATAAATATTCAAAGTCAAAACCAATCTATGTTACATACTTAGCCACATAAAACAGTTAACAATGATGTCATAGCGAATCCAAAAAGATTTGGAAAATATTGCACAAGCTTTTTCAATATTAATTTCTAGTTTGACGTAGTTAAAGCTGTTTTCACATGAAGTGTTTGTTTTCACATGAATTTTACATCATTCTGCCAAAATCACTACCCTGCTTTCTAGTTTTTTTTAGAGTTTGTTGCATTCGGTTTCTAGTATTGAGATTATTTATGTAGTTAGGGATTTTTTATTATTAGCGGATATTGAACACGTTGAAATTTGGAAGACAATCCCGTGGAAAATAAAGGTGCATGTGGACTTTTTTTAAAAAATAAAAACGTAGGAAGTGATATTTTAACCATACAAACCATTTTATATGGTAGAAAAATGCATGGCCTATAGTGTTTAAAAACAATTTCGGGCATATGACTCCTTCCGGTCCATTTTTGAGCCACTTTCTTGAGAACTTCGGGCAAAGTCTTACCAATAACTCTTGTTATATTGGCTTCCAACTGCTCAATCGTTGCTTATGCTTATCTGCTTTAACTTATGCATTCACGGGACCTCACGGGACCCCACGGTAAATCGGCCAACGGTGTGATATAGCATGAGCGAGGTGATTAAATTATGATTTCATTTTTCGATAAAATGCGACCATCGAACACTTCCTTCAATAAATCAATTGCTTGACGCGTTGTATGGTATGTTGCGTCGTCTTATTGAAACCAAAAGTCCTTTAAATCATGAGTAGCAACATTTGGGAAAATTCCGCCATCCAACATCTCACGACAACGATCGCTTGATCATATAACGCTGGCTCCGGCCTTATCTGCCATTGACTTGAAAAACGGCACGAAACTGTGACTCTATGTGAATGCAAAGGTGTCAATATTCGCTCTGCTTTTTCCGCGCTCCGAATATGACAATTTTGCTTATTGACGTACCTATTCAACCAAAAATGTGCCTCGTCGCTGAGGATGATTTTGCAATAAAAACTGAGGGTCATTTTTCAATTTATTAAGCGCCCAATCAGCAAATGCATAATTTTCTACGTAGTGTACGGGTTTCCAGTTCCAGAAGATTATTAATATATATAACGAACAAGACCGAGTCCAAAAACAGTACCTTGTGCCACACCACACCTGAAATACCTTATTTCAATTAAAATACTATCGATTCGGACTTTTTGTGGATTATAATCAAATAATAACAGTAGATGATCTACCGTATCAAAGGTTTTTTTTGGATATCTAGAAAAATGTCCATGCATATTTTACTCGTTTTAAGCGCATTATTAATACATGTGATTAGGTCGCAGATAGCATCTTTTATATCTAAATTTTGTCTCAAACCATACTGAATTTTACACAGTTTATTATTTTCATCAATGTGATTGAATATTCGATCTTCTAGGCATTTTTGTAGAGTTTTGACCAGGTTTGAAGTTGATTATACTGGTCTGTACTGCCCTACGTAGCATAAAACGCACTGCCCTACGTAGATTTTTTTAATTTAGAGTTAACAGCGGATTTTAAAATTTCATAATCTTATTCAATCATTCTGCAAAATATGAAAAACTTATCTTTTGTGCAAGTATATTGCAGCACTTATTAATATGCAGAAAGGGCGTTTATGCTACGTAGGGCAGTGTAGTAGCTGGCATCCGATTTACTTCTACTCTTATGTAAAGATACCACAACAGCTTCCTTAAACTTGTCCGGATATCGCCAATCAGCCAATAAAAGATTATAAATACAGTGTTAGACCTTCGTGTGCACGCATCTCTAAATGCCATAAATTTTGCTCCCCACTGAAGAATATTTCTAAGAAATTCTTCGTATATTTTTGGAATTACTATGGATGAGTAATAACCGACAGTAAAACTGATCAAATAGTACACATTAGCACCGTTACTATTTTGAAAGAAAAAGCGAAAAACGCGAATGGACCTCAGTAAGAGCTGCGATATTTGTTGGAGTAAATCGAATTGAACGAGAAATGTAAAGTTATTAAAGAATTTCCACTAAAGATTTGTGCACAATGTACTTTGCAATAATATTTAGTACTGGCGTTGTTTTTGCAGCAATGCTTTCTGCGATTCGCTTGAATGAATAGGAGCAGCTTGCTATCAATTTATTGAAAAAAGAAAACTACTACTACGGCAACAACAAATCGACTATCTGCAAGACAAATTAAGGACACATTACAGCTTACTTTAGCACCTCGTCATGTTGCGCGTATTTTACGCTCTTCGCCAGATGTAGCATGAGAGAAGGAGAAAGACAAAGTTAAGTTCCGAACAACTACCGTACGACAAGAGGAAAGACTACAGTTCGCCAAATAAACATATCGTAGACATGCGAATGAGGAAAAGAAATGTAATTTTCTAATAAAAAAATTCAATTTGGATGGCCCAGACCGCTGCAGTTGCTACTGGTTTAGCTTGAAAAAACACGACGTGGTCAAATCGAAGCGTAATTTCGATGACGATAGCGTTACGGTTTGGAGTGCATTCCTCTGTATAGAAAAGCTTCCAATTTGCTTCATATAACTACTCGAATTAACTCCCAGTTGTACACATGTCTCTTCGAAGACGTTTTAATCAGTCATCTGGATAGTTGCGACGAGGAAGACGTAGTTTTCCAGCAAGATAATGCACCCACTCATGCTTCGAGCAAACTAAGGATTGGTTTCCACACAAAAATATTCGCGCATTTGATTGGCCCGCTTGTAGCCCCGACTGTAATCCTCTTGAGAACCTTTGGTGGATTCTCGCTAGGAAGGTGTATGAGAATGGACTTTAGTTTGATAGCGTCAGTGTCTAAAATGAAAAAATTCCCACATGTTGGTCCAAGCTTTTATACTTGAACAATATTTTGACATGGTAGTACTGCAATTATCAGGACCACTAGCTGTATTAAATGCTAGGCTATCAATATGCTTTTAAATCTCTTTTTCATTCAAACAAGTCAATTCAGCAATGACTAAATTATCTTGATGCGGCAAATAACTTAATGTATCTGCTTGCAGCAAAATCTGCCAGATTGTGCTTGTAGTAAAATCTGCCAGATTTTCTGATAGATTCTGCTCAACGAATACCAAATGCTTATTAAAGTACTGAACGATATGAAACGGTTGAATGTATGCGCAATTGTTAGCACCCATTATTCGCTTGATTTCAAGTCTATTATTTCTTTTGTTTACAACTTCATTAAACAACTGCTTGTCCAGTTTTATAGAATTTCAGGATGGTCAAATGTTGAATGTGAAATTCTAGAGATTTTTCACGGAATTTATATTGGTTATGAGCTCCTATGCAAACTACAGCAGTTAGTTTACAACTGATTGCATTGCAATAACCATCAAACGACTAAAATTTACGATGCTTGTTCCACAACCACGATATAAAAATTAGCAGATACTACGCGTATAGTTCAACAATTGTGTGTAAACGTTAATGAGTTACAAGTGCAGACGTCAACAATAACGCTAATTGAGACATATTTTCTTTGGACGACTCGGAAAGTCATTTATGTGAGGCCAGTCACAATAAAGTTGACTTTATCAATTATTCTGACGATGCTTCGATGTGACGAAAGCACTTATTACGTTGTAAAAACAAACATTCGAATGTCAGTCGCAGCTAAGCACGTGACAGTGATAACGAATGAGTACAAAGGGGCTGGCAAATGTAACTAGATTTCTGTTGATGCTTTTAAAGCTTGCTAATTATTTTACTACTGAGTTACTACATGGCTCAGTTTGATTGAACTGAGAAATAGATTTTAGCTCATTTTTTACGGTTGTTTATTATGAATAAATCCTTGACATTGACCACTGAAAATCCAACACAAACCCTAAGCAAATCACGAAAAAGTCAACTCACCCGAACTGGTGTAACATCGACCGATTCCCATTCGATTGGTACGCTAGCGGCTTCGAAGATTTTCTGCACGGCAGCTGAAATTTCCGGTCCGATACCATCGCCAGGAATCAGTGTAACTTTTCGGGCACCCGAAGCGAATCCTCTTCCAGTTTGTGGAGCTGTGACCTAAAAATAAACAATAAAACTAGGAATTACATCGAAGGTTACATAATTTTGAGGTTAGGAAAAGTGATCTCTCGGCAACTCAAGTCCAACACTCAAGTCAGAGCCTGTTCCCAAGGGATTTTGTTCGGAACAAGGAAGCCGTGGCCGACATCCGTCTAATTTTCAATGTCTCATCAATTTTAACGAAAATTTTAGCCAATTTCGGACGACGTTATGTAAACATACTGACCACTTTACTACTCGCTTCCTGCCTAACCTTCTCTCCGCCCGAAAAACGACTCAACTAGAACAATCAAAGAAATATATACAGGACTTTATTAATCAGAGTCAAGCAGACGTCTCGTCAATTCTACTCTTCCTCTACAAGCATTTTTTCCTGAACTGAACGCGGAAATTCGATTCGCTGACGGAAAATTTCAATAGAACGGACAAGCTTGAAGAGTCTTTGCACTGTGGTGTCGGTCGGACAGCTAAGAAAAACTAACAACTACGACACTCGAAACGATGAAATGAACAAAGAAAACACTTACAATTCGTTGAATAAGACGGGAAGCCATGCTGTGTAAATTTATTCGAGGTAGATGGTTGATTCTTTTTTTACTTCAACAAAAAATTTCACGTACAACACCACAAGCAACTGAACTGGTTCCTGAATCGACGACGATACGACGTACGAACGAAGATGTTCTGAAGTTCGCGAAAATCTGACACATGACAGAATTTAGGAGGGGGCATAATTTACGGAGAAGTTGAAAGAGGTAGTAGATTTTATGGAAGATAGGCGACATCTAGTAGGTATTCGGTTGGTGTGGAACAAGTGGTTAATGAAAAAACGGCAACGATCTTTTCAAAATGTACTGATCGAATATAATATTCGTTTCCAGAAAATTTTTAAAAATTTTACCGATAGAGTCTAAAGTTAGTTTGTAAAATGATTTCACGTTTTTGGGTGTGTTTTTTTGTTTGGTTTTTGTTTTCAGTGTGCTGCCGGTTGCCTTCTCGTATGTGTTCTTCTCGTGCATGTGTTTTTGATTGTTGTTCGCCAATATTTGACTCCTGATACCTCCAATTCGTCCTCTGGTAGTTATAGGGACTATAAAGTCGAATCTCACCTCCGAAAACGAAGGAAGTCAATTGAAAAAGCATTTGAATTTGTGAAAATGTACAATTGACATGGAAGTGTGGTGATTTAAAGCAAAAGAAAAACTGATATGCTGCCTTAGCCCCGTGCATTTAGAAGATATGGCGGTGGAGAGCTTAGAAGAAAACAGGTACCAGTTTATTTGATTTTTTTAAGGTCGTTGAAACATTATTTCTCCCTAAATCAACTAATAGAGGATATAGTAGAATGGTTAAGCCAACAATAACAGAAGCATAGGTTTTTTTGCACTCTTTGCTTTAATACGTGAGATGACACATATTTCCACAAATCAATAATGGAGGATGTGTTTCATATCAATTTCATGCCAATATTTTTTTTTTGTAAGACCAATCTTTCCTTTAGAAGCTAGATGTAGTTCCATTTCATGAACGATATCGATATTTTGAGAGTAATCAACACTGAAGAAGAGGGCAGATTACCCTCGAAATATCGACATCGGTCCGGAAATTGAATTATGTCTGGCTTCTAAAGGAAAAAAAATTGACCTTTCTATTCTATTGTACCTTTTTAGCGCTGTATCCTATAGGATGTCCACACTACTTATAATCTTGAGTATATCCCCGGACGGGTCTTTCCTAATGTCCCAGATTGCAGGAAGAGCAGAACCAAGCAGTTCTAATTTTCGTCTCGCTAGTGCTGAACAGCGTGCAAAAAGAAACGGTACATTCTCTGCCGCCTCTCCGCAGTAACTACAGTAGCCGTCTCGCTCCTTCCTATTCTGTGGAGGTACTCTTTGCAAGGACGACGACCTGTTGAAGTTCCTCATATTTCAAACCTTTCAGGTTAAGTCAAAAGCTTTCAATCATTTTTTTATTAGTCCATGATTTAATTTTCCTGTCCGTATCAGCCTTTGAAAAGCACCAGCACGGGGTGAGCTCAATATACGAAAATTTAGTCCTTCTTTTGGCTTTGGTATTAGCTTCTTCGTTTCCTTGTGATATGCATTTTGCACCTGAGTCCTACGATTCCTACTTCCACTCCGAAATCTATCTTCAAATCATCTGCAAGCCACACTTGCGCCCCTTTTCGTGAAGAGGGAATGTACCATTCTCCGAGTTATATCTTGATGATATTGTGACCTTAAAGTTTCTCTCGAAGGTTGCCCTAGACTTTATTTGATCTCTGAAGATCTGTATTTGCAATATAACTCTGATGTCCTCCAGTATTTGAAAGGTTTTATTTTCCTAGAAATTTTCCAAAAAAGATATTTTAAATAGAGTGCCGTTTCCTTCTCTCCTTCAAGAGCCCACCATAATTGCAGTTTGCATCAACGGTAGGCAATCATATTATAGAGTTCTATTTTTTATAGTCAAAGTATGAAAGTTGGAATATTTTGGCCTCACTAGTCTTATATGTCTAACATTGATAAAATCAAAGCCGTTTAGAAATATAATTCTTTTACGAAATTCACTTTCAATTTTCTGTTATTCTGCTACTGTTTGATGCGCCATTTCTATGAGCTTTAGTATATCCTCTAAGATTTTTAAAGTGCTTTAAATTAAAGCAGCGATAGTATTTCCTCCCATAAGAAAAATACAGAAAAAAATCAAAGAAACAAAAAATTAAAATATTTGTTACAGTTACTTGGTAGTTAAGGGCTCGAAAATAAGAATTACAAGTTTTGACCTATCATCTACAGTCTTAGGACCCCACAGTTCTAAGAGTTCTACAATCCCAAGAGTCTCACAATCCCAACAGTCCTACAGTCCCAGCAATTCTAGATGTCTCATGCGTTCTTGAAGCCACAGGAGTTCTGGAAATTATAGCAGCTCTAGAAGTTCCAAGAATTTCAAAAATCCCAGAATTTCTAGAGGCCTCAGGAATTTAAGAAGCCACAGGAGTTCTAAAAGTCCCAGGTATTTTAAAAGTCCCAGGAGTTCTAGAAATCCCAGACGTTCTAGCAGTTTTATTACCTTTAGAAGTCCCAACAGCTGCAAAAGCTCCAGGAATTCCACTTCGTAGACAAAGGTCTACCCCGTTGGTACAAATTTGCATCGATCGACCAATTACCGTTCCAATGAACCAGTCACTGCAATAAGTAGATGCTTTAACGAAGCTTGCTGTATGTTTGATTTTCATTTGTCTATATTATCACTTAGACACTCTGAGACTTAGACGAATTCTGCACAGTAATGATTAATTACGGTTGTATATGTATAATCTGGATTAGATGAATTTAATAAAAAAATAAATAAAAAAATATAAATAAATAAATTAAAAAAACAGGTTGTACAGTAGAATATTGAATTCTAGACATTCTAGAAGAATACTGGATGTTTACATTGGCTATTTTGAGCATCGTGCGTATGAAGTAATGGACTCACTCACTTCAATCAAATTTTCGTAACATTAGGTTGTGTTTAAATTGTTAAACAATGCCTCGAGAATGCGTAGTTGTAACTGAGCAAAAGTGAGCTATTGTTACAGAGTAAAATAACAGTATCGTTGGGCTAAGTTTTCGAAAAAGTTTGGCTTTGATAGGAATACCATACATTACCAGGTAACAAAAGCCATTAAGCTTCAAAATGTGCAGGCTTTAAGAGGCAGAGGACAAAAAACGAGTAATCTTTTCTAATCCAAAGGAAATCGTTAGAGCAATAAAGAGAATTCTCATCAAAACTTACGATAGTACAAGGAATAATGTGAATATCAGAGAGGAAATAAATATTAGCAAGCCTACAATTCTAAAAAAGATCATATTTATGCCCTTTGGTCATCTAAATATAGGTCTAAAGCCGTTGTAAGAATCAAAGCCCCACAAAATTATATTGCACCATAAGGGTACCTCGTTGGATTCGTTTCCGTTGCAGTTTTCTTCTTTTGTTGGACCCGAAAACGGTGTTCTATATTAAGAACATGCAACCTGTGCTGTATGAAGAATATGCTCGAGAGAAAAGTTTGATGGAAGATTTTTTTCAGTTATACTTATATAGCTCCTACAGCACTGCGTAGGGTCTTAAGTTTCAGGCCACTAGCTTTGTTAGAATCGGAGTCTTGCTAATGTTAAGCTTCGCGTCCAATATTCATATCATTTGGTGTTTTTTTTTTAAATATTTATAGAGGAGATATTTTTCTTGATTTAACAATTTCCTTGTCTCTTTTTACCGAAGTAATTCATTTTCTTCCTCTGCCAGGTAAAGTTTTTACGCTTTGATGTTTATTTGCTTTTGTTACCTGCTAACGGATAGTATTCCTATGAACGCCATAATTTTCCGAAAGCTCTGACGAAAGATACAATTTCTTTCCTCAACAACAATAGGTCATTTGCCCGCAATGCATTTTGAACCGATTTAAACACAGCCTAATGTTACGGAATTATTATGTTAAATAAACTATTATTCTAAACTGAAGTGAGTGAGTCTATTACTTCACATGCAAGATGCACAAAATAGGCCATGTAAACATCCATTACTCACCCAGAACGATTTTTTGCAAGTAAAAAAATAATGGTTTCACCAAAATGTAGTGCACAAATAATTTCATAATTAATTTTTGTTTATTTGAAAGTTTTTTCTTAAGTTTTTGTTGTTTGATATTGCCTTAAGTTGTTAAATGCTACTAAAAGAAAAACAATTGTATGTTATACTATAGGTTTTAAAATTGCAGTCGTTTCCTTTTAGCTCTACGTATGAAAAAGTTATTCACGAATAACTGTGGCAAAGTCTATATTAAAAAAAAAGTCCAGTAGCAGCTCGCATTGAAACTAGAACAGAAATGAAATTTCATGATTACTCTCCTTTGTAAGTTTGCCGAGGAGTTCAGACAATAAAATAAAATCACTAACTCCTACCGCAATGAATTTAATCGATAAATAAAAACAAGTCATTTATTTGCTAATCGTTTTATTTTTTGTATTAGTTACTTATTTTCATTCATTCTTTTCAACTTTCGTATTAATTTTCTCTGTTTATATTATCCTGATTATTGTTTTTTGATTGTTTCCAACCATATTTCTACATATTCACGAAAAAACAATTTTGGTTTTTCTTATCATATTTTATTTGTTGTTTTTCTTGTTGCGGTTGTATTTTGTTTGTGTGTATGTGTTGTTTTTTATATTTTATAAATATCTGTTCATCCTACAAATCTATAATATATATATATTTTTATGTATAATAATAATATGTATTTATGTGTATATATATATTTTACAAATATAAATATTTTGCTATAGTTATATTAATAATAATAATAATAGTTTTAATTGTAATGATTTCTACGGAATTCTTACATATTTTCATAGTGTTTTATCATGTATTTTGTTTGTTTGTTTATGCTTCCTAGTTGTTGTTGATATTTAATTTTTTTTTAGAAATACAGCTGTTTAGAGTTGTGTGTTTTTAGTTCTTATTGTTTTAAATCAATTTCGAATGTGATAGTGTTTCTTTATTTTCTTCTTCAAAATATGTTGAATGTTGACTTGGTTTCGCTTTTTATATTTTTTTTTGTCTAAATTGTATGGTTTTTGATGTTCAATTACAGTTTCTTTACTGTCCGTTTTTTATAGTTTAGTGGTGCTTGAAAAAGAAAAAAATTGGGCATTTTCTAATCTTCGTGCAAAATAAAATTGAAATTAGATAATTTTGTGTAGTTGTATCGTAAATTTGTTGCTGACCTTCGTTTTTCATACTTGTTTTTTTAAACATATGTATCTATGGTAAAAGGAAAGTTTCGCCTTGAATCAAGTAGCAAACTAAAAGAATAGATTGCTTCATTAATCAGACCTATTTTTTGCTCGAATATCATTTGCCTATTTTAGGATTTTTTTATTGAATTTCCTCCATAATTATTGTGAATATTTTTGTTGGATTCTATATGAGCATAAAATCAACTTCTTTTTGGCCTCGTAAAACTAAAATAGTGATTGCGAATTTTTTGAAATTTGGAATACGTTCCCTTCATATTATTTATCGTATAAGAGAGATTTCGTTGAAAGTAGATGAAAGAAACAAAAACAGAGCCGAATGTAATCGCCAAAGTGCCAAAATCAATACTTTTCAATAAAGTTAGAATGTAGGGACAGGTCGGTTCAATAAGGTAGAATGTAGGAAAACAAAATATGCCAGGATATTTCTGAAGCATGTATAGGCGCATATGTTTCACTATCTTTCTAAACAGTATTATAGAATAAGAATAAATATGATAATTCAAAACGAGCCAAATCAATTCATACTGTCTCCCTTTTTCTTTTAAATAGACGTTTTGATTGCAATGCAATAACTAGAATCATTATCCGTTGCTTGGAATAACTATTTTCTTGTTGAAATAAATAAACAAAATTAAATACATAATATTAAAAACAGGAAAAACAACATGTACATCAATTGACAAGCATAGATTAGTTTAAAAAATAATAAATACAAATCAACAAAAAAGACTCAATTCACCATTATTTTTCCCTTCAATTCTTTAAGTTTCTTTAAAATAAAACCATTTGATTTGCTTAAACGATATTTAAAAAAGGCGAACAAATGATTGAATATATTTTCAAAACTAATCATAAATAATGCCAATTGTAGCATTTTGTATTTGGGATTTCTATTTTATTCGAATGTAAAAACATATAGACTTATTATGTTTGAATAATTAAACACAAATGAGTTTAAACAACATTTTACAAAATAGCCACTTACCAAAAATGTAGTTTTTGTCTGAGTTTGATAGTTTACTTGCCACATGTATTAATGATAGATTGTTGTTACGTTTTATTTCTTTTATTTAATTTAATTATTTTAATAGGTACTTCCTGTTTTATGTATCATTTCCAGCCTTAAATTTTTTACAATTTCTAAAACATATTTCAATTTAGCAAACATTCTGTTGTTTTTGTTTTCATGTTGTTTATTACCATCTAGGTTAGAAAAATTTTCATATGTTCCATTTCAAAAATGGATTTGGATTATTAACTTACGTAAGCCTGCTTAGTAATTTGTTTTTTTTTGTCCTAATTTATTTTTGTTGTTTGTTGACTCTCTTTATACGAATAGTAGTTAGTTTTAACATGTTTATAGATCTTAGATTAATTATTTTTGTTTTTAGTTCTGTTGTTTAGTAGTTTTCCATTCGGTAGATGAGTTTTTGGTTGATTCTACTAATTTGTTGGTGTTTTTAGTAGTCGTTTCAAACGAAATTCATAAACTCGTTGACAAAACATAACTTGTTCTGGGTTGGTTGTAACTGGTACTCTTGGAATATTGGCGAATAGTTTTAGTGGTGGAACTATTGAGTTGAAATTTTGAATTCCTTCCTCAGCACCACGAACCCGCCGCCGATATCTATTGAAAAGAGATTGGAGAAGATTGTGTTAGATATGGACACCATTTATTTTATGTTTTGTGTTATAAAAATAGTCGATTTAAGCGATAAAATACTAAATTTACATAACAATATATTTATCGTATTGAATTTGGTTGTTCTATCATATTTTGAAGTAAACTTGGTAGTATTGTATAAGAAACACCATTCAAATCACCACAAACTAAGCCTTTCATGGAAAGAAAATAACTGATTTGACTTAAATGGCGAGAGGTGCCCAACTCAAATGATTGAGTAATGCAACACTTTTAAGTGATTGCAACCAAATTTTTAAGCTTTTTTTAAGCTTCTCAAATTATCTTTGAATAAAAGTAATTGGGGAAAAAATTGAGAATAATAGCAAAACCAAGTCAACAGGACCTTCCAATGTCAGAAAGACAGAAAGAGGATGATTCTTTCAAGTTGAACCCAACGGACAACACTATAACTTTGCCAGGCTTTATTTGATAGCTGTCACGCAGAACGCTCATGATACTTCATGCTAAGGAGATCTTTGCCATGGAACAGTAGACACCAATCAGAAGCGTTGAAATTTTTATATATTTTTATATGTATATATTTTATATATAACTTCTCTATTGTGAAAACTCAACGTGCGTGGAGTGAAGTGTAAATGTAATGATGTCAAAGAACACAACCAAGCATTCGTAGGGAAGATTCTTGTCTTTTGGTACTATCGCCAACCCCAAGCATGGAAACATTGCTCATCAGAACCGAAAATATTGTGGCTATACGGATCAGTATTGAGACGTCTTCAAAAAAAAAAAACATATCGACGGCATCCCTTACACCAAGATTTTTCCATGTGAAATTAAATTCACTTAATTTCTGCGGGCGGTCAATAAACTCTGTTGTTTGAAATATGCAAATGGCCGAGACTGGAAATGATTTTCGGTACTTACTGTTAGAAGTACGGGAAGAAAGAATTGTCGGTTCTATGGCACTGCAAACTCTGAAATTATTGAAAATGTTCGTTTCACAAACAAAAAAGGTACTGTTTAGTATGTACTGTTTGGTCGTTTGATGTCAAAAAATGGTATTTTGACTGACCGGGTTTATATCAACAAGCCAAGGACCCGTCACCAACTTAAGGCCAGCATACGTCAAGAAATATCCAAAATATCGCACGAAACACTTGGAAATAAATTGTAAATGCAACGAAACGGGCACATTTCGCCATTCGAGCTCAGGATAACCAATTGAGCGATATCACACTCAAAAAGTGATGTAAATAAAAACATCTCATTGAAGGAAATTAACTGACTTTTCATTTGAATAGGAAAAAATGTGTTTTTCATGATTAAAAGGGAAGAGGTATCGGAAAAAATGTCGTAGAAACTATGTGGCGATTAAGTCCACGGCTAAAATTACAGAAGAGCAATTAGAGCGGCTTAGCCAGGGCCCCAACTACGCTGTACACAAACAACAGCGGTAAAATACTTTACTGAAGAAGAGAAATTGCGAATTAGAGGCTACAAGCTAAATTAATCAGAAAAAATTGTATGCATAGTACCACTAGAAAGGCGCAAATAACACTTAAAGAGTTAAAAACTAAAGCGATGTATTAGCTAAAAGCGGATATGGGAAACGTTGAGGTCATAGGGAACAGGAATCCATATGATCGACTAGCCATGCGAAAATTCAACAACGGAGGTTAGCATGAGTTGAGCAAAGATCCTTTACCAGACTCTATACCATGAGTGGAAACGGCCGTAATGAGTGCCAGAATACGATTGGGGAAGTTAATACACCGAGGTTTCGAATACAGCATCGTCCAGGATCAAATGCCTCCCGGGTTTTCATTTAGAAGGAAATTAACTAAGAGAGAGTGTCACCGCCATATGCAAGGTGGATTGCGAAATGGATTGAGAACAAATGCAAAACTTTATGAAATATAAACGAAAGATATGTTATAAATCGAGAAGAGGTGATACAGCGACTTGGAAAAGTGGCAAACATCGACAAAAATGAACTAGTTGCGTCGTGTGATGTTAAAGCTTTCTTTCCAAGCATGTTGGTAAAACAAGTATGGGGTTCTTTGGTGATCGTCTATTAGAGAAAAAAATTCCCTGATATGGAGGAAGAAGGTTAAAACTTATTGAAAGTTCCCTCGATTCGCTAGAGTAGTAGCTATTTCATTTTCGGAGGGAAGTACTTCAAAGCTACAAAAGGTGACGGAAAACCCTTAATCATCGCTAATAAGTGAGATTTTCATATACAGACGGGGCAAATCTAGAAGAAAAAGATTCGCTATGGATAAGGTATGCTGACCTTCTGAATAAGGTATGGATATGGTATGGATTATCCTTTTGAATAAGGTATGTTGACCGGGGGAATAAATACCGAAAACACCCGCAAACCTAGAGAGCAAAACTCGCGAAACTCTCTAAGTCAAAATATTTGTATTCCCGAAAAGTGGCACAGTATAACTCAGTGATCAGTAACACTAACGATACCCATGGGCTGGGAAAGTTTCTGACCAAATATATCAAAAACATAGCAAAGAAAAATAGACTTGATGAGCGGATAATTAGGAGTCTTATTAAAAAGAAGAAGAAAATAATGCAGCGAGGTCAACTAACAGCGCTTTTTGCTGAAGAAAGTTAAGAAAGGCCAATTTTACTCAATTTAAGAGAAGGTTAGCATATCGCTTTGATATAAAGGCAGTGCCAACAAGGAAGGCTCACAACATAGGTTTCATGCTAGGGCTAAGGACAAAAAGAGAAGAGCAAGATTTATTTATTTATTTTGCTTAAAAAATTCGTCTACTACTTGGAAAAATTATTACATGAAATAACACACAACTGAAAATAATATTTTTCAATTAAGATCTAGGCAAATCGAGATAGCTACTATTTTCATTGACGGTTCTTATTATTGCTGAAATAGCTTCATTAAAGTCACAATTGGTCGGGTGAAAATAAGTGGATAAAAAATTCGCATGCCGAAATTTCTAGCACGGTGTATTGAAAGTAAATTGACTTAAGAGGTGTCCGAAAGAGATACTTCCGGCGAGAAGCTTACTAGCAAAAAAGATTTTGAGATTATATCGTCTAGTTTCGGGTGCGATTAAAGCCAGAAGTTTTAGAACACTAGTATACAGAGGCAAAGCTTACTCAGGTACAAATGCAAGAATTTGTTTTGAACCGATTCGATGCTGTAAATGTGCATCTGCTGATAAGGTGTAAAAAAACAAAACATCAAATTTTTTTTATCGCTTCCGTACAAAGCCTTTATTTATATGATCGTCGAATGTGAATCAGCTATTTAGAAGTGTTCATAAATCTAAGTCATAATGTGCTCAGGCTGTACTCTTCACAGAATATTCAAATTTTAAAGAAGTTTATTTACGCATAAACGATGACGGACGAAAAATCGTTATTATACAGAATAAAATGAAGCGGACTCAGGTGGCTCACCTGGTGAACACCCGAAGAGACGTTGGTTTCCGAAGATATATAAAGATACAAGTTTTGTACGTGAAATCAAATAATTGTTGAGAGAAAATTGCAACTGTCTAATTTCTCCACTAAAATTGAATGATGCAGCTTATCAAAACCTTCGTAAAATTAGTATAAACATAGTTCATCTGCAGCCCTGCTTTTATAGATGGAATAAAGATGTTGGAAAATTCAATTGGGTCGGTTTTAGTTGACTCCCGCTATGTGAAACCGTGCTGGTGGGGCGATATGAACGATTTACAATGGAATGCCACGGTATCATTTATTATTCCTTGAAAAAGTTTGGCGATATTAGTTAGCTTGTCGATCGGATGGTAATTAATGACCGCATATCTGTCACCTTTCTTATGTGTGAGTATAACGATTGTGTACTTCCACCTCGAAGGGAAAATATCCATGGGCATAGATTGGTTAAATAGGTACGATGAAACAGTTGGAGAATAAGAATGTTTGAAAATCAAATTTCGGATACCAGCAGGACTTAGAGCCCAGTTGTTGGTCATAGCTGTGTTTTGACGAGTATACCTCATGTTGACTGAATAACTCTATCTTAAGTAGCTTCAATTATATTCGACTCTTTCTTGTTTTAGTAAAATTCGCGGCTTGGGCATTATAAATTTCCCCAACAACTTGTTGAAAATTTTTTTCTACTTGAGTTTTTTATGAATTAATATAATACCCCTTGATCTTACTAAGGTAGTTGTGGGTTACTTGACTTTATATTTTTAAACAGGGACCACTATTAGAAAATACTATCATTTTTGACAGTTCTTTGAAAAATATTATGACTTACACCAATAAAATCGTTCTTTGTTTTTAGAAAAACCCTCGTTGGTGGTTTGGAATAATCAAAATTGCCATTTATCTAGTGAAGAAAATCCACAAGAGACTTATGAGGTTCAATCACACCCACAAAAGTCCTAGGTATGCTGTTTACGAGTGTCGCATTATCGTTCCTTATTTTTTCGACAAAGGAGCTCGCGTAAAACTATAGATTGGACACATGGATTGGACACATAGAGCGATCTGTCAGTGCCGATTTTTTCTTCAATTTTTTCAAAAACAGCCACTGACGATGGGCTAGAGTTATATTCAAAACATAATGACATGGATAATTCTTTATGCTGAATTATTTTTTCACTTTATATTCAATTTCTCGCATTGTTTAAAAAAGTTATTTTGGTTTTGAAAAAATTCCTTAAAGAATATTATTTGCTTAGCATAGTTATTCATCAGAACAAACAAACAAATTATCTGTGAGCTGATTAATATTTCAATCCGTTCTCTAAGTCATATTTTCTTTGTATGGAGCTATTGTTGTCATCAGGATGAACATTTAAAGTTGATATTTTCATATTTTGAGAAGAGACAAACCAAACGATTCGAAATATATAACCACACTGCCATCAAC